>JAVGWX010000015.1:18778710-18811210 GCA_036924085.1 Ariolimax columbianus | reverse complement strand
AAATTGCGTAGAAGTGAGGTCGTGTTCTCGCCAGTATATTTTACCTGACCCTAACTAACATGTCCGATCAGTACTTTTTGCCTGAGCTGGCATTAATCTCCCCTCCCTACGTATCTGTTCAATAAACCATTTCAACTAATGATCAAAAATACCCCGTAGAGTCGAAGAACTCAAATATTCTTTGCTGCTATAGAGTTTCCAGTGCCTAGCTGAATTCATTGTGTCGTTTACAATCCCCCTGTGGGTTTTATAACAATTAAATGGCCCCAACGTATTATTGGATTAATTATAGAGCTCTCCTTCCTACGTCTAAACAGTTTCCTTTTATCTTCTTTGGTGTGTATTCTCCCTCTTTGTTTCTCTCTCTCTCTCTCTCTCTTTCTTTCTCTCTCTTTCTCTCTCTCTTTATCTTTCTATCTCTTTCTATTTCTCTCTGTCCTCTTTCTCTTTCTCTCTTTCTCTCTTTCTTTCTCTCTCTCTTTCTCTCTCTCTTTATCTCTCTCTTTCTTTCTCTCTCTTTCTCGTTCTCTCTCTCTCTCTTTCTCTCTCTTTCTTTCTTTCTTTCTCTCTCTTTCTCGTTCTCTCTCTCTTTCTCTCTCTCTCTTTCTCATTGTTTCTCTCTCTCTGTTTCTTTCTCTTTCTCTCTTCTTTCTTTCTCTTTCTCTCTTTCTAGATCTTACTCTCTCTTTCTTTCTCTCTCTTTCTATTTCTCTCTCTCTCTCTCTCTTTTTTCTTTCGCTCTCTCTTTCTCTTTATCTTTTTCTCTATCTCTTTATTTCGCCTTCTCTCTTTCTCTCTCTTTCTTTCTCTCTCTTTCTCTTTCTCTCTCTTTCTTTTTCTCTCTCTTCTCTCTCTGTCTTTCTTTCTCTATCTCTCTTTCACTTTCTCTCTCTCTCTTTCTTTTCTCTCTCTCTTTATCTCTTTCGTTCTCTCTCTTTCTCTTTCTTTCTTTCTCTTTCTCTCTCACTCTTTCTCTATTTCTAGATCTTTCTCTCTCTCTCTTTCTATCTCTCGCTTTCTCTTTCTCTCTCTTTTTCTCTTTCTTTCTCTCTCTCTTTCTTTCTCTCTCTTTCTATTTCTCTCTCTTTTTCTTTCTTTTTCACTCTCTTTCAATTTCTATCTTTCTCTCTCTCTTTCTCTCTCGTTCTCTCGCTTTTTCGCTGTCTTTCTCTCTCTCTCTCTCTTTCTCTCTTTCTCTCTAGTTCTCTCGCTTTCTCGCTCTCTTTCTCTCTCTTTCTCTCATTCTCTCTTTCTCTCTCTATCTCTCGTTCTCTCTCTTTCTCTCGATTTCTCTCTCGTTCTCTCGCTTTATCTCTCTCTCTCTCTGTTTCTCTCTCTCTCTTTCTCTCTCTCTTTCTCTCTCTCTTTCTCTCTCTCTTTCTCTCTCTTTCTTTCTTGTTCTCTCGCTTTCTCGCTCTCTTTTTCTCTCTCTTTCTCTCTCGTTCTCTCGCTTTCTCGCTCTCTTTCTCTCTCTCGTTCTCTCGCTTTCTCGCTCTCTTTCTCTCTCTCTCTCTTTCTCTCTTTCGTTCTCTCGCTTTCTCGCTCTCTTTCTCTCTCACGTTCTCTCGCTTTCTCGCTCTCTTTCTCTCTCTCTCTTTCTCTCTCTCGTTCTCTCGCTTTCTCGCTCTCTTTCTCTCTCTCTTTCTATCTCTCGTTCTCTCGCTTTCTCGCTCTCTTTCTCTCTCTCTCTTTCTCTCTCTCGTTCTCTCCCTTTTCTCGCTCTCTCTCTCTCTTTCTCTCTCTCTCTCTCTTACGCCTTACCCGCTAATGCCCTGATATGCCGTGATCAACCGCAGATGTCTGTCCGTGGTCAGGCGTTGTCGACATCTCTTGTCGGCTTAAGATGTCGCTAACATGTATCCACGACCGTCACGACCCAGTCCACCCAATGGTACATGATGTACCTAGCAAATGACTAGGGAAGTAAAAGCCTGCAGGGAAAGGAACTGGTCAACCTACCTCATACAAGCTGTGGCTTCGTCCACTAAAGTCTTTAACAACTTCATTCCTCTACACTCACACTATAACTTTATCCTTGGAGTCAGTCGGGAAGATGTGCCTTATGCCAGGAAGCCAAAAATATTCTGTATGTGTACCGATCTTGCGCAGTGATATACTTATGCGAAACTTAGTCCTTGGTCAGTCCATCTCGCTATCGCAAAGGTAGGCTACCCCGTAGACGTGGACAGGCATATGGCCACCAATGTTTAGTTTAGTTTAGTTTAGTATAGTATAGTATAGTATAGTATAGTATAGTATAGTATAGTATAGTATAGTATAGTATAGTATAGTATGGTTTGGTTTGGTTTGGTTTGGCTTGGCATGGCGTGACGTAGCGTGGCGTGGCGTGGCATGGCATGGCATAGATTAGTTTAGTTAGTATAGTATAGTATAGTATGGTATGATATGGTATGATATGGTATGGTATGGTATGTAATTGCATGACATGGTATAGCATGGCATGGCGTCTCGTGGCGTGGCATGGCGTATCGTGGCGTGGCATGGCATGGCAAAGCTCAGTTTCAGTTTCCGTTCAGTTCAAATCAGCTCAGCTCAGCTCAGTTCAGCACAGTTCAGTTCAGCTCAGCTCAGCTCAGCTAAGCACAATTCAGCTCAGCTCACCTCAACTCAGCTCAGCTCAGATCAGTTCAGTTCAGCTAAGCTCAGCTCAGTTCAGCTCAGCTCAGCTCAGCTCATGTCAGTTCAGTTCAGTTCAGTTCAGTTTAGCTTAGTTTAACATAAGAATCAACGTCATTGCACAAGGTTTAAGCCATGTGATGTCTTCTCCATAAATTGTGGATAATCTCAGCACAATGCACGAACTCCGTAGAGGCAGACAGACTGGAGACAGTAGGTACAAGGCTACAACAACCAGATTCAGGTGTCACCTACGGAGAGTCCAAAAGGTTTATTAGTGCCAGATACACGGCCAAATGGGAAACAGAGCATACTGGCTACACAAGAAATGATGCTTATTACCAGTTGAATAGAAGAGAGCAGGTGATGGTCTTCAGACTCCACACAGACCACAACAGAATGAGGTACCACCTATTCAGTTAACTGACGATAGATGCTGCTGACGAATGCATCTGTGGTACTGGGAAATTGACCCCTGAACATCTGCTGCAAAATTGCCCGACATACAAGGACCAGAGAAAGCACATGTGGCCATCACCAGTGCCAGGGAGATTGAGAAGGAACGAAGCCAAGCCATACTGGTTTAGAAGACTCTACATAGTCTGTATACAACCAGTTTCTTGGAGGGTGGTTTAAACGAAGGACGAGTCCATCTAAATAGACTCAAACACTCGATCTAAGTAGACTCCAAGCCTGTTAGGCGCCATCTATAGCAGCTCTTCACAAAGCACCTGGGGAAATGTACAAATAACGTGGGTAGATTTTTAATTTGAATTTTGTCCGTGCAGCGATTAGTTGAAACGGTTAATTGAATAGATAAATGGATGCACGCGTACATTACACACGGACATATACACGCACACATTCACAATCACATACCCACTAGCGCACTTATACATTTATTTATATTATGCGCGCATGAGAATGTATGTGTGTGTGCGTGTGTGTATGTGCGTGTGTATTTATAGACTGTATACCAGTTGCGGTTTTTGTTGTTGAATATGGACAATGAGAAAGTATTCTCTTCCATTTCCTTAAAGGACCGTTAATTTCCCGGTTGCATTAGCTTTCCTCACGTCCCGAGCGTGTTGATGAAGGCGGTTGTGTTACGCTTGGCTTCATCTACGTGTCGCTCACTACAATGAGGATCACGTCGATCCCCCCGCACGTTAACCAGCCATGCTTTCAAACAACCAGTTTCCAGAGAAAATTGCGTAGAAGTGAGGTCGTGTTCTCGCCAGTATATTTTACCTGACCCTAACTAACATGTCCGATCAGTACTTTTTGCCTGAGCTGGCATTAATCTCCCCTCCCTACGTATCTGTTCAATAAACCATTTCAACTAATGATCAAAAATACCCCGTAGAGTCGAAGAACTCAAATATTCTTTGCTGCTATAGAGTTTCCAGTGCCTAGCTGAATTCATTGTGTCGTTTACAATCCCCCTGTGGGTTTTATAACAATTAAATGGCCCCAACGTGTAATTGGATTAATTATAGAGCTCTCCTTCCTACGTCTAAACAGTTTCCTTTTATCTTCTTTGGTGTGTATTCTCCCTCTTTGTTTCTCTCTCTCTCTCTTTCTCTCTTTCTCTCTCTATCTTTATCTCTCTCTTTCTATCTCTTTCTATTTATCTCTCTTTCTCTCTGTCCTCTTTCTCTTTCTCTCTTTCTCTCTTTCTTTCTCTCTGTCTATCTCTCTCTTTTTTTTCTCTCTTTCTCGTTTTTTCTCTCTCATTCTCTCTCTTTCTCTCTTTCTCTCTTTCTTTCTCTCTGTCTATCTCTCTCTTTCTTTCTCTCTCTTTTTCGTTCTTTCTATCTCTTTCTCTCTCTTTCTCTCTTTCTTTCTCTTTCTTTCTCGTTCTCTCTCTCTTTCTCTCTCTCTCTCTCTTTCTCTTTGTTTCTCTCTCTGTTTCTTCCTCTTTCTCTCTCTCTTTCTTTCTGTTTCTCTCTTTCTAGATGTTACTCTCTCTTTCTTTCTCTCTCTTTCTATTTCTCTCTCTCTCTTTTTTCTTTCTCTCTCTCTTTCTCTTTATCGTTTTCTCTATCTCTATATTTCTCTTTCTCTCTTTCTCTCTCTCTCTTTCTCTCTCTTTCTCTTTCTGTGTCTCTTTCTTTTTCTCTCTCTTCTCTCCCTCTGTCTTTCTTTTTCCGTCTCTCTTTCTTTCTCTCTTTCTCTTTCTCTCTCTCTCTCTTTTCTCTCTCTCTTTATCTCTTTCGTTCTCTCTCTCTCTCTTTCTTTCTCTTTCTCTTTATCTCTCTGTTTCTTTCTCTTTCTCTATTTCTAGATCTTTCTCTCTCTCTCTTTCTATCTCTGGCTTTCTCTATCTCTCTCTTTCTATTTCTCTTTCTTTCTCTCTCTCGATCTCTTTCTCTCTCTCTTTCTATTTCTCTCTCTTTTTCTTTCTTTTTCACTCTTTCTCTTTCTCTCTTTCTCTCTCTCTTTCTCTCTCGTTCTCTAGCTTTCTCGCTCTCTTTCTCTCTCTCTCTTTCTCTAACTCTCTCTTTCTCTCTCGTTCTCTCGCTTTCTCGCTCTCTTTCTCTCTATCTCTCCTCTCCTTCTCTCTCTCTTTCTCTCCTCTTTCTCTCTCTCTTTCTCTGTCGTTCTCTCTCTTTCTCTCACTTTCTCTCTCGTTCTCTCGCTTTCTCATCTCTCTTTCTCTCTCTCTTTCTCTCTCTCTTTCTCTCTCTCTTTCTCTCTCTTTGTTTCTTGTTCTCTCACTTTCTCGCTCTCTTTCTCTCTCTCTTTCTCTCTCATTATCTCCCATTCTCTCGCTTTCTCGCTCTCTTTCTCTCTCTCTCTTTCTTTCTCTTTTTCTCTCGCTTTCTCGCTCTCTCTCTCTCTTTCTCTCTCTCTCTCTCTTACGCCTTACCCCCTTATGCCCTGATATGTCGTGGTCAACCGCAGATGTCTGTCCGTGGTCAGGCGTTGTCGACATCTCTTGTCGGCTTAAGATGTCGCTAACATGTATCCACGACCGTCACGACCCAGTCCACCCAATGGTACATGATGTACCTAGCATATGACTAGGGAAGTAAAAGCCTGCAGGGAAAGGAACTGGTCAACCTACCTCATACAAGCTGTGGCTTCGTCCACTAAAGTCTTTAACAACTTCATTCCTCTACACTCACACTATAACTTTATCCTTGGAGTCAGTCGGGAAGATGTGCCTTATGCCAGGACGCCAACAATATTCTGTATGTGTACCGATCTTGCGCAGTGATATACTTATGCGAAACTTAGTCCTTGGTCAGTCCATCTCGCTATCGCATAGGTAGGCTACCCCGTAGACGTGGACAGGCCACCAATGTTTAGTATAGTATAGTATAGTATAGTATAGTATAGTATAGTATAGTATAGTATAGTATAGTATAGTATAGTATAGTATAGTATAGTATAGTATAGTATAGTATAGTATAGTTTGGTGTGGTTTGGTTTGGCTTGGATTGGCGTGGCGTGACGTAGCGTGGCGTGGCGTGGCGGGGCATAGATTAGTTTAGTTAGTATAGTATAGTATAGTATGGTATGATATGGTATGGTATGGTATGTAATGGCATGACATGGCATGGCATGGCGTCTCGTGGCGTGGCATGGCGTATCGTGGCGTGGCGTGGCATGGCATGGCAAAGCTTAGTTTCAGTTTCAGTTTCCGTTCAGTTCAATTCAGCTCAGCTCAGCTCAGCTCAGCTCAGTTCAGCACAGTTCAGTTCAGCTCAGCTCAGCTCAGCTCAGCTAAGCACAATTCAGCTCAGCTCACCTCAACTCAGCTCAGCTCAGATCAGTTCAGTTCAGCTCAGCTCAGGTCAGTTCAGTTCAGTTCAGTTCAGTTCAGTTTAACATAAGAATCAACGTCATTGCACAAGGTTTAAGCCATGTGATGTCTTCTCCATATATTGTGGATAAATTGCGTAGAAGTAAGGTCGTGTTCTCGCCAGTATATTTTACCTGACCCTAACTAACATGTCCGATCAGTACTTTTTGCCTGAGCTGGCGTTAATCTCCCCTCCCTACGTATCTGTTCAATAAACCATTTCAACTAATGATCAAAAATACCCCGTAGAGTCGAAGAACTCAAATATTGTTTGCTGCTATAGAGTTTCCAGTGCCTAGCTGAATTCATTGTGTCGTTTACAATCCCCATGTGGGTTTTATAACAATTAAATGGCCCCAACGTGTAATTGGATTAATTATAGAGCTCTCCTTCCTACGTCTAAACAGTTTCCTTTTATCTTCTTTGGTGTGTATTCTCCCTCTTTATTTCTCTCTTTCTCTCTTTCTCTCTCTATCTTTATCTCTCTCTTTCTATCTCTTTCTATATCTTTCTCTTTCTCTCTGTCCTCTTTCTCTTTCTCTCTTTCTCTCTCTCTCTTTCTCTCTGTCTTTATCTCTCTCTTTCTCCTCTCTCTCTCTTTCTATCTCTTTCTCTCTTTTTTTCTCTCTCTTTCTCGTTCTCTCTCTCTTTCTCTCTCTCTCTCTCTTTCTCTTTGTTTGTCTCTCTGTTTCTTTCTCTTTCTCTCTCTCTTTCTTTTTCTTTCTCTCTTTCTAGATGTTACTCTCTCTTTCTTTCTCTCTCTTTCTATTTCTCTCTCTTTCTCTCTCTCTCTTTTTTCTTTCTCTCTCTCTTTCTCTTTATCGTTTTCTCTATCTCTATATTTCTCTTTCTCTCTTTCTCTCTCTCTCTTTCTCTCTCTTTCTCTTTCTGTCTCTCTTTCTTTTTCTCTTTCTCTCCCTCTGTCTTTCTTTCTCCATCTCTCTTTCACTTTCTCTCTTTCTCTTTCTCTCTCTCTCTTTCTTTTCTCTCTCTCTTCATCTCTTTCGTTCTCTTTCTCTCTTTCTTTCTCTTTCTCTTTCTCTCTCATTCTTTCTTTCTCTTTCTCTATTTCTAGATCTTTCTCTTTCTCTCTTTCTATTTCTTTTTCTTTCTCTCTCCCGATCTCTTTCTCTCTCTTTCTATTTCTCTCTCTTTTTCTTTCTTTGTCTCTCTTTTTCGTTCTCTCTTTCTCTCTCTCTTTCTCTCTCGTTCTATCGCTTTCTTTCTTTTTTTTTTCTCTCTCTTTCTTATCTCTCTCTTTATCTCTTTCGTTCTCTCTCTCTCTTTTTTTCTTTCTTTTTCTCTTTATCTCTCTCTTTCTTTCTCATTTTCTATTTCTAGATCTTTCTCTCTCTCTCTTTCTATCTTTCGCTTTCTCCTTCTCTCCTTCTCTTTCTTTTTCTCTTTCTTTCTCTCTCTCTCTTTCTCTCTCTCTTTCTATTTCTCTCTTTTTTTCTTTCTTTTTCTCTCTCTTTATTTTTCTCTCTTTCTCTCTCTTTCTCTCTCGTTCTCTCGCTTTCTCGCTTTCCCTCTCTTTCTTTCTCTCTCTCTCTTACGCCTTACCCCCTTATGCCCTGATATGTCGTGGTCAACCGCAGATGTCTGTCCGTGGTCAGGCGTTGTCGACATCTCTTGTCGGCTTAAGATGTCGCTAACATGTATCCACGACCGTCACGACCCAGTCCACCCAATGGTACATGATGTACCTAGCATATGACTAGGGAAGTAAAAGCCTGCGGGGAAAGGAACTGGTCAACCTACCTCATACAAGCTGTGGCTTCGTCCACTAAAGTCTTTAACAACTTCATTCCTCTACACTCACACTATAACTTTATCCTTGGAGTCAGTCGGGAAGATGTGCCTTATGCCAGGACGCCAAAAATATGCTGTATGTGTACCGATCTTGCGCAGTGATATACTTATGCGAAACTTAGTCCTTGGTCAGTCCATCTCGCTATCGCAAAGGTAGGCTACCCCGTAGACGTGGACAGGCATATGGCCACCAATGTTTAGTTTAGTTTAGTTTAGTTTAGTATATTATAGTATAGTATAGAATAGTATAGTATGGTTTGGTTTGGTTTGGTTTGGCTTGGCATGGCGTGACGTAGCGTGGCGTGGCCTGGCATGGCAGAGATTAGTTTAGTTAGTATAGTATAGTATAGTATGGTATGGTATGGTATGGTATGGTATGGTATAGTATGGTATGTAATGGCATGACATGGTATAGCATGGCATGGCGTCTCGTGGCGTGGCATGGCGTATCGTGGCGTGGCGTGGCATGGCATGGCAAAGCTCAGTTTCAGTTTCCGTTCAGTTCAATTCAGCTCAGCTCAGCTCAGTTCAGCACAGTTCAGTTCAGCTCAGCTCAGCTCAGCTAAGCACAATTCAGCTCAGCTCACCTCAACTCAGCTCAGCTCAGATCAGTTCAGTTCAGCTCAGCTCAGCTCAGCTCAGCTCAGGTCAGGTCAGTTCAGTTCAGTTCAGTTTAACATAAGAATCAACGTCATTGCACAAGGTTTAAGCCATGTGATGTCTTCTCCATATATTGTGGATAAATTGCGTAGAAGTGAGGTCGTGTTCTCGCCAGTATATTTTATCTGACCCTAACTAACATGTCCGATCAGTACTTTTTGCCTGAGCTGGCGTTAATCTCCCCTCCCTACGTATCTGTTCAATAAACCATTTCAACTAATGATCAAAAATACCCCGTAGAGTCGAAGAACTCAAATATTGTTTGCTGCTATAGAGTTTCCAGTGCCTAGCTGAATTCATTGTGTCGTTTACAATTCCCCTGTGGGTTTTATAACAATTAAATGGCCCCAAAGTGTAATTGGATTAATTATAGAGCTCTCCTTCCTACGTCTAAACAGTTTCCTTTTATCTTCTTTGGTGTGTATTCTCCCTCTTTGTTTCTCTCTCTCTCTCTTTCTCTCTTTCTCTCTCTATCTTTATCTCTCTCTTTCTATCTCTTTCTATTTCTCTCTCTTTCTCTCTGTCATCTTTCTCTTTCTCTCTTTCTCTCTTTCTTTCTCTCTGTCTATCTCTCTCTTTCTTTCTCTCTCTTTCTCGTTCTTTCTCGTTCTTTCTCTCTCTTTCTCTCTTTCTTTCTCTCTCTTTCTCGTTCTCTCTCTCTTTCTCTCTCTCTCTCTCTTTCTCTTTGTTTCTCTCTCTGTTTCTTCCTCTTTCTCTCTCTCTTTCTTTCTCTTTCTCTCTTTCTAGATGTTACTCTCTTTCTTTCTCTCTCTTTCTATTTCTCTCTCTTTCTCTCTCTCTCTTTTTTCTTTCTCTCTCTCTTTCTCTTTATCGTTTTCTCTATCTCTATATTTCTCTTTCTCTCTTTCTCTCTCTCTCTTTCTCTCTCTTTCTCTTTCTGTCTCTCTTTCTTTTTCTCTCTCTTCTCTCCCTCTGTCTTTCTTTCTCCATCTCTCTTTCTTTCTCTCTTTCTCTTTCTCTCTCTCTCTTTTCTCTCTCTCTTTATCTCTTTCGTTCTCTCTCTCTCTTTCTTTCTCTTTCTCTTTATCTCTCTGTTTCTTTCTCTTTCTCTATTTCTAGATCTTTCTCTCTCTCTATTTCTATCTCTTGCTTTCTCTATCTCTCTCTTTCTATTTCTCTTTCTTTCTCTCGCTCGATCTCTTTCTCTCTCTTTCTATTTCTCTCTCTTTTTCTTTCTTTTTCACTCTTTCTCTTTCTCTCTTTCTCTCTCTCTTTCTCTGTCGTTCTCTCTCTTTCTCTCACTTTCTCTCTCGTTCTCTCGCTTTCTCATCTCTCTTTCTCTCTCTCTTTCTCTCTCTCTTTCTCTCTCTCTTTCTCTCTCTTTCTTTCTTGTTCTCTCACTTTCTCGCTCTCTTTCTCTCTCTCTTTCTCTCTCATTATCTCCCATTCTCTCGCTTTCTCGCTCTCTTTCTCTCTCTCTCTTTCTTTCTCTTTTTCTCTCGCTTTCTCGCTCTCTCTCTCTCTCTCTCTCTTTCTCTCTCTCTCTTACGCCTTACCCCCTTATGCCCTGATATGTCGTGGTCAACCGCAGATGTCTGTCCGTGGTCAGGCGTTGTCGACATCTCTTGTCGGCTTAAGATGTCGCTAACATGTATCCACGACCGTCACGACCCAGTTCACCCAATGGTACATGATGTACCTAGCATATGACTAGGGAAGTAAAAGCCTGCGGGGAAAGGAACTGGTCAACCTACCTCATACAATATGTGGCTTCGTCCACTAAAGTCTTTAACAACTTTATTCCTCTACACTCACACTATAACTTTATCCTTGGAGTCAGTCGGGAAGATGTGCCTTATGCCAGGACGCCAAAAATATTCTGTATGTGTACCGATCTTGCGCAGTGATATACTTATGCGAAACTTAGTTCTTGGTCAGTCCATCTCGCTATCGCATAGATAGGCTACCCCGTAGACGTGGACAGGTATATGGCCACCAATGTTTAGTTTAGTTTAGTTTAGTATAGTATAGTATAGTATAGTATAGTATAGTATAGTATAGTATAGTATAGTATAGTATAGTATAGTATAGTATAGTATAGTATAGTATAGTATAGTATAGTATAGTATAGTATAGTATGGTTTGGTTTGGTTTGGTTTGGCCTGGCTTGGCTTGGCGTGGCGTGACGTAGCGTGGCGTAGCATGGCATAGATTAGTTTAGTTAGTATAGTATCGTATAGCATGGTATGATATGTTATGATATAGTATGGTATGGTATGTAATGGCATGACATGGCATGGCATGGCGTCTCGTGGCGTGGCATGGCGCATCGTGGCGTAGCGTGGCATGGCAAAGCTCATTTTCAGTTTCAGTTTCCGTTCAGTTCAATTCAGCTCAGCTCAGCTCAGCCCAGCTCAGTTCAGCACAGTTCAGTTCAGTTCAGCTCAGCTCAGCTAAGCAGTTCAGCTCAGCTCACCTCAACTCAGCTCAGCTCTGATCAGTTCAGTTCAGCTCAGCTCAGTTCAGCTCAGCTCAGCTCAGCTCAGCTCAGTTCAGTATAGTATAGTATAGTATAGTATAGTATAGTATAGTATAGTGTAGTATAGTGTAGTGTAGTGTTGTATGGTGTGGTGTGGTTCGGTTCATTTCAGTTCAGTTCAGTTCAGTTTAGTTTAACATAAGAATCAACGTCATTGCACAAGGTTTAAGCCATGTGATGTCTTCTCCATATATTGTGGATAATCTCAGCACAATGCACGAACTCCGTAGAGGCAGACAGACTGGAGACAGAAGGTGCAAGGCTACCACAACCAGATTCAGGTGTGACCTACGGAGAGTCCAAAAGGTTTATTAGTGCCACATACACGGCCAAATAGGAAACAGAGCATACTGGCTACACAAGAAATGATGCTTATTACCAGTTGAACAGAAGAGAGCAGGTGATGGTCTTCAGACTCCACACAGACAACAACAGAATGAGGTACCACCTATTCAGTTAACTGACGATAGATGCTACTGACGAATGCATCTGTGGTACTATGAAATTGACCCCTGAACATCTGCTGCAAAATTGCCCGACATACGAGGACCAGAGAAAGCACATGTGGCCATCACCAGTGCCAGGGAGATTGAGAAGGAACGAAGCCAAGCCATACTGGTTTAGAAGACTCTACAGAGTCTGTATACAACCAGTTTCTTGGAGGGTGGTTTAAACGAGGGACGAGTCCATCTAAATAGACTCAAACAATCGATCTAAGTAGACTCCAAGCCTGTTAGGCGCCATCTATAACAGCTCTTCACAAAGCACCTGGGGATAGGTACAAATAACGTGGGTAGACTTTTAATTTGAATTTTGTCCGTGCAGCGATTAGTTGAAACGGTTAATTGAATAGATAAATGGATGCACGCGTACATTACACACGGACATATACACGCACACATTCACAATCACATACCCACTAGCGCACTTATACATTTATTTATATTATGCGCGCATGAGAATGTATGTGTGTGTGCGTGTGTGTATGTGCGTGTGTATTTATAGACTGTATACCAGTTGCGGTTTTTGTTGTTGAATATGGACAATGAGAAAGTATTCTCTTCCATTTCCTTAAAGGACCGTTAATTTCCCGGTTGCATTAGCTTTCCTCACGTCCCGAGCGTGTTGATGAAGGCGGTTGTGTTACGCTTGGCTTCATCTACGTGTCGCTCACTACAATGAGGATCACGTCGATCCCCCCGCACGTTAACCAGCCATGCTTTCAAACAACCAGTTTCCAGAGAAAATTGCGAAGAAGTGAGGTCGTGTTCTCGCCAGTATATTTTACCTGACCCTAACTAACATGTCCGATCAGTACTTTTTGCCTGAGCTGGCATTAATCTCCCCTCCCTACGTATCTGTTCAATAAACCATTTCAACTAATGATCAAAAATACCCCGTAGAGTCGAAGAACTCAAATATTCTTTGCTGCTATAGAGTTTCCAGTGCCTAGCTGAATTCATTGTGTCGTTTACAATTCCCCTGTGGGTTTTATAACAATTAAATGGCCCCAACGTGTAATTGGATTAATTATAGAGCTCTCCTTCCTACGTCTAAACAGTTTCCTTTTATCTTCTTTGGTGTGTATTCTCCCTCTTTATTTCTCTCTCTCTCTCTCTCTTTCTCTCTCTCTCTTTCTCTCTCTCTTTATCGTTCTATCTCTTTCTATTTCTCTCTCTCTCTGTCTTCTTTCTCTTTCTCTCTTTCTCTCTCTCTTTCTCTTTATCTTTCTCTTTCTTTCTCTCTCTTTCTCGTTCTCTCTCTCTCTCTCTTTCTTTCTCTCTTTCTTTCTCTCTCTTTCTCGTTCTCTCTCTCTTTCTCTTTCACTTTGTTTCTCTCTCTCTCTGTTTCTGTCTCTTTCTCTCTCTCTTTCTGTCTCTTTCTCTTTTTCTAGATCTTACTCTCTCTTTCTTTCTCTCTCTTTCTATTTCTCTCTCTTTCTCTCTCTATTTTCATTCTCCCTCTTTTTCTCTTTATCTTTTTCTCTATCTCTAAATTTCTCCTGCTCTCTTTCTCTCTCTCTCTTTCTCTCTTTTTCTCTTTCTCTCTCTTTCTTTTTCTCTCTTTTCTCTCTCTGTGTCTTTCTTTCTTTATCTCTCTTTCACTTTCTCTCTCTCTCTTTTTTTCTCTCTCTCTTTATCTCTTTCTTTCTCTCTCTCTTTCTCTCTCTTTCTCTCTCTTTCTTTCTCTTTCTCTCTATCTCTTTCTCTCTCTTTCTATTCCTCTTTCTTTTTCTTTCTTATTCACTCTTTCTCTTTCTCTTTTTCTCTCTCTCTTTCTCTCTCGTTCTCTCTCTTTCTCTCGCTCTCTTTCTCTCTTTCTCTCTCGTTCTCTCGCTTTCTCGCTCTCTTTCTCTCTCTTTTTCTCATTCTCTCTTTCTCTCTCTCTTTCTCTCTCGTTCTCGCTCTCTTTCTCTCTCTCTCTTTCTCTCTCTCTTTCTCTAGCTTTCTCGCTCTCTCTCTCTCTTTCTCTCTCTCTTACGCCTTACCCCTTTATGCCCTGATATGCCATGGTCAACCGCAGATGTCTGTCCGTGGTCAGGCGTTGTCGACATCTCTTGTCGGCTTAAGATGTCGCTAACATGTATCCACGACCGTCACGACCCAGTCCACCCAATGGTACATGATGTACCTAGCATATGACTAGGGAAGTAAAAGCCTGCGGGGAAAGGAACTGGTCAACCTACCTCATACAAGCTGTGGCTTCGTCCACTAAAGTCTTTAACAACTTCATTTCTCTACACTCACACTATAACTTTATCCTTGGAGTCAGTCGGGAAGATGTGCCTTATGCCAGGACGCCAAAAATATTCTGTATGTGTACCGATCTTGCGCAGTGATATACTTATGCGAAACTTAGTCCTTGGTCAGTCCATCTCGCTATCGCATAGGTAGGCTACCCCGTAGACGTGGACAGGCATATGGCCACCAATGTTTAGTTTAGTTTAGTATAGTATAGTATAGTATAGTATAGTATAGTATAGTATAGTATAGTATAGTATAGTATAGTATAGTATAGTATGGTATGGTATAGTATAGTATAGTATGGTTTGGTTTGGTTTGGTTTGGCTTTGCGTGGCGTGCGCGTGACGTAGCGTGGCGTGGCGTGGCATGGCATAGATTAGTTTAGTTAGTATAGTATAGTATAGTATGGTATGATATGGTATGATATGGTATGGTATGGTATGGTATGTAATGGCATGACATGGTATGGCATGGCATGGCGTCTCGTGGCGTGGAATGGCGTATCGTGGCGTGGCATGGCATGGAAAAGCTCAGTTTCAGTTTCCGTTCAGTTCAATTCAGCTCAGTTCAGCACAATTCAGCTCAGCTCACCTCAACTCAGCTCAGCTCAGATCAGTTCAGTTCAGCTCAGCTCAGCTCAGGTCAGGTCAGGTCAGTTCAGTTCAGTATATTTTACCTGACCCTAACTAACATGTCCGATCAGTACTTTTTGCCTGAGCTGGCATTAATCTCCCCTCCCTACGTATCTGTTCAATAAACCATTTCAACTAATGATCAAAAATACCCCGTAGAGTCGAAGAACTCAAATATTCTTTGCTGCTATAGAGTTTCCAGTGCCTAGCTGAATTCATTGTGTCGTTTACAATCCCCCTGTGGGTTTTATAACAATTAAATGGCCCCAACGTGTAATTGGATTAATTATAGAGCCCTCCTTCCTACGTCTAAACAGTTTCCTTTGATCTTCTTTGGTGTGTATTCTCCCTCTTTGTTTCTCTCTCTCTCTTTCTCTCTTTCTCTCTCTATCTTTATCTCTCTCTTTCTATCTCTTTCTATTTCTCTCTTTCTCTCTGTCCTCTTTCTCTGTCCTCTTTCTCTTTCTCTCTCTCTTTCTCTCTCTCTTTTCTATTTCTTTCTCTTTCTCGTTCTCTCTCTCTCTCTTTCTCTCTCTTTCTCTCTTTCTTTCTTTCTCTTTCTCGTTCTCTCTCTCTTTCTCTCTCTCTTTCTCATTGTTTCTCTCTCTCTGTTTCTTTCTCTTTCTCTCTTCTTTCTTTCTCTTTCTCTCTTTCTAGATCTTACTCTCTCTTTCTTTCTCTCTCTTTCTATTTCTCTCTCTTTCTCTCTCTTTTTTCTTTCTCTCTCTCTTTTTCTTTATCTTTTTCTCTATCTCTTTATTTCTCATTCTCTCTTTCTCTCTCTTTCTTTCTCTCTCTTTCTCTTTCTCTCTCTTTCTTTTTCTCTCTCTTCTGTCTCTGTCTTTCTTTCTCTATCTCTCTTTCACTTTCTCTCTCTTTTTCTTTTCTCTCTCTCTTTATCTCTTTCGTTCTCTCTCTTTCTCTTTCTTTCTTTCTCTTTCTCTCTCACTCTTTCTTTCTCTTTCTCTATTTCTAGATCTTTCTCTCTCTCTCTTTCTATCTCTCGCTTTCTCTTTCTCTCTCTCTCTTTCTCTTTCTTTCTCTCTCTCTTTCTTTCTCTCTCTCTCTTTCTCTCTCTTTCTATTTCTCTCTCTTCTTCTTTCTTTTTCACTCTCTTTCTCTTTATATATTTCTCTCTCTCTTTCTCTCTCGTTCTCTCGCTTTTTCGCTGTCTTTCTCTCTCTCTCTTTCTCTCTCTCTCTTTCTCTCGCTTTCTCTCTCGTTCTCTCGCTTTCTCTCTCTCTCTCTCTCTCTCTCTGTTTCTCTCTCTCTCTCTTTCTCTCTCTCTTTCTCTCTCTCTTTCTCTCTCTCTTTCTCTCTCTTTCTTTCTTGTTCTCTCGCTTTCTCGCTCTTTTTCTCTCTCTCTTTCTCTCTCTCTTTCTCTCTCTTTCTTTCTTTTTCTCTCTCTTTCTCGCTCTCTTTTTCTCTCTCTTTCTCTCTCTCGTTCTCTCGCTTTCTCGCTCTCTTTCTCTCTCTCTCTTTCTCTCTCTCGTTCTCTCGCTTTCTCGCTCTCTTTCTCTCTCTCGTTCTCTCGCTTTCTCGCTCTCTTTCTCTCTCTCTTTCTATCTCTCGTTCTCCCGCTTTCTCGCTCTCTTTCTCTCTCTCTCTTTCTCTCTCTCGTTCTCTCCCTTTTCTCGCTCTCTCTCTCTCTCTCTTACGCCTTACCCGCTAATGCCCTGATATGCATATATACTTATGCGAAACTTAGTTCTTGGTCAGTCCATCTCGCTATCGCATAGGTAGGCTACCCCGTAGACGTGGACAGGCATATGGCCACCAATGTTTAGTTTAGTTTAGTTTAGTATAGTATAGTATAGTATAGTATAGTATAGTATAGTATAGTATAGTATGGTTTGGTTTGGTTTGGTTTGGTCTAGCTTGGCTTGGCGTGGCGTGACGTAGCGTGGCGTAGCATGGCATAGATTAGTTTAGTTAGTATAGTATCGTATAGTATGGTATGATATGGTATGATATAGTATGGTATGGTATGTAATGGCATGACATGGCATGGCATGGCGTCTCGTGGCGTGGCATGGCGTATCGTGGCGTGGCGTGGCATGGCAAAGCTCATTTTCAGTTTCAGTTTCCGTTCAGTTCAATTCAGCTCAGCTCAGCCCAGCTCAGTTCAGCACAGTTCAGTTCAGTTCAGCTCAGCTCAGCTAAGCACAGTTCAGCTCAGCTCACCTCAGCTTAGCTCAGCTCAGCTCAGCTCAGGTTAGTTCAGTTCAGTTCAGTATAGTATAGTATAGTATAGTATAGTATAGTGTAGTGTTGTGTTGTGTGGTGTGGTGTAGTGTGGTGTGGTTCGGTTCATTTCAGTTCAGTTTAGTTTAGTTTAACATAAGAATCAACGTCATTGCACAAGGTTTAAGCCATGTGCCGTCTTCTCCATATATTGTGGATAATCTCAGCACAATGCACGAACTCCGTAGAGGCAGACAGACTGGAGACAGAAGGTGCAAGGCTACCACAACCAGATTCAGGTGTGACCTATGGAGAGTCCAAAAGGTTTTATTAGTGCCAGATACACGGCCAAATAGGAAACAGAGCATACTGGCTACACAAGAAATGATGCTTATTACCAGTTGAACAGAAGAGAGCAGGTGATGGTCTTCAGACTCCACACAGACCACAACAGAATGAGGTACCACCTATTCAGTTAACTGACGATAGATGCTACTGACGAATGCATCTGTGGTACTGGGAAATTGACCCCTGAACATCTGCTGCAAAATTGCCCGACATACGAGGACCAGAGAAAGCACATGTGGCCATCACCAGTGCCAACACTAGACAAGCTCTATGGCAGTGTCGACAGCCTCAGGATGACCGCTGGTTTTCTTTCAACAAATTTAAGTTGACGTCTGACAGCGTACGAAGAAGAGGAACAGTTTGTCGGCCCTTTCGACCTGCTCTCTGTGGGGCTGTCGTGCTATTCTTGTCCTAGTTATACATAAAGACTTTGTCTCTACAAAAACGCCAGCTCAAACTAGATGTGTCGGGCTGAAATACACAAATATCGCAGCCTCACTGTAAACTAGGACACAATGACCTTTCCAGGACGAATGCCGGAGAAGAAGCCCACATCAGGATGTGAGAAGAGTCACTGTGACCTGCTACTAAAGAAACATCTTCAAGAGTTAACTAACTCAGCACGAGAAACTTTAAACATCAACATCGAACATTCTATTTTACCATTTTCTGGATTTTTTTTTAAAAATGATTTTTTTAAAATTTGCTTTCGCCTTATTTTTCACTATTCCCTAAGGCGGTGTGCGTTGCACTGTGGTTTTTATTTTGCGCCCGTCGGACGAGTGCATCCAACTTCAGCATTTATTTTATGTAAGGGTCTGCTTCTTCATTCATTTTCGAAGGGTTTGCTTCCAAAGGGTAACGGCTATGATGGGGATCGAACCCAGCACCTTCGGTTGTGAGCCGTGTCACTTAACCACTAGCCCACACCCTCCCCATTTTCTGGATTAACATACAGGCTGTTGCTTTCATTCAGGATCTTCTCGTTCAGGGACTGATTAGCGCTAGCTGCAGGATTTCCTGACAAACGAGACTTCACTTTCCCAGACATTTTCACGCCAAGAACAATAAGCAGACCTTCCTGAAACAAAATAAACGAAACAGCAGAACATATTGTTTATCTGTCTGTGAGGGCGCCTTAAATGACAGTAGACCCTAAGCTTAGGTCAGATCAGGTCAGGTCATCCCGTAACCGGTGAGGTCGTTGGGGCACACATGAAGACATCTCACAACACCACGTCATTCTTCTCTGTCAGCGGCCGCTGCCTGTGCCTCTTCTGATCGGAGATTCGTCCATTCTTTTATGTTGTCCTCCAACCTGTTTTTGGGACGGCCTCTTCGTCGTCTGCTTTGCACCTTTCCGGGGAGGATCGTATTTGTAAGACCATTTGATCTCGATATGTGACCGTACCAAGCGAGTTTCCTTCTTTTGACAGTTGCCAAGAGGTCTTCAAAAGGCCCTATTGCTGTTGTAATTCTATCTCGTATTTCTTCATTTGTAACTCGATATTTGTAAGTGACATTTAAAAGTCTTCGTAAACATTTCATCTCAAAGGCCGGTATCCTTCGCTGAAGGTCAGCTGTAACTGTCCATGTCTCACAAGCATAGAGGAATATTGGCAGGGGCAGTGTACACATTAATCTGATTTTCGTGCATAGTGCATAGCCCTAAGCTATCACCATCAAACACATTTCTAAATGCCGCACTCCCCTGTACGGTGACGTGAGAATGGAGCCCCGAAACCACTCTGTTACTCAGAAAAGAGATGCAATATCGATTTGTTTTTCGTTTTGATGACGTAGTGTGACCTACTTGTTAACCAATGAGCTGAGTCGGAAATTCATAGAAGGCCACTTGAAAGCTATTGTTTGGTTAACCAGCTCAGGTGTTTTCAAATAGATGGGATCTGAATTATTATGGATGGTAAAGCAGGGTCCCATTGCAACACTTTCTGTCGGGGATGACGAAAACTCTTCCTGCACTAAGCCGTAGCCTATGTGAGGTGGGGTGGCCAGTTCCCTTCCTTGCTGTTTAAACCTTCGCTCATATGTCAGGTATCCATTCACAGCTGGGTCGACTGGAGGCACGATAGTACCAGGAACGTACCATATCCGGATATCTGTTTCTGTCCGTCCGTCATTTCGAACTCTGGCGCGGTCTTAGCAAGCGAGAGGCGTGTTCAAAAAGTATCCGACCTTTAGGTTCGGGAAAAATATAATTACTCACCTGGAGTTTTGAAACCAAATCCCCTTCAGAGAATTCTCCTTGGGACTCCACACACTTCTCCCAGTAGTCCGCCACTGTCGGGAGTATTTGGCTTGGCTTAGCTTCGTTCGTTCTCAATCTCCCGCTACCAAACCCTGACACGGGTCTAAGTAACAGTATGTAGTTCAGAGAACGGAATGCGTTGTGTCATAGTTACAGCTTGACTGTGATATTTGCTCCTTTTGGTCTAAAACATCTGACTTCAGCAAGCATTTTTTTAGTACCGGGTTAGCATTCCCTCTTCGATCCCTTCTCCTTAGCGAGTCTGCCCTGCTGCAGCCTGTTATCCAGGATCACCGCGTGGAGGTGTAGAAGGGTCTTGGTAGCTCTGGTTCGCTGGCCCTGACGCTAGCAGTCAGCTCTGGTTCGCTGGCCCTGACGCTAGCAATCAGCTCTGGTTCGCTGGCCCTGACGCTAGCAGTCAGCTCTGGTTCGCTGGCCCTGACGCTAGCAGTCAGCTCTGGTTCGCTGGCCCTGACACTAGCAGTCAGCTCTGGTTCGCTGGCCCTGACGCTAGCAGTCAGCTCTGGTTCGCTGGCCCTGACGCTAGCAGTCAGCTCTGGTTCGCTGGCCCTGACGCTAGCAGTCAGCTCTGGTTCGCTGGCCCTGACGCTAGCAGTCAGCTCTGGTTCGCTGGCCCTGACACTAGCAGTCAGCTCTGGTTCGCTGGCCCTGACACTAGCAATCAACCGAAGGACAGCAGCCGTGCTTCATTTGTTTCCACGGAAAAAAAACCATTAAGGTCGGCAACTTTTTGAACACTCCTTTTATATCCTAACCCACAATTGATATATCAAGAGATACACATGTTAGGATCATAATTGGAAAAGCAAGAATGGCATTCTTGACATTAAACAACATATGGAGATCCAGAGAGGTCAAAATTCACACCAAGGCCAGTGTCAAGTCATTGTTACTGTATGGAGCGGAGGCATGGAAGCCGACGAAGACCATACAACAAAGACTCCAATCCTTCGTTAACAGACGCCATAATGAACATAAAGTGACAGGACTTGGTGAGGAAGGAAGGAAGGAAGGAAGGAAGGAAGGAAGGGAGGAAGGGAGGAAGGGAGGAAGGGAGGAAGGGAGGAAGGGAGGAAGGAAGGGAGGGAGGAAGGGAGGGAGGGAGGGAGGAAGGGAGGAAGGGAGGACGGAAGGAAGGAAGGAAGGAAGGAAGGAAGGAAGGAAGGAAGGAAGGAAGGAAGGAAGGAAGGAAGGAAGGAAGGAAGGAAGGAAGGAAGGAAGGAAGGAGATGATAACAACCACAGGAACAGCAAATTAAGAGAAGATGGCGTGGTTTGATTTCTGCTTCTTCGTTCTTCTTCGTTATGTCTTAAACTCCCGTTACCCCGCCCTGAAAGATGCTTTGCAAGTAGCAGGATGTAGTCCAGAGAATTGAGAGCATTGTGTCGTAATTTACAGTTTTACTGTGATTTTTGCACCTTTAGGTCGGATACATCCGACTTCATCATGGCCTTTTTTGAGTACCGGGTTAGCATTCCCTCTTCCTTAGCTAGTCTGCTCTGTTGTAGCCTCTTATCCATGATCACCACGTAGAGGTGAAGTAGGGTCTGGGCAGCTTTGGATCGCTGGCCCTGACGCATGCGAATAGTTTTGGTTCGCTGACTGCTAGATGCCATGCAGTGGTCAGCATCTTGATGTAAGAAGAATCATTTTCCTAACAACGTTGAGCGCCGAGCACTCAACGAGATGACGATCAACGGTTTCCGTATGGGTGTGTAGACAGCTGGATCTCTATAACATGTTGTGGTTAGATTCTGCCCATTAGGTTGTTGTTGTTGTTGTTTGTTGTTGTTGTTGAATGCCCACAATGCGCAACTTTACTTTTGTATGCGCCCTGACATTGGCGTTAGTTGGCGGGTTGGAGTAGCTTTACTCACATCCCGAGTGTGCTGGTGAAGGGGACTGGTGTCCTACAGGCTGTTGTGCTATGCTCGGCGTCATCTGCAAGTCGCTCACTACCATGGGGATCACTTCGGTCCTTATCTCGTTAACATGTTGTCATGAAACATCCTGTTTCTATGGAAATGGAAAGAAATTAGGTGGGGTCTTGGTCAGTATGTATCATCTGACCTTGACTAACAATGTCCTATCAGTATATTTATCCTGACATTATAAACCGTATCATAAACAGTTTAGGGTAATGAAAGATAAAGTTTGAGAAACACTGTTAGACTGTCAGATCCCACCTGTTGGACGGTCAGATTCCACCTGGTGGACGGTCACAACATGTACTTTAAACGGTCTTATGTTTCCTGTTTGACGGTCAGATTGTTTTTTGTTTGATAAAGGTTTGCGTTTCTGGATTTAACTGGCAAAGGCATGGGGAACTGCGACGCTATTCCGGTCAGGCACAACATACTGAGCGTCGTGCCAGGGTCAGGCTCAAATTACTGACCAAGACCACATTCTCTCTTCCATGTAGCGTTCCCTGGAAACATACTGTTTTCAAAGCAGTCTGGCTGGCGAGCGGTTTATCGACGTGATCCCTGTAGTACTGAGCGTCAGATGAAGCCAGGGAGAGCACAACCGTCTGGAGGACCGCGGTTCACCTTCATTAGTACGCTCGGGATGTGAGAGAAGCTACCACAACCCGCCACAACGACTTTTCAGGACGCACAAAAGATTAAACGGAAAAAGCCATCAGGACATATTGGCCCGTGCGTGGATGCGCGTGTGTATTTGTAATGTGGACGTATTGACCAGTGCATGGATGCATGTGTGTATCTGTAATGTGGACGTATTGACCAGTGTATGGATGCATGTGTGTATCTGTAATGTGGACGTATTGACCAGTGTATGAATGCATGTGTGTATTTGTAATGTGGACGTATTGACCAGTGTATAGATGCGTTTGTGTATTTGTAATGTGGACGTATTGACCAGTGTATAGATGGGTGTGTATCTGTAATGTGGACGTATTGTCCAGTGTATGAATGCATGTGTGTATCTGTAATGTATAATGTGGTCGTATTGGCCAGTGCATGAATGCATGTGTATCTGTAATGTATAATGTGGACGTATTGGCCAGTGCGTGAATGCGTGTGTGTCTGTATTGTGGAAATTTTGGCCAGTGCATGAATGCGTGTGTATCTGTAATGTAGACGTATTGGCCAGTGCACATATGCATGTGTGTATCTGCAACTTAAATTTGAACTAAGTTAACGTCTTTTTACTGGTTTAGAAGGCTTTGCAGAGTCTGTAAACAATTAGTTTCATTTACATTTCCTTGCTATAAAAGCTTGACGCGTCCAATCTATTCTTAAATACGTTATTTGTCCGTGCCTTCACTACTTCCTGTAGCAATGCATTACAAGCATTCACCACTCTCCGACTAAAAAAAATATTTCTCATATATAATCTTGACCTTTCTTTAGTTCATTTCTAGCTATGTCCTCTTGTTCTTGTAGGTGGTTGTATTTTGAAGAAAAAAATTGTTAAAGTCTAATTTATCCGTTCCTTTGACTATCTTATTAGACTGCATTCATCTTAAATTCTTCTATTTTTTAGACACTGTAGGCTTCTTAAATCCCACTATCAGCTTTCTTGCTCTTTTTTGGATTCTTTCCAGCATGTTTATATTATGGACCAGTTTATGGATGCGTTTGTGTGTCCGGATCTCGCCAGTTTCGCTGTTGGACGGTCAAGAACCAGATTTTTTAAGAAACTGCCTTTAGTCTTAAACACCTTCCACATGGTACCGCCTCTGATACATTCGGTAAGACAAACAACTGGCCTCAACATTGTTTAATCTTACCTTCGCTCTAAGACCTGTTTTTTAAGGTTTCGCATTTGTTGCAGGTCCGAAAAGACATTCTTTGTGTAGGTCATCAGAGCGAAAGTAACACATCTGTATTTCTTATTCTACATCTGTAGTGAGCGATTCCATCATGTTGCTGAAGATTTAATACTTCTGCTACTACTACTACTACTACTACAATTACTACTAATACTACTATTACTGCTACTACTACTACTATTATTGCTACTACTACTACAATTACTACTGCTACTACAACTATTACTACTACTACTACTACTATTACTGCTACTGCTACCTCTATTACTGCTACTACTATTACTGCTACTGCTACCTCTATTACTGCTACTGCTACTACTATTACTCCTACTGCTGCTACTACTACTATTGCCACTACTACTATTACTGCTACTACTACTACTACTATTACTACTACTGTTACTACTACTACTACTACTACTACTACTACTACTAGTACTATTACTACCACTACTACTACTACTACAACTACTACCACTACTACTACTACTACAACTACTACCACTACTACTACTACTACAACTAATACTGCTGCCGCTACTACTACTACTACTACTACTACCACTACCACTACCACTACTACTACTACTACTACCATTAATGCTATTACTACCACTACTACAACTACTACCACTACTACTATTACTACTACTACTACTACTACTACTACTACTACTAGTACTATTACTACCACTACTACTACAACTACAACTACTACCACTACTACTACTACTACAACTACTACCACTACTACTACTACTACAACTACTACCACTACTACTACTACTACTACTAGTTCTATTACTACCACTACTACTACTACTACAACTACTACCATTACTACTACTACTACAACTAATACCATTACTACTAATAATAATAACAACAATAATACGATGGCGATCTCCTTCTACGAGTCACCATCTTGGGCCACACACAAACGCTAACGTCGGACAAGCTGCTGCATCCCGTTGAGAAAAAAATGTGTTCTTTATACTTGATATCCGAGCTGTTTCATATCCGGTGTCACTATGCAAGGGACATATCTCACACACACTGTCCTATCCCCAAGTAGGGCACAGATAATGTAATGGACTCGCTCAATCGAGATCATAAGCATTGCGGTGAAATCGTTCTGCTTGTCACGGATATTGGCACTGATCTGTTCGTCCGCTCGAGCTTGGAGCTGTGCATTCACAACTTTGATCGGTCGTCGCTAAGAGCCCTGTCACACAGGTTCGTCGTGGCAGGATTGTATACGTCTACTGTCCATCCACGCAAGTTTCTCCATACACCGCAGTCATTCATCGATGCATGTCGATGGGTACCGAACCTTCCGACGTCAGGAATTAAATCACAGCATGTTGCTTCAACCGTATTTCCATCTAGATCGCCATTGTTGTCTGATGTGCGCATGCGTTACGTCCCAGGCGCATGCCACTACATGTCCATATAGTCACTTGATCATAGACTATTTTCACAGAGGAGTCACGTGGCTCTGAGCACTGCTGTCATAGTTACGGCGCTGGAGGCAGAACTTTTCGAATTTTCTTCGTAGTTGCAAATTGCAATCGAAGATGGCGATAGCATTAGACTTGTGCTGTGAGATTTGATCTCATGTGTCAAGTTCGTCTATGATGTATCTTCTTCTTCTTCTTCGTACGCTGTCAGACGTCAACCTTTATTTTTTCGAAAAAAGCAGCGGTCATCCTAAGGCTGTCGACACTGCCATAGAGCTTGTCTAGTGTTGCCACTGGTGATGGCCACATCTGCTTTCTCTGATCCTCGTATGTCGAGCAGTTTTTGCAGCAAATGTTCAGCGGTCATTTTCCCCGTACCACACACGCATTCGTCAGTGCCACCTATCTTCAATAAATTGAATAGGTGGTACCTCAGTAAATTGTGGCCAGTGCGGAATCTGAAGACCACGACCTGCTCTCTTCTGTTCAACTGGTAATAGGCATCGTTTTTTGTGTAGCCAGTATGTTCTGTTTCCCATTTGGTCATGTATCTAGCTCTAATAAGCCTTTTTGACTCTTCGTATGTCACACTAGTATCTAGTTGTGGAAGTCTTGCACCTTCTTTTGCCAGTCTGTCTGCCTCCTCGTTGCCTTGGATGTTACAGTGGGATGGAACCCACTGTACCACTACTCTTTTTGGTGCGGACTGTTGGCATAGTTGACAGAGTACTGATCTTAAATCATTGAGTTCAGTATTTTTCTGGCTTTTTAGTGCTGTGACTACAGCCAGGGCATCTGTAAGCAGGACTATATGGCTTTCATTTCTTTTGCATGTCACCATTTCTTCTACTGCAGCTCTCAGTGCCTCTGCCTCCACTCTGAAATTGCTGTCTATGATGTATGACACTGTAACTTGTGTTTTAATACGAGGAGCGTTCAAATGAAACGTGGACTGTCTGTTCTAGTTCTACCTGAAGGGGTTATAGCATGAAGAAGCTACTATCATTAGTTATGGGCACTTGTGTCCTATTACTGCTAGGTGGACCACTTGCAATGGACCAGTCTCGTGACAGATGAATAATAATGGCAGACAACAATGTTACTGCTTGTATGGAACGGCGTGTTTTGATGAAGTTTCTTACGAAATAAGGCGTAACATTTTTTAAAAAGACTGCCGTCACAATACGGCGATGAGATACTCAGTCGCAGTAAGATGTTTGAATGGTGTAAACGTTTTAGAGAAGGCCATACATCCGTGAGTGATGATCCCGTGCGTGGTGGCTCTCAAGCCAACACAGTCATTCCTGTGAATATTCAAATTGTGGAACGCCTTAACCTGAAAATCGACGCATAACCTGTTTTCATGGCAGTCTGGCTAACAAAGTGAGGGATCGGTGTGATCCCCGTAGTAGATGAAGCCAAGCACAGCACATTCGCCTGGAGGCCCGGTCCACCTTCATCAGCACGCTCGAGATGTAAGGAAAGTTACTGCAACCCGCCACTTAACGCCCTTTTCAGGGCGCACACAAGAGAAACCTACTCATTGTGGACATTCGGAAACAATAAACCATACTGCGAATTTCGTCGATCCGTATTCTGTCTCTCCTGGTAACATCGATGACCTTCCTCAAACGCTTCATTCCACACGTCAAAATTCTGTTAACAATCAGTTTCAGTTTCTAATCCAGGTCGCGTAGTTTCGTCACAAAATAAACACACACATACACACAAATATATATATATATATATGTTCAGCAGACGGTAGGATCGACAGGGAAATTGAAACTAGGTGTCAGAAAGCATCTGCGGTGACTTATCAGCTGTCCACATTGCTTAGACACCCGAGCATTAGTTTGGCAACAAAGCAACAGCTGATAAACAGTTTATTTATGCCGACTCTGTGCTAACAGTGCTAAAAATGGCTTCTGTCCAGGGCGCGTGAAAACAGAATTTTGACACGTGAAATGAAGTGTTTGAGGAAAGTCATCGGTGTTACCAGGAGAGACAGAATGCGGAACGACGATATTCGCAGTATGGTCGGCACTACGGCTTGTGCCGAATACATTTCCAAGCAGAAATTAAGTTGGTTTGGTCATCTCATGAGAATGCACTATCATTATCTTCCACTGATGGCTTACAATGCTGGTAGATCTGGCTACAGGGCAAGGGGGCGGCCGCGAGGCAGGTGGATAGATGACATTAGAGTGATTGTGCAACGACAAGGGCTGACATTGACCGACGCAACGCATTAGCCGAAGATAGACGACTGAAGCTCCCCATGTCGCTCAACGGCACAAGTGGCAAGAAAACTAACTAACGATATATATATATATATACACACACACTATTATTTACAGCTGGTGAATGAAACAGGATGCTGGTCAAAGACTAAATAACTAACCAACCCACCTCACCAACCAACCCATTCTGCAACCCACAAACCTTTTAACCAACCAATCCTCCAATGAACCAACGAACCCACAACTAAACTGTCCAGCCCACCAGCCCACCCTCCAACAAAGCAACCCTCTAATCAACGATCCAACCGTCCAACCATCAAACGTTCTAACCAAACCAACCAACCAACCAATCAACCAAACAACCCTAAAAGAACCAACCAATCCTCTAGCTAACCTACCAACCCTCCAACGAACCAACCAACCAAGCCACCCATCAAACAACAAACAAACAAATCCATCCACTCACAAACCAACCAACCCACCCACCCAACTACCAACCAACCTACCATCCAACAAACCGACTAACCTACCCTCCAACCAACCAACACACCCTTCAACTTACCAACCAACCCACCCTCCAACCAACCAACCAACCCACCCTCCAACTAACCAACCAACCCAACCACCAACAAACTAACCAACCCAACCACCAACAAACTAACCATCCCCTCTTCCAATCAACCAAGCAGCCAACCAACCCTTCAACCAACCAACCAACCAGCCAACCAACAAACCCCCAATCGAACCCACCATCCAACTAACCCACCTTCCTTCAAATCAACCAACTCACCAACCCACTCACCTGTCAACCAACCCACCACTAACCGACCAACCCATCCACCAACCAACCCTCCCCCCCTCGAACCAACCAACCCATCCTCCAAACAACCCATCCTCCAATCAACCCACCAACCAACGAACCCACCCTCCAACCAACCCGGCCTCCTACCAACCAATCCACCCTCCAACCAACCAACACCACCTCCAACCAACCAACCCAACCACCCCCGCCAACAACCAACCAACCCATCCTCCAACTAACCCATCCTCCAACTAACCAACCCACCCTCCAACCAACCAACACCGCTTCCAACCAACCAACCCACCCTCCAACCAACCAAGCCACTTTCCAACCAACCAACCCACCCTCCAACCAACCAACCCGGCCTCCTACCAACCAATCCACCCTCCAACCAACCAACACCGCCTCCAACCAACCAACCCAACCACCCCCGCCAACAACCAACCAACCCATCCTCCAACTAACCCATCCTCCAACTAACCAACCCACCCTCCAACCAACCAACACCGCTTCCAACCAACCAACCCACCCTCCAACCAACCAAGCCACTTTCCAACCAACCAACCCACCCTCCAACCAACCAACACCGCCTCCAACTAACCAACCCACCCTCCAACCAATCAACCCACCCATCAACCAACCAACCGACCGACCAACCAACCAACCCACCTTCCAACCAACCAACCCCGCCTCCAATCATCCAACCCACCCACCAACCAACCAACCGACCGACCAACAAGCCAACCCACCCACCAACCAACCGACCCACCCTTAAATCAACCAACCCCGCCTCCAACCTACCAACCCACCCACCAACCGACCGACCAACCAACCAACCCACCCACCAACCAACCAACGCACCGACCAACCAATCAACCCACCCTACAACCAACCCACCCCTCCTCCAACCAACCCACCCTCCAACCAACCAACCCCACATCTAACCAACAAACCCACTCATCAACCAACCCATCAACCAACCAACCAACCAACCAACCAACCCACCAACCAACCAACCCTCCAACCAACCAATCCTCCAACCAACCAACCCACCATCCAACCAACCCACCATCCAACCAACCCACCATCCAACAAACCCACCATCCAACCAACCAACCCTCCAACCAACTCACCATCCAACCAACCCACCATCCAACAAACCCACCATCCAACAAACCCACCATCCAACAAACCCACCATCCAACCAACCAACCCACCATCCAACCAACCAACCCTCCAACCAAACCACCATCCAACCAACCAACCCACCATCCAACCAACCAACCCTCCAACAAACCCACCATCCAACCAACCAACCCACATCCAACAAACCCACCATCCAACCAACCAACCCACCATCCAACCAACCAACCCTCCAACCAACCCACCATCCAACCAACCAACCCTCCAACCAACCCACCATCCAACCAACCAACCCACCATCCAACCAACCAACCCACCATCCAACCAACCAACCCACCATCCAACCAACAAACCCACCATCCAACCAACCAACCCACCATCCAACCAACCAACCCACCCTCCAGCCAACCAACCCACCCACCAACCAACTTACCCACCAACCAACCGATCAACCAACCAACCAACCCCGCCTTCAACCCACCATCCAACCAACCCACCATCCAACCAACCAACCCACCATCCAACCAACCAACCCTCCAAAAAACCCACCATCCAACCAACCAACCCACCATCCAACCAACCCACCATCCAACAAACCAACCCACCATCCAACCAACCCACCATCTAACCAACCAACCCACCATCCAACCAACCCACCATCCAACCAACCAACCCACCATCCAACAAACCCACCATCCAACCAACCAACCGACCATCCAACCAACCAACCCTCCAACCAACCCACCATCCAACCAACCAACCCGCCAACCCTCCAACCAACCCACCATCCAACCAACCAACCCACCATCCAACCAACCAACCCTCCAACCAACCCACCATCTAACCAACCAACCCACCATCCAACCAACCCACCATCCAACCAACCAACCAACCAACCTTCCAACCAACCCACTATCCAACCAACCAACCCACCATCCAACCAACCAACCCTCTAACCAACCCACCATCCAACCAACCAACCCTCTAACCAACCCACCATCCAACCAACCAACCCACCATCCAACCAACCAACACTCCATCCAACCAACCCACCATCCAACCTACCAACCATCCAAAAAACCCACCATCCAATCAACCAACCCACCATCCAACCAACCAACCCTCCAACCAACCCACCATCCAACCAACCAACCCTCCAACCAACCCACCATCCAACCAACCAACCCACCATCCAACCAACCCATCATCCAACCAACCCCGCCTCCAACCAACCAACCCATCAACCAACCAACAAACTGAACGGACCCATTAACCAACCAGCCAACTTTAATAAAATATATATTACTGTATTGTGCCAAACAACACAAAGGACCTCGGTCCACCTTCATCAGCAAGCTCGAAATGTGAGAAAAGCTACGGCAACCCCCCACTTAACGTCCTTTTATTTTTAGGACTCACAAACAAGTAATCCTACCCACATTAAGCATTCAATAACAACAACAACAACACGTAATGTACCTCGGATATACATTTTGACAAAAACCTGCATCCTGAATCTGATTCTCTTAAATACATGCGATGTATCCAAATCAAATGGCAGCACTCATATCCAATTACAGTTGGACATACTCGTTTTATTTTCTTGCACTGACCATGACAAAGGAAGGGCAAACAAGCACACAAATTACCTCCGGCTAGTGGATACATTACAAATTCCCAACTGGCCTCATACATCCAAGTGTTTTTTAATAACGCCAGATGTTTTCCGTTACACTCCATGGCAGGGGTCCCCAAACCTCTATATTGAAGTAAGCCGGCCTGTTCCACGCTTTGGTTTCCTATTCCAGCTTGACTTTTAACAAATCTTCCCCCTTGTGCACTTTCTTTACTAACCGCCCCCTGCTATTTGGTTTGGATACATTGCATGTATTTAAGAGTATGAGATCCAGGATGCATGTTTTTATCAAAATGTATATCTTAGCTTTTAGTAAAACTAATTTTGCCCCGTTAGCTTTGAGTTGGTGGATACAGGCTCTAGATAGTCTTCAAAACAGTATAAAGACGTTAGCTTTGAGTTGGTAGATACAGGCTCTAGATAGTCTTCAAAACAGTATAAAGAAGTTAGCTTTGAGTTGGTGGATACAGGCTCTAGATAGTCTTTAAAACAGTATAAAGACGTTGGCTTTGAGTTGGTGGATACAGGCTCTAGATAGTCTTCAAAGCAGTATAAAGACGTTAGCTTTGAGTTTGTGGATACTGGCTCTAGATAGTCTTCAAAACAGTATAAAGACGTTAGCTTTGAGTTGGTGGATACAGGCTCTAGATAGTCTTCAAAACAGTATAAAGACGTTGGCTTTGAGTTGGTGGATACAGGCTCTAGATAGTTTTCAAAGCAGTATAAAGACGTTAGCTTTGAGTTGGTGGATACAGGCTCTAGATAGTCTTCAAAACAGTATAAGACGTTAGGTTTCAGTTTGCTGTTATTGAATGCCGCGTTGAATTAGGGAGCCGAGTAGCGCAGTAGTTAGCGTATTGGCTTCGCATCTGAGTGGTCCTGGGTTCATTCCCCAGTTGAGGCGGTAGTGTTTTTTCAGACCGCAATGGCTCCCGGGTCGACCCAGCCTTAAATGGGTACCAGTTCAGTCCGGGAAGTAAAAGCGGCGAGGGAGAGAAGATGGCTACCGCCCTCAATAAATCCAAGTCTTTGAAATGTGAGATCGCTAACACCTCACACCCCTACGGCAGTAATGCTATGGGTTACTTTACTTTACTTAACTTTACTTTTATTGAATGAGTAATATTACTCTTGTGTGGGCCCTGAAAAGGACGTTCAGCGGCGGGTTGCAGTAGCTGCCCTCACATCCCGAGCGTGCTGATGCTGGTGGACCAGGGTCCTTCTGGCGGTTGTGCTATGCTTGGCTTCAATTGCGTGCCCCTCACTACTGCGGGAATCACGTCGATCCATTGGCCAGTATATTTTGCCTGACCAGACGTTAGTTTTGAGCTAGTGAATGAAGCTCAAGAGATCGAGATGGTCTGGTCGTGCAGGACTTAGCCTCCTCTGTGGTTGTAGCTAGTGGATGAAGATCATTAGCTACAACCACGGAGGAGGCCCAGTCCTGCATCACCAGACATCTCGTTCTAGACCATCTCGCTCTAGATCATTTCGCTTTAGACCATCTCGCTCTAGACCATCTCGCTCTAGACCATCTCGTTCTAGACCATCTCGCTCTAGACCATCTCGCTCTAGACCATCTCGCACTAGACCATCTCGTTCTAGACCATCTCGCTCTAGACCATCTCGCTCTAGACCATCTCGCTCTACACCATCTCGCACTATACCATCTCGCACTAGACCATCTCGCTCTAGACCATCTCGCTCTAGACCATCTCGCACTAGACCGTCTCGCTCTAGACCATCTCGCTCTAGATCGTCTCACTCTAGACCATCTGGCTCTAGACCATCTCCATTCCCGCTTT
>JAVGWX010000015.1:18698710-18773710 GCA_036924085.1 Ariolimax columbianus | reverse complement strand
CGGGGCACTTCTGGGAATTTCCCCGGCTTGGTGATGTTGGTTCTTAGAATCAAGAATAAAAAATGTAATTGGGTCGAAGGACGAGAGCTTGAGTACAGTGAATATATGACTTAGCTTGCCTTCGTTCGTTCTCAATCTTCCGCTACCAAACCCTGACAAGGGCTTAAGTAACAGAATGTAGTCCAGAGAACGGAAAGCGTTGTGTCGTAGTTTACAGCTTGACTGCGATATTTCCACCTTTCGGTCCAACTTCAGGAAGTATTTTTTATGTCCAGGTAAGCATTCCCTCTTCGATCCCTTCTCCTTAACCAGTCTGCCCTGCTGCAGCCTGTTATCCAGGATCACCGCTTGGATGTATAGAAGGGTCTTGGCAGCTCTGGTTCGCTGGCCCTGACGCTAGCAGTCAGTTATGGGTCGCTAACCCCTGCAGCTTATGCGCTGCTCAGCATCTTGATCCCCAGTGGATATATAACAACAACATTAACAACAACAATTCAATAAAGGCACGAGTACCCCTCCAGGCTGAGAACCCTTGCTATGTGACCTCCAGCATACGACTCCACCCCCAGCCCCATCCCTTCTTCCTGCTCGTGTTCAGGCGGTCACAACACCGATCGAACTCTCTCACTCCCAACAGTTGGAAGCGAGCCTTCATATTCTAGATACGGACTTGCAATTGGGACTCACAACACAGGATTCACACCGACGATTGCGTGCATGATATTCCGTGCTTCCAAAATTATTGTGTCAAAGGTTTCTTAAGTATGCCCGTTCCATATCGTTATGTTATTCGATAAACCAAATCTACATTCGTATTACCTCTATTTGAATTATCGTTGATAACAAAGAGATGATTTATATAAGAATTGTGTTTATTATAAGTATGTTCCCAATGAGTTTTGTGAATGCGTGACAAGATACGTCGATCGATGACAGCACTTTGTGATATTTTTCGTGCATATCATTTATATTATGTGGATTGTCGTGATCCCTGTAGTAATGAGCGTCACGTAGATGAAGCAAAGCATAGCACAACCTCATGGAGGACTACTTCCCACCTTCTTCATCGCGCTCATGATATGAGAGAAGCTACTTCAACCTATCACTTAACGGGCGCGTAAAAGATTGCAGATAGTCATTCAACAACAATAGTCTGTGCATTATCTTCCTTTACAGAGTGATACACATAGTGAAGATATTAGAGCAACTGTTGCCACCCCGGCGTGTTGTAAATGGCGTGTATAGACTGAGGAGTAGAGGGGGTAGAGCGCTTGCTTCAAATGGCAAAGACTGCTGGGTGAAATCCTCGTTATTAATTAAAACGACCCAGTTCCAAATGGATACATAACTTGCTGTCAGGAAAGGAAGGTCAGGTCATCTCGTAAATAGCTTAGTACCGTCAAGTTTGTATCTCTAATAGCCGTATCCGCTATTTACGAGGGATAGCCAGTAAGTATGTTACAAATTGTTGTGGGATAACTCAAAAATGTCATTGCTTGTGTTTATAAAAGTGTCACTAGGTGGCAGCGATATTCAATTCTGTGACCAATATAGATAGCAGACGATAAGTGTCGTATGCATGTGCGCAGCTCACATACAAAACGGTGCCCGTGCTGACAGTATAGAATCACAAAACAGTGTGCTATTATGGGGTTGTTGTTTGTGGAGTGGGTGGGGGGAGGGGGGGGGGGGAATAGGACTTTCAGAGAAGGATATAATTTCTATTTGTGGGGAGAAGTGTTTGTCGCGTAAATCGGTGCATAAAATATGCCGATGAATCGTGACCCGGTCGTCCTGTTCGGATTTCAACATCTCCATATACACTGCATGTGCAGATGATTCGAGCTGACATGCGAGCGAGTATCGATTGACAGTATAACAACCTTTCCTTCTTCTTCGTTCGTTCGTTCGTTCGTTCGTTCTCAAACTCCCGTTACTAAGTCCTGAACAGAGCTTCAAAGTAGCAAGATGTAGTCCGAAGAACGAAATGCGTTGTGTCGTAGTTTACAGCTTGACTGCGATATTTGCACCTTTCAGTCCAACACATCCGACATCAGCATAGCATTTTTGGGTAGCCTTCTCTCTTCGATCTCTTTTCCTTAGCCAATCTGCTCTGTTGTCGTCTGTTATCCAGGATCACCACGTGGAGGTGTAGAAGGATCTTGGCAGCTTTGTTCACTGACCCTAACGCTAGGTCAGCTTTGAATCTGCAACTCATGCACTGCTCAGCATCTTGCTCCCGTGTAGCAACTAAAATATGGTGTTCACATGGTTTAGTCTTCAACATAATGCAGTATCAATTCAATTTCTCGAAAGTCTGACTGTAGCTACCCAGACAACTGACTGATGAACACAAAATAATCGATTTGGACTCTCCGCAAAGGATTTCTGTCAGAATGCAGACGAAGGAGAAGACATGCTTATTACTGGGGACGAATCAAGTGTGCATCCCTAGCAGCCAGAAGTAAAGTGTGGTTCAAGGCAATGGAAACATTCTTGTTCATCTTCTGTCAACAAATTCAAGACAGCTCCATCAGCAGGGAAGGTTATGCGTATAGTCTTTTGGTATTATCACGCAATTCTGTTAACCTTCTCTTTCTTCTTTTTCTTCTTCTTTGTCTTCTTCTTCTTCTTCTTCTTCTTCTTCTTCTTCTTCTTCTTCGTACACTGTCAGACGTCGACTTGAATTTGTTCAAAGAAAGCAGCAGTCATCCTAAGGCTGTCGACACTGCCATATAATTTGTCTAGTGTTGGCACTGGTGATGGCCACATGTGCTTTCTCTGGTCCTCGTATGTCGGGCAATTTTGCAGCAGATGTTCAGCGGTCATTTTCCCAGTACCACACGTGCATTCGTCAGTGCCACCTATCTTCAATTTATTGAATATATGGTAACTCAGTCTGTTGTGGCCTCTGCGGAGTCTGAAGACCACCACCTGCTCTTTTCTGTTCAACTGGTAATAAGCATCATTTCTTGCGTAGCCAGTATGTTTTGTTTTCCATTTAGCCATGTATCTGGACCTAGTAAGCCGTTTTGACTCTTTGTAGGTCACACTAGAATCTAATTGTGGAAACCTTCCACCTTCTTTCGCCAGTCTGTCTGCCTCCTCGTTGCCGTGAATGTTACAGTGGAATGGAACTCACTTTAGCACGACTCTTTTGATTGTGGACTGCTGGCATAGTTGAATTGACGGAGTACTGATCTTAAATCATTGATGAGTACTTGATAAGGTAGACTATGGTCTTCCTAACTGCTGTACAATGCGAGGTTCATCAGTAAACTCGCCAATATTGGGATTAGTGTGTCGATCCCCACCTTGTTGGCCAGACTATTGTGACACATCCTGTTTCCAGGAGCACGAACAAGTGCGTGAGGTGGGATCGGGATCAATATGTTTCAGCTGTGCTATCTCCAGTCGTCTTCATAATATCTTGTCACTGGTCAAAGCTAGCTCAGGACGAGAGAGCGAAGTTGGCTTATTGCGCAAATCTTCCTCACCTTAATCCAGATCACAGAGAATGTCACCCATTTCAGCAGACATAGGGTAATGGAAAGACGGTCAACATGGAAAGACTGTCCACACGGCTGAACAAAGAGAATGGCATCCATCACACGGCTGAACAAAGAGAATGGCATTCATCACACGGCTGAACAAAGAGAATGGCATCCATCACACGGCTGAACAAAGAGAATGGCATCCATCACACGGCTGAACAAAGAGAATGGCATCCATCACACGGCTGAACAAAGAGAATGGCATCCATCACACGGCTGAACAAAGAGAATGGCATTCATCACACGTGATGAACAAAGAGAATGGCATCCATCACACGGCTGAACAAAGAGAATGGCATCCATCACACGGCTGAACAAAGAGAATGGCATTCATCACACGGCTGAACAAAGAGAATGGCATCCATCACACGTGATGGACAAACATTACAATCACAAATGTTTCACATGACCCTGATCACTATTAACTCCCATAGGGGAGATGAGACTAACGTCTGGTCAGGCAAAACATACGTATCAGACATGTTAGTCAGTGTCTGGCAAAATTTACTGGTCAACACCCCCATCTCGATTTCCTCTTAGTTCGCCTTGAAAGCGGACTGTTCTCGTGGCAGCCTGGCTTATGAGGTAGGGAGTCGGTATGATCACTGTAGTAGTGGACGACACGCAGATGAAACCAAACATAACACAACAGCCTGGTTGATCCCGGTTCATTACATCAGCACTCTTGGAATGTGAGAAAATCTACTGTAACTCGCCATTTAACGCACCGTGCAGGGCGCACAAACGAGTAGACTTACTCATTTGTTGGCATTCAGTATCACTCTTATCTAACACCTTGATCAGTACAGTTCAACTGGCCCTGATGACTCTTATCTAACACCTTGATCAGTACAGTTCAACTGGCCCTGATGGCTCTTATCTAACACCTTGATCAGTACAGTTCAACTGGCCCTGATGACTCTTATCTAACACCTTGATCAGTACAGTTCAACTGGCCCTGATGACTCTTATCTAACACCTTGATCAGTACAGTTCAACTGGCCCTGATGGCTCTTATCTAACACCTTGATCAGTACAGTTCAACTGGCCCTGATGACTCTTATCTAACACCTTGATCAGTACAGTTCAACTGGCCCTGATGACTCTTATCTAACACCTTGATCAGTACAGTTCAACTGGCCCTGATGACTCTTATCTAACACCTTGATCAGTACAGTTCAACTGGCCCTGATGACTCTTATCTAACACCTTGATCAGTACAGTTCAACTGGCCCTGATGACTCTTATCTAACACCTTGATCAGTACAGTTCAACTGGCCCTGATGACTATTCGCTCACACCTTGATCAGTAAGTGTCGCTTGACCCTGATTACTCTTGGCCTCCACCTTGATTAATATATTTTACCTGACCGTGATTACTCTTGGCTTCCACCTTGATTAATATATTTTACCTGACCGTGATTGCTCTTTGCTCCCATCTTGATCAGTATATTTTACCTGACCGTGATTACTCTTTGCTCCCATCTTGATCAGTATATTTTACCTGACTCTGATTACTCTTTGCTCCCACCTTGATCAGTATATTTTACCTGACCCTGATTACTATTAGCCTACATAAGGGACATGATACTACCGCCTTGTTAGGAAAAACATACTTTTCGGATAATTTTAGTCAGGGTCAGGCAAAATATACTGGCCGACTTCCACATATTTCTCATTGGAAGCGGACTGTTTTTATGACAGCCTGGCTGACGAGGTGTGGAATCGACCAGAAGCTATGCCGACAGCAAGGGAGATCTTCTTATGTTCAGGGCGTACAAAAGTCTTAGTGTTAGTTGACCTGTACTACAAGGGCAGATGCCCCTGTACAGGTCTCAGCTCTGACGTGAGCTGGATGTAGCCGGAAGAAGGATTTCCTGCTTAGAGGGCTTGGCTCGAGCAGCTTATTACTCCGATGCGTTGGGACACGTGCTGCAGAGAGTGGTTAACCGATGTGCTAGTCCATCTTAATAGACTCAAACACTAGAGCAAAGCAGAGCCGCAGCCTGTTAGGCGTCATCTGTGCGGCTCTAGTGGAGCCGCGTAGCGCAGTGGTTAGCGCACTGGCTTCGCATCTGAGTGGTCCTGGGTTCATTCCCCAGTTAAGGCGGTAATGTTATTTTCCAGACCGCAATGGAACCCGGGTCGACCCAGCCTTAAATGGGTATCGGTTCAGTCCTGGAAGTAAAGGCGACAAGGGAGAGTAGATGGCTACCGCCCTCATAAAGCTGAGCCTATGAAATGTGAGATCGCTAACACCTCACACCACTACGACAGAAATGCTATGGGTTACTTTACTTTACAATGCTTTTCTAAATAAACCACCTAACATGACCAGTGTTATGCCATGTCACACAGCTGTCCCTCACGACATGCTCTCTGTAGGGCAGTGGTGCTATTCTTGTCCATACTTGGAATCCTGGTATGTTTATGTCTGTTATACAACTTCCTGCGGTTTACTTGGGCCAATACATCCACTCGGAATTGCTAATCTTACTAATTGTAGTAATTCAACACAACAGCAAGAATTCTTCTTCTTCTTCATCGTACTTGAATTTGTTCTAAGAAAGCAGCGGTCATCCTGAGGCTGTCAACACTGCCATAGAGCTTGTCTGTTGCCACTGGTGATGGCCACATGTGCTTTCTCTGGTCCTCATATGTCGCGCAATTTTGCAGCAGATGTTCAGCGGTCATTTTCCCTGTACCACAGGAGCATTCGTCAGTGCCACCTATCTTCAGTTTATTGAAAAGATGGTACCTCAGTCCAACAGCAAGAATTAAGTTAGAAGAAAGACAAATTCAACCCTCTGCCCTCTGTCGAACATCGCCAGTGGACGGAACATTGACACAACTTCCCAGACTAATAATCGATACTTTGTCGTTTACTGATGCTTTTTTACTGTTTTATTCCCATATTCCAGTACTGGATGCTATAAATAACTCATATCACAGTGCTCTGTTGTGATATGCTATAAATAGCTCATATCACAGTGCTTTGTTGGGATATAACCTTACAATGAAGTAATATCATTATAGTAACTAAGAAATTGAAGCGTGTATGTTTATTTGGAGACTAAACTATTAGCGACATATTTTGTGAGACACGATACTGGGAGTGGATTATGCAGAGAATTTCAGATTCTTCGTTTGTGGGCCGCCCTAGGCAGACGGGACCTGGGAGGCAAGGTATGTTCATTTTAAATCGTTGTTTATTTGTGTTGTACAAGTAAAGGGTAGTACAACGTGTGTTCTTCTTCTTCTTCTTCTTCGTACGCTGTCAGATGTCAACCTTTATTTTTTCGAAAAAAGCAGCGGTCATCCTGAGGCTGTCGACACTGCCATAGAGCTTGTCTAGTGTTGCCACTGGTGATGGCCACATCTGCTTTCTCTGATCCTCGTATGTCGGGCAGTTTTGCAGCAGATGTTCAGCGGTCATTTTCCCAGTACCGCAAGAGCATTCGTCAGTGCCACCTATCTTCAATTTATGTACAACGTGTGTTCAAAAAGTATCGGACTTTTGAGCCGGAAAAATACTCACCTGGTGGTTTTTTTTTCTCTTGTCTTTATTTGCTGTCGCCATATCTCTGTATTCCCTAAGGCAGTGTGCGTGGCACTATGTTTTTATTTTGCGCCTATAGGCCCAGTGCATCCGACTTCGGCATGTATTTTGTGTAAGGGTCTGCTTCATCCTGCATTCACTAAGGGTTTGCTTCTCATGGGTAAGGGCCGGCACTGTGACTGGGGAGCGAACCCAGCATTTATAGGTTGTGAGCAGTGTCACTTAACCTGGAGGTTTGGCTTGGCTTGGCTTCGTTCGTTCTCAATATCCCGCTACCAAACCCTGGCACGGGCCTAAGTTGCAGATGTAGTCCAGAGAACGGAATGCGTTGTGTCGTGACCAACACAAGGGGATATAAGTTTCTCCTTCTTCTTCTTCTTCTTCTTCTTCTTCTTCTTCTTCTTCTTCTTTTAATTTTTCTTCTTCTTCTTCTTCGTCTTCTTTTTCTTCGTCCGATCGTTCTCATACTCCTGCTACTAAATCATGAAAAGGCATGTAGTCCAAAGAGCGGAATGCGTTGTATGGTAGTTTACAGCTTGACTGCGATATTTACACCTTTCGGTCCAACACATCCGACTTCAGCAAGCATTTTTTGAGTATCGGGTTAGCCTTTCCTCTTCGATCCCTTCTCCTTAGCCAGTCTGCCCTGCTGCAGCCTGTTATCCAGGATCACCGCGTGGTGGTTTAGAAGGGTCTTGGCAGCCCTGGTTCGCTGGCCCTGACACTAGAAGTCCCCTATGGGTCGCTGACCGCTGCAGCTCATGCACCTGGAGGTTTCAAACCCGAATCCCTTTCAGAATACTCTCCTGAGGACTCCGCACACTTCTCCAGCAGTAAGGTCATTGTTGGAAGCATTTCAGAAAGGCCTTCTTAGGGAATGGATCGTCGTAAGCCGCATGTTTTCCTCGGAACGTAAATCAGGTCTCTTTCAGCGGAATTGTCAGCTAGGTCAGGTCATGTCAGATTAGGTCAAGTCAGGTTAGGTCAGATCAAGTCAAGTTAGGTCAGGTCAGGACAAGTTAAATCAGGTCAAGTCAGGTCAGGTTAGGTCAAGTCAAGTCAAGTCAGGTCAGGTCGGGTCAGGTCATCCCGTAACCGGTGAGATCGTTGGGGCACACATGAAGATATCCTCACAACCCCACGCCACCCTTCTCTGGAAGCGGCTGCTCCCTGTGCCTCTTCTGGTCGGAGATTGGTCCTTTCTTTTATGTTGTCCTCACACCTCATTTTGGGACCATCTCTTCGACGTCTGCCTTGCACCTTTCTGTGGAGGATCGTATTTGCAAGACCATTTGATCTCGATATGTGACCGTACCAAGTGAGTTTCCTTCTTTTGACAGTTATCAAAAGGCCCTATTGCTGTTGTAATTATATCTTGTATTTCCTCATTTGTAACTCGATCTTTGTACGTGACGTTTAAAAATCTTCGGAAACATCTGAATCCCAAGGCCTGTATCCTTCGCTGAAGGTCAGCTTTAATTGTCCATGCCTCATACGCATAGAGGAATATTGACAGGACCAGTGTGCGCATTAATCTGATTTTCGTGCATAGTGCTAACCGTTTATCTTGCCAGTTTTGTTAAGCCGTGCAAGCGCCGCTATTGTCTGTGCTATTCTGGCCAACACGTCACATTTTGGTCCTTCATCACTGACAATCGAACCAAGATATTTAAAACAGTCAACCACTTCGAGTTCCTGACCGTTAGCTTTTATCCTGCTGTTGAAGACCGTGACGTTGTTGGTCATTAATTTTGTATTTCCAGCGTTTATCTCCATACCATAGTCAAGAGCTGTTTCATCGAGCCTTCTGACCCATTCCTGGAGCTCTGCTTCTGAACCCAACCCGTCGATATCATCTGCAAAACGAAGGTTGGTAATCGTTCGGCCCCCTATCTTGACAGTACCAACGTGACCTCCAAGTGCCTCACTCATAATTCCCTCAAGGAATGTTTTGAAAATAGTTGGGGAACAGCCGAAAATTGCAAGGACCCATGTCGGAAGAATAGAGGGAGTGTCGCATGAGAGGAAGGTTGTGTTTGGCCAAGAAAGTCTGAATCAGATGAACCAGAGGAAGGTTGTGTTTGGCCAAGAAAGTCTGAATCAGATGAACCAGAGGAAGGTTGTGTTTGGCCAAGAAAGACTGAATCAGATGAACCAGAGGAAGGTTGTGTTTGGCCAAGAAAGACTGAATCAGATGTGAAGAATGGGCTGGTGTGTTGTGATTATGGAGCTATCAAGTGCCCATTGTCCACAGCTCCGGAAGTGGATGGAGCTGCCAAGTTCCCATTGTCCACAGGTCCAGGAGTGGATGGAGCTGCCAAGTTCCCATTGTCCACAGGTCCGGGAGTGGATGGAGCTGCCAAGTTCACATTGTCCACAGGTCCGGGAGTGGATGGAGCTGCCAAGTTCCTATTGTCCACAAGTCCGGGAGTGGATGGAGCTGCCAAGTTCCCATTGTCCACAGGTCCAGGAGTGGATGGAGCTGCCAAGTTCCCTTTGTCCACAGGTCCGGGAGTGGATGGAGCTGCCAAGTTCACATTGTCCACAGGTCTGGTCATTGGCATCGAATAGCATCACGGAGGTCATGGAAAACCTCCATATAGAACTCTTTGGTAGACTGTGGTGCCTACTCGTGATGCACACCTCCATGGAGTTTTGGGTGTTCCCAAGCTGAAAAGTCAGCTGGAAGGGACCAGAATGTGTCAGGTGTCGGTTTTGTCGGGACGAAAGGTGTAAATTCGGAGTCTCACTGTAAACTACAACACAGTGTCTCAACGTCCATCTCAAAACGAAAGATTGGGAAGAAGAAGAAGAAGAAGAAGAAGAAAAAGAAGAAGAAGAAGAAAAAGTAAAAGAAGAAGAGTAAGCAGAAAAACAAGACCAAGAAGAAGAAGAAGAAAAATAAGAAGAGGAAGAGGAAGAAGACGAAGAAGAAGAAGGAAGGAGGGAGGGAGCAAGGAAGGAAGGAAGGAAGAAGGTAGAAGGAAGAAGGAGGAAGGAGGAAAGAAGATGGAAGAAGGAGGAAGGAAGAAGGAGAAAGAAGAAAGAAAAAAAGAGGAAGGGAGAAGAAGGAAGAAGGAGGAATGAAGAAGGAGGAAGGAAGAAGAAGGAAGGAAGAAGGAAGAAAGAAGGATGGAAAAAACAAGGAAGGATGAAAGAAAGAAGGAAGGAAGAAATAAAATAAAAACAAGAAGAAGAAGAAGAAGAAGAAGAAGAAAAAGAAACGGAATGAAGCGAAGAACATTGACAGTTTCTCTACGCCACAGAATCAACAAACAGAAATCAGGCGTCAACTAGCTTCAAAGACATCACATTTACTGTCTTGTTGGGAGAATGCAGATGGGCCTGACAACACGAACAATGGCGCCCTGGAGACCATACAACGGTCCACGTCATCTCGGACGTCCACCAATGAGATTAGAAGATGGTACTCCAGCTACCAGACCGTAGCCAGCTTAAACATTTGTCTACATTTTATAATACTGGCTATGCTCGATTAAAGAACACAGACAAATGGACACGTGCCAAGAAGAAGAAAAATAACGCGAAGAAATTGTTGAATCCACATCAGCTATTTTCGTCCATGACGTCAGAAGACATTTGTAAATACCGTTACAGTTATCTGGTAAAGTATTCACGATTTGATGAAATTTTCATTAAACGGAATAAAACGTTGAATATTGGTTTCTCAAGTCGGTGCACGGATTCTATTTTGGAACTATTTGAAGTCCAAGATTGCATTCGTGGATTGAATCATGAACAATCAAGGACAATCAAAGATAATAATATCAATATTTGATTATATTTTGATTTAATTATGCGTGTCACAGTGCACGAGTTGTAGTGGTCAGTGACCCAGAGCTGCCAAACATTTCTCCACCTCCATAGGGGTATTTTGTGTAACAGGCTGTGACAGTGCAGACTGGCTAAGGAGAGGGTATCGAATTTGGGAAGGCGAACATGATACTTAAATATTCTACGCTGAAATCGGACGTGTCGGACTGATATGTGCAAATATCGCAGTCAAGCTGTAAACTATGATACAAGGCATTCCGCTCTTCGGACTACATGCCTTTTCATGACTTAGTAGCAAGAGTTTGAGAATAATCGACGAAGAAAAAGAAGAAGAAAAAGAAGAATAAGAAGAATGAAAAAAAGAAGAAGAAGATGAAGAAAAAAAAGAAGGAGAGGCAGCATCTTATATCCCCTTGTGTTGGTAGACGACATAGAAATATTTCATATTTCTCTGATGTTATCACTCCATGTTTCATCGGAACCTCACTTAACACTTTCATATCCATTTTTGTCCTTGTCTCCTTCTGTAATAACTAAGATGTACAGATGACACATTCACGCTCTCAAACAGCGCTGAGGGCCTGGTACAGCTGCTTGCGTTCGTTCAGAAGCACAGTAAAGATCAGAATTACTTTTCTGAATATTAAAAAAAAACATAGATCACTATTGGTAAAGAAACTGAACATGTGGATTACTTGAAAAAGCTGAAATAGTCATGTATGCTGATGGCAATATGGCAGAGCCATGAAGATGTAGAAAGGGCAGCACAAAGATTAAATGGAGACCTGAGAAGACTGCATAAGTATTGTCAAACGTGGAAAGTAAAGATAAGCTGTGAAAGTGTTTACACTATCTTTACCAATAGCCAGAAGTAGACAAGAAAAATATCAGTCTGAGATTCGGCAAACAGAAATTGCCCAGAGAGGAAGAGCCTGCATATCCTGGAGACACTATCGACCGACAGCTCAGCCTCAAGAAGCATGTTCAAAATCTTAAATATAAAGCTTTGAGGCGGCTACAGTTATTGAAGAGGCTCTCTGGTACAGCATGGGGATCAGACAAGGACACTCTGAGAGGTTTGTATCTTGGATATGTACGCTCTGCTTTAGAATACAGCAATGCACTCTTGACAACATGCTCACAGACTAATGTAGAATCCCTGGACAATGTGCAGAACAATGTCCGGCGCCTTATTAGTGGAGCAATGAGGTCAACGCCAACTGCGGCATGTGAAATTCATGTGAATGTAGAATTCCTTGTGATGCGAAGAGATTTAACTTTATTGCAATGCCGCTGATATCAACTCCAAAACTTTCTTACAATTCAATGCCGTAGAGCTGATATAACGGCTCCTTAACGTTCTTGCCATGCCGTAGAGCTGATATAACGGCTTCCTAATTTTCTAACAATACCGCAGAGCGGACATAACGGCTCTTTAAGTTGCTTGCTATGCCGAAGAACTGATGTAACGTCTCTTTAACTTTCTTGCCATGCCGTAGAGCTGATATAACGGCTCCTTAACTTTCTTGCCATGCCGTAGAGCTGATATAACGGCTCCTTAACTTTCTTGCCATGCCGTAGAGCTGATATAACGGCTCCTTGACTTTCGTACAATACAATGCCGTAGAGGTGATATAACGGCTCCTTAACTTTCTTGCCATGCCATAGAGCTGACATAACGGCTCCTTAACTTTCTTGCCATGCCGTAGAGCTGATGTAACGGCTCCTTAACTTTCTTGCCATGCCGTAGAGCTGATATATCGACTCCCAAACTTTCCTACAATACAATGACGTAGAGCTGATATAATGGCTCCTTAATTTTCTGACAATGCCGTAGAGTTGATATACTGGCATGAACATTTGACATACTGATATACACAAGTTTCTCTGAACCATGTATTCCAAAATGTATAAGAATAGTTGCACACCCTAATCACAGTTTTACCTTGCAGAAATGTATGTGTTCAGAGGTTCAACGTATTTCTAGGTGAATGATGGAAGTTATGTAATTATTCACTCACAAATGTCTCATTGTCTATCGATATTCCAGTAGAGTTCAGAGCTTAGTGGCTGTCAGGTCAGCTCAAGATATTAGATATTGATACCAGTTATATGTGTTGTGACCATTTTGTAATAATAGAAGGTAACTCGGGGGGGGGGGGAGGGGGGGGGGGTTGGCTTCCTCCTCTCGCCTCACTCTGTTTCATTTGACTCTGTCCTACAGTCACACTCTTTTACAAATTTCACACGCGCCCGCAGGGTGAGGCCCTTCCATTGCACTTTGGTTGGGCTGGCTTCTGAGAGCGCACAAACCTAGCATAGGTACATACCGACGCACACATATATCCAAGCACTGGTTTATCCGTCTTAATATCGCCCAATTGACTACGGTCTGGGGTGGAATAGACGCGCCACCGCCAGTAGAAGCTAATGAGGTTAACATGTAAAATTTAAAAAAACTGTTTACAAAGTAATAATAGAATTAAAATGGTATGTACTTTACAACGATCACAATAATAATAATAATAAAGTTCACCTAGGCATCTTAGGCCTGTTGCATCGGTCGACTACTACCATATCCAGCTGCTGAGATTTGTATCCAAACCTAGTACAAATCTAAAGGAGAGACTGCTATCTGCCGGAGTCATGGAGAACAGGGGCGGCCCCTCCCACGGCTCCAGCCGGTCAGACTGAGGCCGATTGTTACACGTAACTGATTTCAACATGATCTAGTAATGTAAGTAAAGTAACCCATAGCATTACTGCAGTAGGGGTGTGAGGTGTTAGCGATCTCACATTTCAAAGGCTCGGCTATATGAGGGCGGTAGCCATCTCCTCTCCCTCGCCGCTTTTACTTCACGGACTGAACCGGTACCCATTTAAGGCTGGGTCGACCCGGGAGCGGTCTGAAAAAAACATTTCCGCCTCAATTGAGGAATGAACCCAGGACCACTCAGATTCGAAACAAGCGCTAACCACTGCGCTACGCGGTTCCTCATGATTTGGTGAGCCTGAATTTCCTGGTCCAGTCAAAACACAGACAGGCTGCGGCCGGCCAGAGTGTACTAGATGGTGGGGGAACTTGTCATTGCAGATACCTCGACATTACGGACAAGCTCAAACCACTGGACACCGAGGATGCGTCGCTGGTTGCCCATGTAAAAGGAATCAAGTGAAAGTCTCTTAACCATACAGGACAGGAATCACATACGTCTGATAGATTCGTATTTTTGATCCGACATAAGAGTCTACCGTTATACAAGACACGCGAAGTTCGGTCTTAGTGAGGGTAGCAAGCCCAAACCGCCTTTACATGCACTCGGATAACATACATGACAAACAACATCAAAGAAAGGGAAGTAATGGACAACCTAGAATTCAAACGCTGGACCTCCAGATGAGAGAACCGCCTTGCCACAAGAGAGGCTCAGTGGTCTCGAGGTAAGGTGTCCGCATCGGGTGCCGGAGGTCGCAAGTTCGAATAACGGTGGAGACTGAGATATTTTTCCGTGGATCTTCTGGTAACACTTCCCCTGATCTGTGGGTAGCGAGATCGGACTCCCGTGTTCAGTGTCGAGCACGTTAAAAATCCCTTGGCAGTTAGAAATCGAAAAATTAAAATTAAAATAAAAAAATTATAGCTAAAATTCTACCCAAAAATTATTTGTACCCAGGTGATTTGTTAAACTATGCACGAAAATAAGATTTATGCGTACACTGGTCCTGTCAATATTCCTCTATGCTTGTGAGACATGGACAGTTACAGCTGACCTTTAACGAACGATACATACCTTGGAGATGAGATGTTTCCGAAGACTTTTAAATGTCACTTACAAAGATCGAGTTACAAATGAGGAAATACAAGATAGAATTACAACAGCAATAGGGCCTTTTGAAGACCTCTTGGCAACTGTCAAAAGAAGGAAACTCACATATCGAGATCAAATGGTCTTGCAAATACAATCCTCCACGGAAAGGTGCATGGCAGACGACAAAGAGGCCGTCCCAAAATGAGATGGGAGGACAACATAAAAGAATGGACCATTCTCCGACCAGAAGAGTCACAGGCAGCGGCATCTGACAGTGAAGGGTGGCGTCACGTTGTGAGGATGTCTTCATGTGTGTCCCAACGACCTCTCCGGTTACGGGATGACCTGATCTGACCTGATTTGTTGAGAACAGCATAGATGGCGCCTAACTGGTTGCGGGTCTACTTAGCTCTAGTGTTTTAGTCTATTAAGATGAACTCGCACATCGGTTAAACAACCCTCCAAGAAACTGGTTGTATAACGACTCTGCAGAGTCTTCTAAACCAATATAAAGACGTTTAGTTAAGTTAAGATTAGTTAAGGTTCCTCGACTATACATAACTTGAAAACCCTTGACTTACAGACCACGTATCTCAAAACGAAATCTCAATATATAAATACATACAAGAACATTTTGTTTAGAAGGTAAAAGCTGTTATTTAAACCAGCGTTTGTTGTCTCTAGGGCGGTTTTGCCCCTTTGATGATGGCAGTTCAGAGACGTTGCCCATGAAAAGGCTGAATTTCAGAATTATGAAAAAAGGCTGTTTTATACAATTATTTATAAAAATGGTAGTTGAGGGGTATTTGTTGTTGTTGAATGCCCATAATTAGTAGGTTACTTTTTTGTGCGGAGTTTGAAAAAGAAGGTAAAGGTATTTACGATAATGGAGACATTTACAACAGTGCTCGGATGGAATTATCTTGATGAGGAATAAACATCGCTTGTCCAATCAGTCTCCGTGTAATGTGCATACTAAGCTTTGTATTTAATCCCATATTGTTTTTAAACTTAGGCGGTGCTAGGCTCTAAACTCATGTCTCCAGACGAAGAGATCAAAATCATAACCGCTTTACCAGTTTCATATCTGGGATACAAAATGACACAAGATGGTGATGCATCTAAGGGAATGTTCACTCGCATTGGTCTAGTCGCAGATGCCTTTACCAAACTAACGAACATCTGGAAATCAAAACCACTGGGATGAAGATGCTGAGCAGCGCATGAGCTGCAGTGGTCAGAGACCCATAGCTGACTGCTAGCGTCAGGGCCAGCGAACCAGAGCTGCCAAGACCCTTCTACACCTCCACACGGTGATCCTGGATAACAGGGCAGACTGGCTAAGGAGAAGGAATCGACGCGGGAATGGTAACCCAGTACTAAAAAAATGCTTTATGAAGTCGGATGTGTTGGACCGAAAGGTGCAAATATCGCAGTCAAACTGTAAGCTACGACACAACGCATTCCGTTCTCTGAACTACATTCTGCTACTTAAGCCCTTTCATGGTTTGGTAGCGGAAGATTGAGAACGAACGAAGCAAAGCCAAGCCAAAACCACTGAGCGAGCACACAAATATCATGTTGTTTAACTACAACGTATTACCAATACCCATCTATGGATGTGAATGCTGGAAAATAGTAAAGGCATTGGAAAAGAGGTAAATACATTCGAGAACCAGTGTCTTAGAAAACTGCGGAACATTTGGCTGGGAGGAATTCATATCCAACAAAACAATTAGTCACAAATAAACAAGTTGTTTCGTTACTTATCAGGAAAAAAATGGTTTTCATACATCAGGTATGTTCTTAGAATGGACACCAACAGAGCCCCACTGCAAGAGTTTATGTGGTCACCATCTGGCAGCAGAAGAATGAAGGACCGAAAGAAACTCTCAGCAGAACAATTGTTAGAGATAGGGCTCAATTATGCGGTTGAGCAACGTTCGTGTACTGATGAGAGTGGCGTCACACAGGTCGTACTGGAGAGCATTGGTTTCTGCCTTATGTGTCGTGTGTTTCACTGAACCGAAAGATTAACCAGAGGATAGGGTGAAATGGAGAAACATGTTCAGACAACCTTACAACCAGTCTTAGGACTGATCAACCAGAGGATAGGGTCAAATGGAGAGACATGTTCAGACAACCTTACAACCAGTCTTAGAACTGACCAGCCAGAGGATAGGTTCAAATGGAGAGACATGTTCAGACAACCTTACAACAAGTCTTAGGACCGACCAACCAGAAGATAGGGTCAAATGTAGAGACACATTCAGACAACCTTAGGACTGAGCACCCAGATGATGGTGATAAAACCACAGACTAATGTTTTGTCCATACTAAAAACGTAATTATAATGTCAAAAAACCCAGCAAGTCCAGTATGTCGCTAACTACCACACGGCGAGAACCACTGCTGTGAAGACCAACAGAGAAGTCTGTGTTCAATTTCTATGACATTTTCTTCGTTGCCGCTGGCAACGTAGCCATTAATAAACACAGCCCAGAAAGATTACGGAGCTGTTTCAGGACGGCGGTGTTCTTTGTTCCCTGCCCAGAGTGAGTATCTTTCAAGGAGTGGCAGCTAAGAATGAATACATTGAGAAAAAGAGTTGTTTGGCGGAGGATGGGAAGAAGAAAGAACGCACGAAATATATTTTCAAGAACACGCCTACATGGAGCGAACTGCGTGACATATACCACGAGAAGAAAGCGTTCTAACCACTGCGCTACTCATTGAGGTTGTTGTTGTTGTTGTTGTTGTTGATGCTGTTGGTGTTGTTGTTGTTGTTACAGTTGTTGTTGTTGTTGTCGAATGCCCACAATGAGCAGATTCCTAAAAGGACGCTAAGGGGCGGGTTGTCGCAGCTTTCCGTGCTGAGGAAAGTGAACTGGGGTCCCCCAATCGGTTGTGCTATTCTTGACTCCATCTGTCTGTCGCTCACTACTACGGGGATCACGTCGATCCCTCATCATGTTAGTCAGATTGCTATGAAAATTGCCCGTTTCCATGAAGTCTACGTGGAAGCCAAGGTGAAGGTCTTGACCAGTATGTTTTGCCTGACTAGACGTTAGTCTCCCTTCCCTATTCATCGAGGTAAAAAAAACAGTCTCGTAGCAGTAGATGCTGTCGGGGGAAAAGTGTTAGATACTTCATAGTAAAGCGGTGTAACAGTTCCTGTCGGAGCATGGGCGTTAGGGGCAGGGGTGATGGGGTCGGCGACTCTGGAAACAAAGGTACCTGAATGTGTGCTAAGGTCACTCACCGTCTCGAGACTAAGTCGACAAAGGAAAAAGGGGTTGGAGGGAAGAATGTGTCTGGTACAGGTAGGGGTTAGGAGCTTACCACTCTGGTCAGTTAGTCAGTTAGCTAGCATGTCAGTTGGTCGGTTGGTCCGTTCGACCTATCCGTCCGTCCTTCTGTCTATCCTTTCTTCATTCCTTCCGTCCATCATTCCTCCCTTCCGTCCATCCGCCGGTCCGTCCGCTCGTCCTTCCTTCCTTCCGTCCGACCGTCCATCCGTCTGTCGTTCCGTCCGTCCTTCCTTTCTTCCGTCCGATCTTCCATCCGTCCGTCTGTATGTCCTTCCGCCCGTCCTTCCTTCCTTCCTTCCGTCCATCCGCTCCTCCGTCCGTCCTTCCTTTCTTCTGTCCGTCTGCACGCCCACCCGTCCGTCCGTTCTTCTTTTCTTCCTTCCTTCCTTCCCTTCGTCCGTCTGTCCTTCTTTCCGTCCCACCTTCCGTCCGTCATATCATCCGTCCGTTCGCCCGCACTTCCGTCCTTCCTTCTTTACCGAATTCCAAATAGCTCGACCAAAAGCTTGTCAAAGTCGATGGGATGCAATCATTAGTTTACACCGACCTCTGGGTTTTTCCGAGGTGGTCTCCATCCGGCACCCAGTCTAAGTGTGTACTGCTTGATGTATGTTCACTGTATTTTGCCTTGTGATGGTAGAATTGTTGTTGTTGGTTGGTCTTTCCTCTTATTATCTTGTTGGCCATGAATTCTTCTCCTTCTTCTTCTTCTTTATCTTCTCCTACTCCTCCTTTCTCTTCATTTTTTTTCTTCTTCTTTTTTTTTTCTACTTTTTTTAATAATCCTCTTCTTCTTCTTCTTCTTCTTCTTCTTCTTCTTCTTCTTCTTCTTCTTCTTCTTCTTCCTCCTGCTCTTCTTTTATTTCTTGTTGTTCTTCTCTACTTCTTTCTCCTCCTATTCTTCTTTCTCTTCTTCTTCTACTTCTTTTTCTTCTATTCCTCTTCTTTATCTTCCTCGCATTCTTCTTTGTCTTCTTATTCTTCTTCTTCTAATGCTTCTATTTTACGTATTATATTCTTCTTCACCTTCTTCTTTTTCTCTTCTTCTTGTTAGTCTTATAATTTATTATTTTTATTATTATTATGATTATTATTATTATTATTATTTCTGACGTGGCGATTCGATCGTACCAAGAAAAAAACTGGACACGGCGGGATACCTACCCTAGCATTGGGATTGTGAAACCAACATTTCACCCCAAAACATTGCTTAATCCTTCTTCTAATTAAAGGCCTGGAACTTTCCATTTCAGCTAGATGTTTCACCTGACCGTGACTAACATAGTCTGATCAGTGTGTTTCAACTGACCATGACTAACATAGTCTGATCAGTGTGTTTCAACTGACCCTGACTAACATAGTCTGATCAGTATGTTTCAACTGACCCTGACTAACATAGTCTGATCAGTATGTTTCAACTGACCCTGACTAACATAGTCTGATCTGTATGTTTCAACTGACCCTGACTAACATAGTCTGATCTGTATGTTTCACCTGACCCTGACTAACATAGTCTGATCTGTATGTTTCACCGGACCATGACTAACATAGTCTGATCTGTATGTTTCACCTGACCCTGACTAACATAGTCTGATCTGTATGTTTCAACTGACCCTGACTAACATAGTCTGATCTGTATGTTTCACCTGACCCTGACTAACATAGTCTGATCTGTATGTTTCACCTGACCCTGACTAACATAGTCTGATCTGTATGTTTCAACTGACCCTGACTAACATAGTCTGATCTGTATGTTTCACCTGACCCTGACTAACATAGTCTGATCTGCATGTTTCTCCTGACCCTGACTAACATAGTCTGATCTGTATGTTTCACCTGACCCTGACTAACATAGTCTGATCTGCATGTTTCACCTGACCCTGACTAACATAGTCTGATCTGTATGTTTCACCTGACCCTGACTAACATAGTCTGATCTGTATGTTTCACCTGACCCTGACTAACATAGTCTGATCTGTATGTTTCACCTGACCCTGACTAACATAGTCTGATCTGTATGTTTCACCTGACCCTGACTAACATAGTCTGATCTGTATGTTTCCCCTGACCCTGACTAACATAGTCTGATCTGTATGTTTCACCTGACCATGACTAACATAGTCTGATCTGTATGTTTCACCTGACCCTGACTAACATAGTCTGATCTGTATGTTTCACCTGACCCTGACTAACATAGTCTGATCTGTATGTTTCACCTGACCCTGACTAACATAGTCTGATCTGTATGTTTCACCTGACCCTGACTAACATAGTCTGATCTGTATGTTTCCCCTGACCCTGACTAACATAGTCTGATCTGTATGTTTCTCCTGACCCTGACTAACATAGTCTGATCTGTATGTTTCAACTGACCCTGACTAACATAGTCTGATCTGTATGTTTCACCTGACCCTGACTAACATAGTCTGATCAGTATGTTTCACCTGACCCTGACTAACATAGTCTGATCAGTGTGTTTTACCTGACCCTGACTAACATAGTCTGATCAGTATGTTTTACTTGATCATGATTACATTTTTCGAAGAGCATCTCCATTTGAAGGAATGAAGGAAGGTTGGAAAGAAGAAAGGAAAGGGAAGGAGGAAAGGGAAGAAAGGGAGGGAAGGGTGGGAAGTAGGGAAGGAAGGGAGGAAGGAAAGGGAGCAAGTGAAGGGAGGAAATTAAAGGAGGGAGGAAGGGAAGGGGGAAGGGAAGGGAGGAAGGGAAGGTTGGAAGGGAATGGAGGAAGGGAAGGAAAGGAAGGAAAGGAAAGGGAGGAAGGGAAGGGAGGAAGGGTAGGGAAGGGGGAAGGGAGGAAGGGAAGAAAAGTAAAGGGAGGTAACCTGTGGTAGCCTGTATCAACTTGCTCGTTTTTCCCTATCTTGTCACAGGCCCAGTACCATCCAGTACCGTGTTGGTGGAATTGATTGCTGCGTTTCGTCTGCCCAAAGTTGTTGATTCTCCCAGAGGGGAAGCTGTTTGCGAGCCAATTATTGTTCTATATCCAGTCTTTTCTACGTCAACGTTTTTATCTTTTTCGTCTGCCATGATATTCTGAGATCCTTGCTGTATTATTTTAGCCCGAAGGAATCTATTTGTTTCTTTAGTGTTCGTGGGATAATCAATATTTCGCGTCCGTACGTTTCCACTGATAAGATCTGTGTCTGCATGGTGTTTTTGGGGGGTTTTTTTTTTTGTCTGTTTGTTTGTTTTTCGAACATGCGTTTCTTATTTTTATTTAACCTGCGTTGCCATGGCAATTCCCTTTACATAATGCATTTACACATCGTGTAGCTTGTCATTTGCAGAACGTCGCTCTCACAACAGTCGACCCGTAAGACTCGATCTCTAGCCAAAACGTCGCTCTCACAACAGCCGATCTGTAAGACTCGATCTCTAGCCAGAACGTAGCTCTCACAACAACCGACCCGTAGGACTCGATCTCTAGCCAGAACTCTCGCTCTCACAACAACCGATCTATAAGACTCGATCTCTAGCCAGAACGTGGCTCTCACAACAGCCGATCTGTAAGACTCGATCTCTAGCCAGAACGTCGCTCTCACAACAGCCGATCTGTAAGACTCGATCTCTAGCCAGAACCTCGCTCTCACAACAACCGAACCGTAGAACTCGATCTCTAGCCAGAACTTCGCTCTCACAACAGCCGATCTGTAAGACTCTCGATATCTAGCCAGACCATTATGGAGTTTGATGTTTTCAAAATATTTTATATTTCCACCTCGATATCCAGTTCTTTTAGGATATCTGCATTTTTACTTTTCCAATTTACTCAGGAGCACATAATTTCGTTGATGCAGGCTTCTTGTAGGGAGGTAAATTGTAGTAGTGTCCCCTTGCTGATTTTGGTAGGAAGTTCCTTAAGCATGTATACGCTTCTACAACAAGTTAAAATAAGCTGGACAGGACATGTTCGCATGTCCGATGACTATACACCAGAGCAGCCGCGAAATGGTTAATACAAAATGGGCAGATGCTGGTCAGGGCGAACAGAAAAAAAGCTACAGAGAAAAGTTTCAACATTGATGTCACTTCCTGGGGAGGAAGACCAACGTCTGGTCAGGTAAAACATACTGGTCAGACACGTTAGTCAGGGTCTGGTAAAACATACTGGTCAGATACGTTAGTCAGGGTCAGGTAAACATACTGGTCAGACATGTTAGTCAGGGTCAGGTAAAACATACTGGTCAGACATGTTAGTCAGGGTCAGGTAAAACATACTGGTCAGACACGTTAGTCAGGGTCAAGTAAAACATACTGGTTAGACATATTAGTCAGGGTCAGGTAAGACATACTGGTCAGACATGTTAGTCAGGGTCAGGTAAAACATACTGGTCAGACACGTTGGTCACGGTCATGTAAAAGTGGTGAATGCTGGGAATGCATTGCCACAGGAGGTAGTGGAGGCAGGGACAATTAATGCATTTAAGAATAAATTGATGCGCATAGCTTTTAAAGCAAAGTAATGTAAATGAAACTGGTTGTATACTGACTCTGCAGTCTTCTAAACCAGGTATAAAGACATTAAGTTAAGTTCTACCAAGTCCTCCCTGGAAACGGGCTGTTCTTCTAAGCAGGGTGGCTAACGAGGTAGGGGGATCAATGTGATCCCAGCAGTTGTGAGCGACACGCAGATGAAGCCGAGCATTGCACAACTTCCTAGAGGACCCCGGTTCACCTTCATCAGCACGGTCGGGATGTGAGGAAAGCTACTAGAATCCGCCATTAAACGTCCTTTCCAGATTACACAGAAGAGGAACCTACTCTTAAACAACAACAACAATAAACTGACTCAACAAATTTTCGATACAAAGAATATAGACGAGAACAGGACTTCTTCCATACTGATAACAACTAACAATACATTATAGTTCCTTTATTTAAGAAGAATATGTGTCTTCTTCTTCTTCTTCTTCGTTTATCCTCAGATCAAGGACCACGTTCTTCTTACAAAGGACACCGTTGTTTGTAAGGCTGTTTCATCTCCATTCAGCTTTTGTCTCATATCTGTCTCACGAGGCCAGCATTGTTCTCTCTTCCCTGCGTGAACTTGCAGCTTTGCAGGATGTGTTCCACGGTCATAATATACTCCCCTCATGGACATGTCATCTGTCCCAATCCTCATTTTGTTGTAAAGATGACCCTTGAGTCTGTTATGCCCCGTTCTCAGTCTGAAGATGATGACTTGCTCTTTTCTAGTTATGTCAAAGTAGCAGTCTTCTTTTCGGAAGTCGGGGTGTTGATCAGCCCATTTGACCCGGATGTTGGCTTTAACTATGATCTTATTCTCATTATACGTGATACTCAGGTCTGTTTGTGGGGGTGCTTCTCCACACTTTGCTAGTTTGTCTGCATCATCGTTTATGTCAAACATATTCTTCAGTTTGCAGTTGTTGTAACAACAACAATAACCATAACAACTGCAAACTGAAAAATATGTTTGATAGAAACGATGAAGAAGGAACTGCTATACTCTTAAACATATCGTAAGAAGCAACTAGCAGAACACAGCAATCCCTCTGTGGTAGAAGACGTCTGTTGTATAGCACTAAAGGATCGGGATACTGAGCTGTACATGAGCTGCAGCCGCATAGCTAGCGTCAGAGCCTGCGAACCAGAGTTGCCAAGACCCTTCTACACCTCCACGCGGTGATCCTGGATGACAGGCTGCAACAGGGCAGACTGGCTAAGGAGAAGGGATCGAAGGGGGAAGACTAATTCGGTAGTCAAAATACCTGTTGAAGCCGGATGTGTTGGACTGAAAGGGGCAAATATCTCAGTCAAGCTGGAAACTACGACAGAACGCATTCCGTTCTCCGGACAACGTCCTGCTACTTGCAACGCCCCTTTTCATGGCTTGATAGTGGGAGATTGAGAACGGTCAGGGCTTGATAACGGGAGATTGAGAACGGTCAGGGCTTGATAGTGGGAGATTGAGAACGGTCAGGGCTTGATAACGGGAGATTGAGAACGGTCAGGGCTTGATAGCGGGAGATTGAGAACGGTCAGGGCTTGATAGTGGGAGATTGAGAACGGTCAGGGCTTGATAACGGGAGATTGAGAACGGCCAGGGCTTGATAGCGAGAGATTGAGAACGGTCAGGGCCTGATAACAGGAGATTGAGAACGGTCAGGGCTTGATAACGGGAGATTGAGAACGGTCAGGGCTTGATAACGGGAGATTGAGAACGGTCAGGGCTTGATAACGGGAGATTGAGAACGGTCAGGGCTTGATAGTGGGAGATTGAGAACGGTCAGGGCTTGATAACGGGAGATTGAGAACGGTCAGGGCTTGATAGCGGCAGATTGAGAACGGTCAGGGCTTGATAGTGGGAGATTGAGAACGGTCAGGGCTTGATAGTGGGAGATTGAGAACGGTCAGGGCTTGATAACGGGAGATTGAGAACGGTCAGGGCTTGATAACGGGAGATTGAGAACGGTCAGGGCTTGATAACGGGAGATTGAGAACGGTCAGGGCTTGATAACGGGAGATTGAGAACGGTCAGGGCTTGATAGTGGGAGATTGAGAACGGTCAGGGCTTGATAACGGGAGATTGAGAACGGTCAGGGCTTGATAGCGGCAGATTTGCCAGTGTATGAATGCGTGCGTATATCTGTTTGTAATGTTCACGTATTGACCAGTGTATAAATGCGTGCGTATATCTGTTTGTAATGTTCACGTATTGACCAGTGTATGAATGCGTGCGTATATCTGTTTGTAATGTTCACGTATTGACCAGTGTATAAATGCGTGCGTATATCTGTTTGCAATGTTCACTATTGTCCAGTGTATGGATGCGTGTGTATATATGTTTATAATTTGGACGTGTTGACCAATGTCTTGATGCGTGTGTGTATCTGTTTGTAATGTCATTTCCTGTAACTTTATTCGCTCAATCTCCCGTCGACAGAAAGCTCGGACAAGCAAGCCAGTGCGCCAGCCAGCAAACCCGCCAACGCTCACCCCAACATGAATGGTCAAGTAAGTAATCATAACTCAATCTGTCTGCATGTTCTCTGTGTGCTCTTTATGTTCTCTGTATGTTCTCTTTATGTTTTATATACTCTGTATGTTCTCTGTATGTTCTCTTTATGTTTTCTGTATGTTTTATTTATGTTTTATGTACTCTGTATGTTCTCTGTATGTTCTCTGTATGTTTTCTGGATATTCTCTTTATGTTTTCTATATGTTCTCTTATGTTCTCTTTATGTTCTCTTTATGTTTTATTTATGTTTTATGTATGTCCTCTTTATGTTCTCTGTATATCCTTTAGTTCGTCTTGTACACTTACTTGTAAAGATAAAGTAACGGCAGTCTCATACAAAACACTGCCATCGTGGATAAAGTGTTAGAGACTTTATTGCGCAAACCATCACCGTTCTATAAAGCTGGGGTTGCTAGTTGGCCTCGTCGCTGCATTCCATTCCATAACAGTATAAGTCAGGAATTCGTTTACAGGTGGGTTGACAATAGCGTATCAAACAACTTGGATTGAAACCGGCCCCTCGGCACCTTGGCCGTCAAAATCAAGCGCGTTACTAGTAGTAGTAGTCGTAATAGTAGTAGTAGTAATAGTACTAGTAGTAATAGTAGTGATGGTAGTAGAAATAGTAGTAGTTGCACTAGTAATAGTAGTACTATCGCCAGTAATAGTAGTAATAGTAGTAGTAGTAGTAGTAATCGTAGTAGTAGTAAAAGTGGTAGTAATAGTAGCGGTAGTAGTAGTAATAGTAGCAGTAGTAGTAGTAGTAGTTGTTGTTGTTGTAATAGTAGTAACAGTAGAAATAGTAATAATAGTAGTAGCAGCAGTAGTTATAGTAGTAGTTGTAAAAGTAGTAATAATAGTAATAGTAATAATAATAGTAGTAGCAGTAGTTATAGTAGTAGTAGTAATAATAGTAATAGTAGTAGTAGTAATAGTACTTTCATCAGTAATAATAGTAGCCGAAGTAGAAGTACTACAGTTGCAGTTGTAGCAATATTAGTAGTTATAGTAGCGGTAGTAGCAGTAGCAGTAGTAGTAGTAATAGTAGTAGAAGTAGTAGCAGTAGTAGTAGTAATAGTAGTAATAGTAGTAGTAATAGTAGTACTTTCATCAGTAATAATAGTAGTCGTAGTTGTAGTAGTATAGTTGCAGTTGTAGCAGTAGTAGTAGTTATAGTAGCAGTAGTAGCAGTAGCAGCAGTAGTAGTAGTAGTAGTAGTAGTAGTAGTAGTAGTTGTAGTAATAGTAATAGTAGTACTAGCATCAATAATAATAGTAGTAGTTGTTGTAGTAGTAATATTAATAGTAGTAGTAGAAGTATTAGTATACGTAGTAGTAGTATTATTATCAGAAGTAGCAATTACGGCAGTAGTAGTAGTAATAACAGTTGTAGTGGTAGTAGTTGCAGTATTATCAGTAGTAGTGGTATTAACAGTGAGGCAGTTACCACCCGGAAGATGCAAGTTCGCAGGATTTATTTATGTTCATCATTGTATTAGAGTTCTGCCATAAGTTTATCATTGTATTAGAGTTCTGCCATAAGTTTATCATTGTAGATTTCTGCCATAAGTTCATCATTGTAAAGTTATGCCATAAGTTTATCATTGTATTAGAGTTCTGCCATAAGTTTATCATTGTATTAGAGTTCTGCCATAAGTTCATCATTGTATTAGAGTTCTGCCATAAGTTCATCATTGTATTAGAGTTCTGCCATAAGTTCATCATTGTATTAGAGTTCTGCCATAAGTTCATCATTGTATTAGAGTTCTGCCATAAGTTTATCATTGTAGATTTCTGCCATAAGTTCATCACTGTAGAGTTCTGCCATAAGTTTATCATTGTATTAGAGTTCTGCCATAAGTTTATCATTGTATTAGAGTTCTGCCATAAGTTCATCATTGTATTAGAGTTCTGCCATAAGTTTATCATTGTGTCATTGTATTAGATTTATGCCATAAGTTCATCATTGTATTAGAGTTCTGCCATAAGTCCATCATTGTATCATTGTATTAGAGTTCTGCCATAAGGTCATCATTGTATTAGAGTTCTGCCATAAGTTCATCATTGTATTAGAGTTCTGCCATAAGTTCATAATTGTATTAGAGTTCTGCCATAAGTTTATCATTGTATTAGAGTTCTGCCATAAGTTCATCATTGTATTAGAGTTCTGCCATAAGTTCATCATTGTATTAGAGTTCTGCCATAAGTTTATCATTGTAGATTTCTGCCATAAGTTCATCGTTGTAGAGTTCTGCCATAAGTTTATCATTGTATTAGAGTTCTTCCATAAGTTTATCATTGTATTAGAGTTCTGCCATAAGTTCATCATTGTATTAGAGTTCTGCCATAAATTCATCATTGTATTAGAGTTCTGCCATAAGTTCATCATTGTATTAGAGTTCTGCCATAAGTTCATCATTGTATTAGAGTTCTGCCATAAATTCATCATTGTATTAGAGTTCTGCCATAAGTTCATCATTGTATTAGAGTTCTGCCATAAGTTTATCATTGTATTAGAGTTCTTCCATAAGTTCATCATTGTATTAGAGTTCTGCCATAAGTTCATCATTGTATTAGAGTTCTGCCATAAGTTTATCATTGTAGATTTCTGCCATAAGTTCATCATTGTAGAGTTCTGCCATAAGTTTATCATTGTATTAGAGTTCTGCCATACGTTTATCATTGTATTAGAGTTCTGCCATAAGTTCATCATTGTATTAGAGTTCTGCCATAAGTTTATCATTGTGTCATTGTATTAGATTTCTGCCATAAGTTTCTCATTTTATTCAACCTCTGCATTGCCTTAGCCTTTCTCCATCCTGACGTCCTTCAGGCAATCTCCATTGTTGCTTATAATTGAGCCGAGGTACTCAAAACGTGTGACTTTCTCAATCTCTTATTGTTCTAGAACAACGTTAGGTTTGATCTTTGTCTTGTCTGGGCTCATTATCTTGGTTTTATTTATATTCAGGTAAAGATGTTGGTCTTTTCTGTGTTGTTTTGCGTCAGCATCATCCGTTTCAGCCACACAGCGCTCTTTCGGAGAACAACAGCATCATCTGTATATCTGAGTTCTGGTATCTCGTTTCCCATTGATTGTTAATGGCTCCAACTTGTCGCTGCTCGGCCTTTCTCCACAGAACGGTATGCGTGAGTCTGTGAGATCGAACCCTTGCATTCTGCAATCCCAGTTTAGTAACTCTAGTATATACACCAATGGATTAGAAGACAGAAACATAAGCAGTACACCAGACCCAATTCACCAACTCAAAAGAAATCAACAAACTACCTTATTTCGCCTGAGAACTGGACACTGCAGACAACTAGAACATCTATACCGACTGAAGATCTCACACCGATGAGTGCCAAGGTGGAACAGGATGCCAGAACCCTGAGCATATTCTACAGTAATGGCCAATCTATAGGGAAATGAGATGTCAGACCTGGCCAGAGGGTGCGGAGCTGAGACAAAAGCTGTGGGGCAGCCGCTCCGACCTGGTGAAGACTACAGACTTCAACATGGCGACTGGCCTGCAGATAAAGCATGACCAAAATTTCCTGAACGCAACAAACAAACACATAAGTAACTCTAGGCTGTCGACTAGGCTGCACGCTCCACGTAGAAGAAGAAGGAAAAGAAGACGAAGAAGAAGATAAAGGGCATTCGCATGGTAATAATTGTCGTCAGGGATGAAGATAACGCTTCATCTTCTAAGCCACAGCCTATTTGAGGTGGGATGGCCAGTTTCCCCCCTTGCTATTTTGTTACCTTTCCTAACGTGTACGTCAGGTAACTATTTACAGCAGGGTCGACTTGGTCGTACCCGTATTTTGTTACTTTCCGTCCGTGAACTAAAACCCCAAAACGCTGTAATCCCAGTCAACTCGGCAACACGCTCCGCCAAGATGAAGAAGAAGAAGAAGAAGAAGAAGAAGAAGAAGGAAGGAAGGAAGGAAGGAAGGAAGGAAGGAAGGGAGGGAGGAAGGAAGGAAGGAAGGAAGGGAGGAAGGAAGGAAGGGAGGAAGGAAGGAAGGAAGGAAGGAAGGAAGGAAGGAAGGAAGGGAGGGAGGGAGGAAGGAAGAAGGCAGGAGGAGGATTATTTCCCCCGCGTACGCCCATCTTTATCCTAACACGGCATGCCAATCACGTTTCGAGCATGCGGGTTGGTTGACAGAGACCACCAGCTTTCCCCGTTTGATATTTCTAGAACCCAGATCCTGGATTGAGAAAAATGCTAGCATTGTTTACATACATGACCTTTCTGCCCCCATGTGTACCCACGATAAGGCACGCCCCTGCATGTTAACAGCACCAGCTTCCGGCTACAATATGGTGGTTTGTGGCATTTTTCACTTGGTCTGGCATCCGGTGTTTCAACTACAGCCGTCATCTGTTTTTTTGGAACATGAGTTATCCACTGCTGTAGCTTTTCTTTCTTTTTTTTATCTTTTCTTCTTCTTCTTTTTCTTCTTTTTCTTTTTCTTCTTCTTCAGTTTCGTTTTCTTTTTCTGCCTCATGTGTTTCTTCTTCTTCTTCTTCTTCTTCTTCTTTTCCTTCTTCTTCTTCTTCTTCTTCTTCTTCTTCTTCTTCTTCTTCCTCCTTTCCTTCTTCTTCTTTTCCTTCTTCTTCTTTTTCAGCTTTTTTTTCTTTTTCTTCAGCTTCTTTTTCTTTATCTGCTTCATATCTTTCTTCTTCTTCTTTTTCTTCTTCTTCTTCTTCCTTTCCTTCTTCTTCTTCCTATTTTTCTACTTCTTCTTTGTCTTCCTCCTCTTTTTCAGTGTAGCAGTTCTAGCTGGAGCATAGGCGTTTAGGGCAGTGGAAATTGGGCTGGCGACTCTGAGAACAAAGGTTGCCTGAATGTGAGCCAAGGGCAATCGCCGTGTTGACACTAGGTCGACAAAGGAAACGAGGAGTTTAGGTGGTAGACTTTGTTTGGTACAGAAGTGGGTGTTTGAAGCTTAGCTGTGGGTTTGGAGCTGACCACTTTGGCGTTAGACTTGGGAGGATAGGGGTTGGTATCAATCTGATACTTCCACGACCGCCTACCACATTTATAATTACAGTGACTTGTGGATCGACAGCTAATACCATTTTGATGGGGTAAGTCCAAATAGGAGTGATAGGTAAATCAGCCATCCCAATGAAGACCATTGGACAGCCATGTTGTTGCTTGATACTATAAAATACACTGCAGAGCTAATTCGGCAGACTGGCTGGGGAACTGACAAGAAGACTGGGGACGAGTTTGGAAGTGGCAGTGTTTGCAGGGTGATTGTCCCATCAAACACCTATTTTGGCCAGTGACGCTCAATAAGTGCTTATGATGGACACCCTGTGAACAGTAAGAGATCTTAATGTGTGATGTATGTGCAGGACACCTAGTAAACGATGTGTGTTCTGATTTGCGCGATCTGTGCATTCACATATAATCAGTTCACGTACTCACATATAATCAGATCACGTACTCACGTGTTACCACGTACTCATTCGACCTGTGCATTCACATATAATCAGACCACTTAGTCGATCTGTGCACTCACATATAATCAAATCACATAGTCGATCTGTGCACTCACATATAATCAGATCACTTAGTCGATCTGTGCACTCACATATAATCAGATCACTTAGTCGGTCTGTGCACTCACATATAATCAGATCACGTACTCACATGTGACCACGAACTCAGTCGTGGACTATCTGTGCGAGAGTTGGACTGTCTGCGCGAGAGTTGGACTGTCTGCGCGAGAGTTGGACTGTCTGCGCGAGAGCTGGACTGTGTGTGCGAGAGTTGGACTGTGTGTGTGAGAGCTGAACTGTTTGTGCGAAAGTTGGACTGTGTGCGGGAGTTGGACTGTCTGTGCGAGAGTTAGACTGTCTGTGCGAGAGTTGAACTGTATATGCGAGAGTTGGACTGATTGTGCGAGAGTTGGTCTGTCTGTGCGAGAGTTGGACTGTGTGCGAGTTGGACTGTGTGTGCGAGTTGGACTGTGTGCGAGAGTTGGACTGTCTGTGCGAGAGTTGGACTATCCGAGAGGTACTGTCCGTGCGAGAGTTGGCTGTGTGCGAGAGTTGGACTGTCTGCGCGAGAGTTGGACTGTGTGCGAGAGTTGGGTTGGACTGTGTGCGAGAGTTAGACTGTCTGTACGAGAGTTGGGCTGTCTATGCGAGAGATGGACTGTCTGTGCGAGAGTTAGACTGTCTGTGCGAGAGTTGGATTGTAAATGCGAGGGTTGGACTGTCAGTGCGAGAGTTTTACTGTCTGTGCGAGAGATGGGCTGTCTGTGTGAGAGTTGAACTGTATATGCGAGAGTTGGACTGATTGTGCGAGAGTTGGTCTGTCTGTGCGAGAGTTGGACTGTGTGCGAGTTGGACTGTGTGTGCGAGTTGGACTGTGTGCGAGAGTTGGACTGTCTGTGCGAGAGTTGGACTATCCGAGAGGTACTGTCCGTGCGAGAGTTGGCTGTGTGCGAGAGTTGGACTGTCTGCGCGAGAGTTGGACTGTGTGCGAGAGTTGGGTTGGACTGTGTGCGAGAGTTAGACTGTCTGTACGAGAGTTGGGCTGTCTATGCGAGAGATGGACTGTCTGTGCGAGAGTTAGACTGTCTGTGCGAGAGTTGGATTGTAAATGCGAGGGTTGGACTGTCAGTGCGAGAGTTTTACTGTCTGTGCGAGAGATGGGCTGTCTGTGTGAGAGTTGGACTGTCTGTGCAAGACAGGCAAAAAGATTGAACCACTTCCACACAACCAGCCTGAGACGCATACTCCGCATCCGCTTGTAGAACCATGTCCCTGGCAATGAAGTCCTGAAAAGAGCAGACATGCCAAGCATCCAAGCATCCAATCATCCAAGCATCGCTGCAGACGGCACAGCTGAGATTGGCTAGGCACCTTGTGTGCATGCCAGACACAATGCTGCCGAGAATACTTCTGTATGTTAAGCTTATGGAAGGCTGTCGAAAAGGAAGTCGCCAAAAAAACCGATTATAGGACAGCCTGAGGGAAACTCTGAGATGCTGTCACATAGATGAAGACACCTGGGAGAAAATTGCGGAAAACAGATTGGTCTGGAGAAATGCAGTAGACCTGGACGTTGCTGAAGGAGAAAGTCACCGTTTGCAGACGCCGCAAACCAAACGCCTGATTCAGAAGGAAAGAGCAGCGAAACCACTCTCACCGGCAGCAGAAGACGTAGTGTGCAAACCATGTAAGAGAACATTATGTGCCCGAATTGGACCAAATTAGCCACACGAGGTCCAGTAAACACTGACAGTGGAGAAACAAAACAAAACAGACCACATACAACAAGGATGATGTCGGTGGTTGTCATCGACAACGATGGACAGTTATCATACCCGAAAGGAACGAGAGAGTATTGATTGATTGATTTATTGATTGATAGTAATGGTAAATACCTATTACGAAACCTTACACTATTGTCTCCCCTGTGTCTTGTACTATGTGAGCTCTCTTTCAAACATGTAGGACTTCCGCGTTCGATGATATGAGCAATCTCGAGTGTTGGGAAGTCTTCTACTATAGAGAAGCTAATAAATTCTTCTACTCACAGACCAAGTCCCAGCATTGCAAGTATTAACAAATGTTATCTCACTCAGAATTCAAGGCATCCTTATTTCGGCGCGTTATCTTCGTTGCTGGTATAGGTCAGGTAATTATGACATCACTTGAACGCCCCGTTTCCCATGGAAACGTGCATAAACTCCATATGCGCCAATCAGATCTTGTTAACCTGTTAACCCTACAAAAGGTCGCTTGCGTATACTGCCAGGATGAGATAGTAATTTTCCTAAATTTAGTGCAGAGAATTACTCTATATTAAACTTGGAAACAAGAATCACACTTACTTGTTAGTTGTTTTGTTGCTATTGTTGTTGTTGTTGCTGTTGTTGTTCCTGTTGCTGTTGCTTTTGTTGTTGATTTTATTGCTGTTGTTCCTGTTGTTGTTCTTGCTGGTGTTGTTGTTGTTGCTGTTGTTGTTGCTGGTGTTGTTGCTTTTTGTTGCAATTGAATGTCCACAATGAATAAGTTCACTCTTTTTACGTGCAAATTCGCCATCCCCTGTTTACAGATGCCCTGGCCGTAGTTACAGCACTAAAAAGCCAGAAGAATACAGAACTAAATCACTTAAGAGCAGTACTCTATCAACTATGCCAGCAGTCCGCACCAAAAAGAGTAGTGGTACAGTGGGTTCCATCCCACTGTAACATTCAAGGCAACGAGGAGGCAGACAGACTGGCAAAAGAAGGTGCAAGGCTACCACAACTAGATTCTAGTATGACCTACGAAGAGTCCAAAAGGTTTATTAGTGCCAAATACATGGTCAAATGGGAAACAGAGCATACTGGCTACAGAAAAAAATGATGCCTATTACCAGTTGAACAGAAGAGAGCAGGTCGTGGTCTTCAGACTCCTCACAGGCCACAACAGACTGAGGTACCATCTATTCAATAAACTGAAGATAGGTGGTACTGACGAATGCACCAGTGGTACAGGGAAAATGACCGCTGAACATCTGTTGCAAAATTGCCCGACATACGAGGACCAGAGAAAGCACATGTGACCATCACCAGTGCCAACACTAGACAAGTTCTTTGGCAGTGTCGACAGCCCCAGGATGACTGCTGCTTTCTTCGAACAAATTCAAGTCGACGTCTGACAGCGTACGCAGAAATAAAAAAAAGAAGATTCGCCATCCACAGAGCTACAAAGAAGCAAAAACACTTATCAAACGATCCATGAGGACGGAAGGGAGAAACGATCATAAATAATACAAGCTATAAAATGATGTAATTGACAATAGTGTATTATATTTTATGTTATGTTGTGTCGAGTTATGCTATATTATGTTATGGTCTACTATTGTTTGCTGTATGGGTATGTTTAACAAGCGAGCTACATGCACGCTTTTTCATCTGCTTAGAGAACGTTAAAACGAACTAGAGAGACAGAGAGAAAGAAAGAGAGAATTAGGAGCCCTTATATCTTCGGTAGTGCAGTAATATCCGTTATGCATAGTATAGTATGGCATGTCCTAATTGCGAGTAAACTTACAACTGTCATGTTTCTGTATTCATGCCTTGGTTACAGGGCGTCTGTTTGTTTACTTAACTTCAAACGAAAGGTGCAAAACATCCAGGTAGGCAAAAATAGAAACATATTCTATTTTTAAACGGATGCCACTTTTAGTGAGTGGGAAGATGGAGAGAGAAGCGAGAGATAGAGAGATGTGGTAGAAGTCGCTTGAATGAAAACATGAAAATACAAGGGGCGCTCAAATTAAACCGGGACTTTTTGGTTCTAGTTCTCTATGTATGGGTTATAGCGTGCTGGAACTACTTTCATTAGTTAGGGGCACTTGTGTCCTATTACTGCTAAGTGGCCTATTTGTAATGGGCCAGACACGTGACATATAAATAAAAATGCCGGACAATACTTTTAGTGCTTGCATGGAACAGCGTGTTGTGATGAAGTTTCTTGGGAAAGAAGGCGTGAACCCTGGGGACATTTATAGAAGAGTGCAATCACACTACGGTGTGACATTCAGCCGCAGTAAGAGTTGTGTACAGGTTTTCAAGTAATCCCGAGTTTGCTAACCGTCGTTCTACGCGCTGTAGTAATTAAAATTCTAAATTTAATCGCCCAGTTATTTCCCGTAACCGGTAGACGAATCGAGGTCACTCATGCGTGCTAGGACTTAATCTTTGCGCAACAAAAATTGAATAACTGCCGCTTGACAAGCTGCGGTAAAATAAAAATGCAGCATGGTCAAAAATGATTTTAAAAGGTGAAGTTAGTCTCACGGCATTAACTGCTGGTCGAGAAACGAAGTATTTCAGATAACATTGCCATATCTTGTTTATGGGGTGAGGGTGGCCATGTTTTAATTTCTTTTGGTTATAGTGTTTGCTTCTCTGTATTCTACTGGCGGAGGCACGTCACTTTCCATCCCGAGCCGCAGCCTTTCAGGTGATATCAGGACGTATTAACCAGTGCTTGGATGCATGTGTGAGTCTGTGTGTGCCTATGCTAGATTCGGGGGCTCTCGGAAGTCAACCCAACCAAAGTGGGGGGGGGGGGGGGTCTCTCCCTGATATAGCTCGGGTGAAAGTTGTGTAAGAGTGTGATTGTTGGACAGATTAAAATCAAACTGAGTATAAGGTAAGAAGAGACATGTAAGTATGTCATGTTAAATCAGAGTTACCGGGGTTTGCTAGTTCCCTTCCTCGCTGCCTTTTCTTCCCTAGCTGTAAGCCTGGTACCAATTTACAGATACGTGACTGAAGTGTCTCGGTGGCGGGAGTTGAACGCCGTCCGTACCTTTGCTGTGAACAGCGAACGCTTTACCATTACTTTAAGGCTATAGAATTGCGTTAAGTTCGGGCCACATTTCAGTGTCACTCGAGTGGTAGCCTGGGTGACATGTCAGTCCGTCAGTCAGTCCGTCAGTCCGTCAGTCAATCAGTCCGTCAGTCAGTCAGTCAGTCGGTCGGTGCAAGCAAAGATGGCGAAACATCAAACGGTTTTGTGTTGATGATATAATTTGCGTTGTATTTGAATTTTAATGATGAAGAGACTGCTCTAGTCACCAGCATTCCTCTCTTGTCCTTAGCTAACTTGGACCAGTGGTAAGATGATCAGTTGAAACGACTGGATGCAGGTACTTTGGTTTAACCTCAATTGAGACCAAGAGTCGCTTGAAAATTTGCGGGATTCGATCGCTCTCCGTTTCCGTTCATAGGTTTGAGAGGCAAGTGTTTTACCTCTCGACCACATCGACATAAATAGTGTCAATGTCACACTTCAAGGATGTTGTAAAAGTCTTCTAAAGAGGGTTGTGTGTGAGATTGGTAAACTCATTATGTAAAAAAAAAAAACACATCTCAATATATAATCAGAGCCCATCCATGAAAAACTGTATGGCAGTGCATAGAGACTTGTTGGCTGCTGCAGTTGTTAGAAACGCTTACATCGGCGTCTGAAGACGAGTCAAGAAGTAGACGAAGAGAAGATAGAGGAAGATGAAGTAGAAGAACAAGAATGAAGAAGAAGAGAAAGATGGAGACGAAGAAGAAGAAGCAGAAGAAGAAGAAGAGGAAGAAGAAGAAGAAGAAGAATGTGACATATTTCGCAGACTCCGTGTAAACAACGTAACAAAACGTCCTTTTCAGAACGAACGCAGAAGAAGAAGAGGAAAAAGAATAACACGACGTCGACGAAGAAGACAAATGAATAAGCAGAAGAAGTAGAAAAAGAAGAAAGACGAATAAAAAGACAAAGAAGAAGAAAAAAAAGGAGGAGAAAAAAGAAGAAAAAAAAGGAGGAGGAAAAAGAAGAAAAGAAGAAAGAAGAAAAAGAAGAAGAAGAAGAATACAAAGAAGAAAAAGAAGAAGAATACAAAAAAAAAATACAAAGAAGAAGAAGAATACAAAGAAGAAGAAGAAGAATAGAACGGAAACGATTGCGAAAAAGACAAAGAAGAAGAAGGAAAAGAAAAAGAAGGAAAAAAACAGAAGAAGAATAGAAAATAAAGAAGAGGATAGAGAAGAAACAGAAAAAGAAAAAAAATAGAATAAAGAAACAGAGGAAGAACAACAACACGAAGAGCAAGAACTGTATCAAGAGAATACTACTGACGTTTGAGAAATCTACAACCTTGACATTAAACGACACAATAATCTAGAAAAAACAATTATACTGAAAGGCGTGGCACATGGAAAACAAGACAGAGGCACACCATGGCGAAGCTGGACACATTACATCAAAGATGTTCTGAAAAAGGCGATGACAGAGACTGGAGAACGGTAAAGGCCGTGAGTCCTACAGACCAGCTGTGATGAGAGCTGTGATGTCTTCAAAGACATGCCACAAGTTGATGATGTACACATATCATCAACTGGTTATTTCCTGTTTGGCAGCTGTCGGCTTATCCGGGCTTTTTGTTTTAACCACTTCGTGCTTTTTCCTGTCTAGCCTTTTCGCTTCCACTCAAAATGGCCTATCGGTTCACATCGTTCGTGTAGTCTATTTTCATATATTTGAGTATCTGTGCATACCTCGTTTTAGTGTATTTATCTCTGTTTATGTGGGGTGTTAGTTCATATGTGTATTATTCGTTGATCTTGATGAAGACATTTTGGTCGCAACGTGCTTGTTTCGTTTCCAGCACCATATCCGAACCATAAATAACCATGTTTTAATACACTTTATAGCATTCTCTTTATGACATTGGTCAGCTGATAACGGCGGATGTCACATGCGAAACGGAGATCATTAAGATAATTCAGATGGCAAAGAACACATTAAACAATACGAGACATACATATATGTCCAGGCAGATATCTCAGAACTTAACATTGATAATTATTAAATGCTTTGGGGATCAAGATGCTGAGCAGCGCATGAGGTGCAGCGGTCAGCGACCCATAGCTGACTACTAGCGTCAGGGCCGGCTAACCAGAGCTGCCAAGGCCCTTCTACACCTCCACGCGGTGATCCTGGATAATAAGCTTCAGTAGGGCAGACTGGCTAAAGAGAAGGGATCGAAGAGGGAATGCTAACCCGGTACTTAAAAAATGCTTGCTTAAGTCGGATGTGTTGGACCGAAAGGTGCAAATATCGCAGTCAAGCTGTAAACTACGACACAACGCATTCCGTTCTCTGGACTACATTCTGCTACTTAGGCTCGTGTCAGCGTTTGGTAGCGGGAGATTGAGAACGAACGAAGCCAAGCCATTAAATTCTTTGTGCATTCAGTTTTATTGTATGGAGTAGAAACCTGGACCATGACTAAGAAAATGGAGAAACGTATGGAGGCTTTTGAACTGTGGGTATTCAGAAGACTTGGATGAATTTTATTGAATTATAGAAAAACAAATAGTGAGGTTCTGGAACAACTCCAGGTGGAGAAGATACTTCTGAAGGAAATAAGTAGCAGAAAAATAAAATATTTTGGTAATTTAAAGCCTGTTGGAGATTATATTGGAGGGCAGAGTAGAGTGTAGACGTACAGATGGATAGACACCATATGATGTGTTCGGGACACAGTTTTACTCAGTCTACCAACCCGGCAAGGGACAGAGACAGTTAAAGATCCATTACTGCCAACCTCTGATGTGGAGACGCCACTTGATGGTGATGATGATGATGTTGACATTGTCTCAGTGTGGCAGTAGTCCTATTCTTATCTTTATCACACACCTAGCCCTCCTGCAAAAACCAATAGTGCTCACTTATTGCACCTACACACACACACATGCATCATTCCATATCATCTATAAGCTATCTCCAAATATATCTGCCAACCTGGCGCAGCATCTGACTCTCATCTAATGCAATCAGTTCAGTCAATTATCGATCATTGACCGGATATCTTAATTTTGTCAAGATCGAAATGTGAAAGGTTGGATGCATCCAGAAGGAAGGAATGCAACTGGTCCTTTGGTGCAACACGGATAACACCATCGTGAAGATGAGAAACCTTCTTCTTCTTCTTCTTCTTCTTCGTTCTCAAACTCCCGCTACCAAGATCAGAAAAGGGTTTTACAAGTAGCAGGATGTTGTCAGGAGTTTACAGCTTAACTGCGATATTTGCAATTTTCGATCCGTCATATCTGACTACAGTGGGCATTTTTTAGTACCAGGTTAGCCTTTCCTCTTCGATCCCTTCTCCTTAGCCAGTCTGCTCTGTTGCAGCCTGTTATCCATGATCACCATGTGGTGCTGAAGGGTCTTAGCAACTCTGCTTCCCTGGTCCTGACGCTAGAAGTCAGCTTTGGCTCCCTGACCGCTACAACTTATGTACTGCTCATGATCTTGATCCTGGGTCACTGACCGCTACAGCTCATGCACTTCTCAGCATCTTGATCCTGGGTCACTGACCGCTACAGCTCATGCACTTCTCAGCATCTTGATCCTGGGTCACTGACCTCTACAGCTCATGCAGTGCTCAGCATCTTGATCCTGGGTCACTGACCTCTACACCTCATGCAGTGCTCAGCATCTTGATCCTGGGTCACTGACCGCTACAACTCATGCACTTCTCAGCATCTTGATCCTGGGTCACTGACCTCTACAACTCATGCAGTGCTCAGCATCTTGATCTTGGGTCACTGACCGCTACAGCTCATGTACTGCTCAGCATCTTAATCGTAAGATGGGATTCATGCTTCGACTTATCTCTGTATAAAGTTTAGATACGCACTGACCCACGCTAAAGCTTACGTGCGAGTAGCCGCAAACAAGTGGCACCCACTGCTCATAAACATTGCAGGTATCAAGGGGAAATATTCAGGCGAGGGATGTCATGGATAGTCTAGGCAGAGATAGTGGTTGGCCAGACAACCTCAGTAGAGACCATAAACAAAGGTTCGAAGGATCTACAAGGGAGATCAAATGACACACAACAACCGGGTCATTATCACACTGGGGAGACAATGCAGAGACTGATGCAGAGACAACAGTAAGATGGCCGCGCCTTAGTGGCTTCGTTCTCGAATCTCTCCAGTGTTTGTGTCGAGTTTGCGATGTTTTGTGGTTCCTGTTCGGAATATACCTCACAACTCCTTCATCAGGTGGTATCAAGAATTTTATTCTGTAGAATTGATGTGCTTTCGGTTGGTTATCCTGTTTGTTATGCTGCATGTTGCTGCATTTCATGCCTGGTTCAAGCCGTGGGAGACCAATCCATGACCGAGTTCAACGTTCCGCTTAACTACACACCAGAATTCAGTCCACGTTACCACTACTCAAAATATTTCTGCTCGGACCGCAGCCGACTTTCTCCTGCCGGCCCCCTCCCTCCACCGAAGGTTACACAATACCTCTGCCAACCTCGTATTCTCAGCACAGCAAGGGTCACGCTGACCAACAGGTGGACACAGTCAGAAGCCTCGGCGTCGGAACACGTCGAAACAAGGAGTTTGTCACGGAAGGTTGCCACAAACATTGGTCTAACACACTCCTCGCGGCCCTCATCCACAGGCTGCGGAGTACACGGCTCCAACTAGGGAGTCTGTAGGGATTTCGGTCGACACGCTACGCATTGACATAGCCTCAGAAGTTGGGCATGGTAGTGGTCAATCTAAGCAACGGGCCTTTGACGCCTACTGGAACATTATTATTATTATGCAGTGGGGAAAGCATACTTCGAGGTTAGAAAACTAATAAGAGAATATGTCCAGAATTCTGACGCTGGCATATTTACCGATTGATCTGTGCTACGTGGTAAGAAAGCCGGTTAGGGCTTCTCTGCTAGAGCGAGAGGCAGGGTCGTTACCGAGAGGAAGTGTGTATACTTGACAATATCCAGTATCTGATTAGAGATCGAAACAGCGACATCGGCTCTGTGGTAGCTGAGACCTCTTTGGGGAAAGCCCTATCCGTCTCTGACTCTCAACCATTGTTTTGAAAGATTTGGAAGGGCTGGCTGGGGCATTAGTGTAGTGGACATAGAGGCCTCAAATTCCCGTCCGGAACGTGTGTGGATGCACTGTCCTGGTCATGTTGGGGTTTGTGGGAATGAAAGAGCTGACACCCTGGCCTCAGAGGCACCCACATGGGAACATTGGCGATTGGCATAGAGGACCTTACGAAGTTTATCAATGATCTCGTTTTGGATAAATCCACTGCTGTTAATGAACCAGCAACGTACAGATTGCAGGATTGTGAAATCATATGCGGGACCAGCAGAGACGGGCGCCTGAGAGAAGGGAAGTTGTAGTGTGTATAACCAGCGAGTTACATGAACTAACAATATCTACACTCTTCGCCATTTAATTTGAGGGTCGGAACACCTCTGAATCTGCCCAGAGTGCAATGACGTCCATTCTTAACAGAAAAGCTGGGGAAGACTAGTGTCTGATCAGACACAATATACTGATCAGACATGTTAGTCAAGGTCAGGCAAAATATACTGATCAAACATGTAAGTCAAGGTCAGGCAAAATATACTGATCAAACATGTAAGTCAAGGTCAGGCAAAATATACTGATCAAACATGTTAGTCAGGGTCAGACTAAATATACTGATCAAATATGTTAGTCAGCGTCAGACTAAATATACTGAACAGACATGTTAGTCATGGTCAGACTAAATATACTGATCAAACATGTTAATCAGGGTCAGACTAAATATACTGATCAAACATGTTAGTCAGGGTCAGACTAAATATACTGATCAGACATGTTAGTCAAGGTCAGACTAAATATACTGATCAGACATGTTAGTCAAGGTCAGACTAAATATACTGATCAGACATGTTAGTCAGGGTCAGACTAAATATACTGATCAAACATGTTAGTCAAGGTCAGACTAAATATACTGATCAAACATGTTAGTCAGGGTCAGACTAAATATACTGATCAAACATGTTAGTCAGCGTCAGACTAAATATACTGATCAAACATGTTAGTCAGGGTCAGACTAAATATACTGATCAGACATGTTAGTCAGGGTCGGACTAAATATACTGATCAGACATGTTAGTCAGGGTCAGACTAAATATACTGATCAGACATGTTAGTCAGGGTCAGACTAAATATACTGATCAGACATGTTAGTCAGGGTCAGACTAAATATACTGATCAAACATGTTAGTCAGGGTCAGACTAAATATACTGATCAAACATGTTAGTCAGGGTCAGACTAAATATACTGATCAAACATGTTAGTCAGGGTCAGACTAAATATACTGATCAGACATGTTAGTCAGGGTCAGACTAAATATACTGATCAAACATGTTAGTCAGCGTCAGACTAAATATACTGATCAGACATGTTAGTCAGGGTCAGACTAAATATACTGATCAAACATGTTAGTCAGCGTCAGACTAAATACTGATCAGACATGTTAGTCAGGGTCAGACTAAATATACTGATCAGACATGTTAGTCAGGGTCAGACTAAATATACTGATCAGACATGTTAGTCAGGGTCAGACTAAATATACTGATCAAACATGTTAGTCAGGGTCAGACTAAATATACAAGGGGTGGCCTCGTACTATGAAGCCTCTACCACTTCATCCCCTATAGCCGTTGGAACTATCCTCAACCTGCGCACCTATACAAGAATATGTCATTCCAAGAATTGCTTCCACCCTCTGTCAGATCTTCTGCATGCCGCCTCACTTTGTCTCTGCTAATGACTCTAACACCTTACACACTTACATCTACGAAAGAAAAAGAGCCCTTTACTACACCACTTGTTAACGTTCACGTGTGCCTGATATTCTTTGCGCCCACATTTTACAGTCGTCTCTCTGACAAGTGTTAATATTTGAAACACACAAACCAGATTAAACTTTAACATTTGCGCATTGTTAACCATTCAATCCAAATATTTAAAGAAACTGACGCGACACTTGTGAGAGAATCTATTGGTTTGCGTCCCTTGACATACCCCCGCTGTTTAGCCGACGTTATTCTGTGGCGTATCTACAGCACCGGTGGACTCGACCACGGGGCCACAATTTTCACTTAGAGAAGTCATTGCAGACTTACTTACTTAGTTGCTCCTCTTCTATGGTGAGGTGTTTGCCAGAGAGAACGCCATTCTTCTATATCCGCCGTCTTTCTCCTAGCCTCTTTTCAATCCATCCCTCGATCACTTAGAGACTGTCGAATGTTGTCTTCCCAACGTACTTTAGGACGTCCTGGCGGTCTGCGTCCTTGACTTTTTGCCTCCCATGACAGCCTTGGTATCTGATCTTCTTCCATTCTACAGACATGGCCAAACCATTTCAGTTGGGACTGCTCCCCTCACGTCTGCAGGGGTTCGACCTCGAGATTGCTACGTATTGTCTGGTTACGGATCTTGTCCCTTTTCGTCACCTGAACCGCCTTTCTTAGGTACCTCATTTCTGAAGTTTGTAATTGCCTTTCTTGGCCTGTAATCATTGCCCATGACTCACATCCATATGTCAGGACAGTCACATAGGTCGAGCGGTATATATCCATCTTTGTTTTACGAACTAGAAGCATATAATCATTTGATCGATGAAGAAGAAGTAGAAGAAGAAGAAGAAGAAGAAGAAGAAGAAGAAGAAGAAGAAGAAGGAAATGAAGAAGAAGAAAAAGGAGGAGTAGGAAGAAGTATCTGGTGGTATAAAAACGAGCATTTGAAACCTAACACTGTGAAGATGAAGAACCGCAGTTCACAGCTGGCTAGAAAAGTGTTCACTTCGAACAGGCACATCCGCATTCCGCAAATCTTTCTATGTATGATAATTCAGTAATATAACAATAATAACAAGTTCGTTTATGTGAATGAAGCCCGATGCTTCGATCAGCAATACCATTGGCCCACTGCTGTAATCCAGGATCACCGCGTGGAGGTTTAGAGGGGTCTTGGCAGCTCTAGTTCGCTGGCCCCGACGCTAGCAGTCAGCTATGGGTCGCTGACCACTGCAGCCAATGCGCTCTAGTTTGGGTTTGAGACATGTTTTAGCAGAAACCTCCACAATTGGTTGTAGTCGCGGTTGAAAGCCCAGGATACGCCACTGGTTGCGCATGTAGAAGACCTCTAATCTCGATATGCAATTTGTTAGTAATGTCCATGTTTCGGAGCCGTAAAGCATGACTGGTACCACACATGACTGGTAGGCGCGAAGTTTTGTTTTAAGGGAGATCCTGCCGTTGGTCCGTTCACTTCGAAGGTCGTCCATAGCCAGTCCGATCCCACTTGACATACCAGGTAGCTGCGCCCATCAAATGAAATTATGATGCAGGTGAATTTGTTGGTGCCCTCCGCCTGCCTTAAACTGTACCCAACCTACCTGCAAGACAGCAAATGGTTTTGGGTCAACGTTTTTCTCTCCTAGACGAGCTGACTTTCGGAACTAATGGATCACATCTACTCGTTTTGCTTTATGTTTCATCCGGGCATTTTGATACGCTACTATGTCTTCTGAAATGGTTGGTTAGAAAATAGTTTTCCTTCTCCTAGGTTAGATATCTTTCCGAACTAATTAGTCTCTTTGAGCACGGATTGTTCTCGGTTTCATCTGGCAGATATGAATGCGCAGCTATAGCTAGTTAGTTAGTTAGTTAGTTGGTTGGTTGGTTGGTTGGTTACTTAGTTAAGTACTTAGTTACTTAGTTAGTTACCTAGTTAGTCACTTAGTTAATTGGTTTTCTTCCAACTTGTGCCGTTGGGCGACGTGGGAAGCTTAAGTCGTCTATCCTGCGCCAAGTGCGTTGCGTCGGTCAATGTGAGCCTGTGTCGTTGCACAATCACTCTAATGTCATCTGTCCACCTACCTCTCGGCCGCCCCCTTGCCCTGTAGCCAGATCTACCAGCATTGTAAGCCATCAGTGGAAGATGATGAGAGTGCATTCTCATGAGATGACCAAACCAACTTATTTTCTGCCTGGAAATGCATTCGACACAAGACGTAGTGCCGACCATACTTCGAATGTCGTCGTTCCATATTCTCTCTCCTGGTAACATCGATGACTTTCCTCAAACACTTCATTTCCCAAGTCGAAATTCTGCTCTCACGAGCCTTGGACAAAGGTCATATTTGGCACTGGTAGCACAGAGTCGGCATAAATATACTGTTTATCAGCTGTTACTTTGTTTTCAAACGAATGCTCGGGTGCCTGGGCAGTGGTGACACCTCATATCACAGCAGATGCTTTCTAAGACCTAGTCCCAATTTCCCTGACTGCTTGCACTTGGGTCAGTGACTCATAACTGACCAAGACTCCATTCAGTTTCCTGGTAATAGACTGCAACCAGGCAGTCTATCTAAGAGATTAGTTACCAAAAACGGAAGGCAACCCGGCCATAAATGCATTGCTGAAATCGGATATGTCGGGCCGATAGGCGCAGATATCCAAGCTGTAAACATCGACACAACATCACAAACGTCCTTCTCAGGACGAACGCCATAGAAGAGGAGAAAGATGAAAAAAAAGAGGACGAAGAAGAAGAAAAAGAAGAAGAAAAAAACGAAGAAGAAAAGACTACAGCCAAAAGGACCCCTGTCCAACATCTCAAGTACACCTCAGTATGTAAGTAGAGTCTAGTTAATTCCACTTTACATGAGCAGCAAAGACGGCGCCGTACCGGCTGCGGGTCTACATTGCTTTCGTGTTTTAGTTTATTATGGGTGCCGTCAGACCACGGATTTGCCTAGAATTCACACTAGTTGACGACTTACACTTGAGCTCACGTAAACATGTCGTTGTTTTCCATTTGGACTGGTTAATTCGTTAATTTTGTAGGTTTTCTTTTCTCCATTTTTCCTGGCCTGGACATCGGCTATATGAATAGCTTACTTACTTAGTCGCTCCTCTTCTACCGTGAGGTGTAGAGGTTATATGAATAGCAATACGCTTAAACATGTGTCGTAATTACACGGTCTAGTTCACACGACTGAACTTCGCCAGATTGGCGCCCTTCGCCCTAGCTGCAGACAGCGTCGGTTTTGGTGTGAATGTAAAATTTAGACGATTTAGACGATGGCTAATCTAACAAAGCTACATCCAATGGAGGTAGAGGGGTCTATTAAAGACTAAAGAATGGAGAAGAAAAAACTCGAGTATTAACAACGGGAACATATTCTAATAATTTCCGTGCAGAAGCAGAGGCACTGGAGGCAGCAGTTGAGCTTGTCATCCAAGATAAAGATATCCACCAAGAAAACATAGCATTCCTGACTGATGCCGCGTCAGTATTAGCAGCGCTAAAACAACACAAAGATGAAGATTTCGAGCAATGTATGTTTTTCCTGATACAGCTCTCAGCAGAACACCCAAGTTGGTCATACAGTGGATCCCATCCCACTGCAATATTGAAGGCAATGAAGTTGCAGACAAACTAGCAAAATGTAGAGGAATCATCCCCACAAACAGACCTGAGTATCACATATAATGAGACCAAGACCATAATTAAACCCAACTTCAGGGTAAAATGGGCTGATCAACACCCCGACTTCCGAAAAGAAGACAGCTACTATAACTTAACTAGAGAAGAGCAAGTCATCATCTTCAGACTAAGAACTGGGCATAACAGACTCAAGAGTCATCTTTACAAGAAAATGAGGATTGGGACAGATGACAGGTGCCCATGTGGGGAGCATATCATTACCATGGAACACATCCTGCAAAGCTGCACGCTCACTCAGGAAAAGAGAGAACAATACTGGCCTCGTGAGACAGATATGAGACAAAAGTTGTATGGAGATTAAACAGCCTTACAAACAACGGTGTCCTTTGTAAGAGAAACCAGAACCTTGATCTGAGGATGACCGAAGAAGAAGAAGAGAAAGAAGACAATTATAATGGACTAATATACGACCCGGGAGAGATGCCCAACACATTACTCACATGCTGAGTTATGTCCCTACGGCCTCTTGTGGTTATAGGAAAGGCATGACACAACGATATATGTCATCACAAAACCCCATCTCCGCTGCCTAGCGATATACCTGATTATGGGAAAGGCTTCGGTTGTAAATCCTGAAGGAAAATCTGCATCCTGTGCTATCTCCAGTCTTTTTAGTAATGTCTTGCCACTGGCTAAAGGTAGCTCAGGACGAGATAGTGACGTTGACAAAAGGCGCAGTTTATTCCTCACTTTAATCCAAATCATCGTGCAAGTCATCCATTTCAGCGGACACAGCAAGAGAAAGTCCACAGGACTGAACAAAGAGAGTGGTCTTCATGACATGTGATGGACGAACAGGACATGAATGCGATCGTGTAGCCTAGTCGCATTTAAAGCAATTCGAACACTGACAAGGGAGTTCCGTCCGGTTCCACATGTCATAAATGACAAAGAGGATAACACATTAACAGAAACCAAGGACATACTGAACAGATGGAGAGAGTACTGCAGAACTATGTATGGAGATAGCACAATGCGCTCAGTTACAATCCTGCCAAAGGAAGAGAAAGAACCTGAACCAACATTGGAAGAAGTACGCTCTGCAATTAAAAGCCTGAAAAAGGGAAACTCCCCAGGATGCGATGATATCCCAGCAGAGCTAATACAAGCAGGAGGGGAGGCATGTGCTCGAGTCTATCACAAGCTGTGTAAACAGATATGGCACAGTGCAGAGTGGCCAGAAGCATGGGAGAAATCAATTTATATTCCCCTCCCCAAAAAAGGCAACCCGAAGCTGTGCGCGAACAACCGAACTATCGCGCTGATCAGCTATCTGAAATTCACGTAGTCCAGGCAGGTTTTAGGAAAGACAGAGAGACCCGGGACCACATATTCAATTTAAGGAATATCTATGAAAAATGTAGAGAGTTTAATGTAGACCTGTACACGTGTTTCATTGATTACACTAAGGCCTTCGACACGGTAAAACATAAAAATCTGTGGAGAATCATGAAGGAAATAGGGTTTACTTTGCATATAGTCCATCTCATTGAAACATTATACCAAGATCAACAAGCAGCTGCCCGAGTATCTGGGCAAACATCGGATTGGTTTGCAGTATAAAAGGGAGTCCGACAGTAGTGTATCCTCTCACCTTATCTGTACAACATATATGCGGAATGTATAATGAGACATGTTCGAGAAGATGTGAACATTGAAAGTTTCGACCCATTTACGATTGGGGGGTACGAGATTCCAGAGTTACGATACGCAGATGACACAGTGATACTATCAAGAAGTGCAGAAGGGCTAGAGTAGCTACTTTCAGTCGTTAATGGACATAGTAAAGATCAAAACCTGTTCATAAACATAAATAAAACAAAGATAATGACCACCGACAAAACACAATGTCAACATAAATTTATAGTGGGTGGTGAGGAAATAGATCAGGTCACACATTTTGAATATATGGGCTCCGGAATTGACAAAAATGGCGACTGCTCGAAAGAAATCAGATGAAGACTAGCTATGGCAATGCAGAGACTGCACAGCCTGGAGAAATTATGGCAGGGCACCAACAAAATGATAAAAGTAAAAATCTTGAGAGCCTGTGTTTTCCTGTGCCAGCTTATGGCTGTGAATCATGGACGATTACCAAATCTTTTAGACAAAGAATCGAATCCATCGGGTCAAAATGTTACAGAAAGATCCTCAGAATACCATTGACAGATTTAAAAAAAAACAAATGCAGACATTCGGCAAGAGTTGAGCATAGAAGAGAACTGGTTTATCAATTCCATTTTGGCTAGAAAATGCAAGTATTTTGGTCACATCGAGAGACACAATGGTCTTGAGAGAACGGTGATGGAAGGTATGGTGCCAGGCAAAAGAGGAAGAGGTAGACCAAGAAGACGATGGCACCAAGATATCCAGGAATGCCTGAGTATGACTGTGGCGGAGGCTGGTGTTTTGGCAAGGGAACGAGTTTCTTTCAGACAGACTGTGATGGGAGCGACGTTCTACAAAGGACATGCTACATGATGAGCCTAGTCAACAGTGAGCTGCATTGCTAAGACTGGGATTACACCGTACCAGGGTTCAAAATCATGGACGGACAGACACAAATCGGTATGTGGTTCATTCCTGCTACGACCGCTCATCCAGTCGATCGAGCTGTAAATGGGAACCTGACGTATGAGTTGGGGAAGGTATAAACAGCAAGGGAGGGAACTGGCCACCCCCACCTCACATAGGCTGCGCCTTAGTACATAAAGAATTATCTTCATCCCCGACGGCAGCTGATGCCATGGGACTGACCATTACCTTCCCATGAGTCTTTCTTAGCCTTAGTCGACCTGTACTTCTACAGTGACGAATGCCCCTATGCAGGTCCCAGCTCTGATGTGAGCTGGATTTCCTGCTTAGTGGGATACGTTCGAGCAGCTTTGTACTCGTGCCACAGAGGGGGGTGGTTGACTGATGTCCCAACAGTAGATAAAGTAGACCCACAGCCTGTTAGACGCCATCTATATTCCCGAGTGATCTGCTAGCGTCTTTGTCCACGTCAAAGACAAGAATAGCAATACTGTCCCACAGAGAGCGTGCCGTAAGAGGCGAGTAACTGTGTGACATGGCATTACACCTAACCATGACTAAGTGGTTTGTTAAGATCAGCATAGATGGCGCCTATTAGGCTGCTGGTCTACTTTGCTCTAATGTTTGAGTCTATTAAAATAGACTCGCACATTAGTTAACCACTCTCCAAGAAAATGGTCGTATACAGACTTTGAGGAGTCGTATAACCTAATATGAAGACGTTAAGTTAGGTTGAGTTATGCAGCTCTTAACAAACCATCTAACCATGGCCGGTGTTATGCCATGTCATACAGTTAGTCGAATCTTACAATATCCTATCTGTGAAGCAGTGGTGCTATTCTTCGTCAACCGTCAGTCAAGCATCTGGCCCAACCGGTCGCTTAGACAGTCTGGGTCTACTATCAGATAAGTTTACCATTTTTTCCTTATATGTTGATTTGTTAGTTCAGTATTGTTGTCCCTGATGAAGGCCTATTGGTCGTAACGTAGGTTTTGTTTGTGTTCTCGTCTTAGTGCGGTATCTGACCATACCTATTTTTAAATTTTGATTAAACTCAACCTTAATCAACTTTTACAAATTTTTTTTCATGTTCATTTCCCATATTCTTCGTCCATGTCATTCACAAAGACTTCGGAGAACCACTCCGGTAACTTCACCGCCTCCTTCATTCACATGTAGATTGTCAACAACATCGTTACGTGTCACACTGCATGGACTACAGAGTGTCCCCTTACAATCATACGCCTGTCTCATCTCGTACGGGCAATCTCCCTGCAATGCCCGTGTGAGATCGCTTCCTATTAACCCGTATTTGCACTAAGGATATTCAGTGAACAACGCATGCGCAGTAAGTAGAAATAGTGGAGGACAACTGACATCCGAGAGGTGCAGTAACTAGTTTTATTACGCGTTCACTGCTCAGATAAAACTTGCTTCGTGAACTTCTGAGCGTAGTGTGTGTGTATTATGTGTTTGTGTGTGCTTTCTTTTTTACATTGAGTTAGGGATATTGTGTATCTTCATGCTTGTTTCCTTATTCCCATCCGTGAAGTAAAGTATAAAGTGCATTGTTATTGTAGAAATAAAGTGCATTCTTATTGTAGAAATAAAGTGCATTGTTATTGTAGAAATAAAGTGCATTGTTATTGCAGAAATAAAGTGCGTTCTTATTGTAGAAATATAGTGCGATCTTATTGTAGAAATAAAGTGCGTTCTTATTGTAGAAATATAATGCATTTTTATTGTAGAAATATAGTGCGTTCTTATTGTAGAAATATAATGCATTTTTATTGTAGAAATATAGTGCGTTCTTATTGTAGAAATAAAGTGCATTGTTATTGTAGAAATAAAGTGCATTTTTATTGTAGAAATACAGTGCGTTCTTATTGTAGAAATATAATGCATTTTTATTGTAGAAATATAGTGCGTTCTTATTGTAGAAATAAAGTGCATTGTTATTGCAGACATAAGTGCATTCTTAGTGTAGAAATAAAGTGCGTTCTTATTGTAGAAATAAAGTGTGTTCTTATTGTAGAAATATAGTGTATTGTTATTGCAGACATAAGTGCATTTTTAGTGTAGAAATAAAGTGTATTCTTAGTGTAGAAATAAAGGGTATTCTTATTATAGAAATAAAGTGCGATCCTATTACAGAAATAAAGTGCGTTCTTAGTGTAGAAATAAAGGGTATTCTTATTATAGAAATAAAGTGCGATCTTATTACAGAAATAAAGTGCGTTCTTATTGTAGAAATATAGTGCGTTCTTATTGTAGAAATATAATGCGTTCTTATTGTAGAAATAAAGTGTGTTCTTATTGTAGAAATATAGTGTATTGTTATTGCAGACATAAGTGCATTTTTAGTGTAGAAATAAAGTGTATTCTTAGTGTAGAAATAAAGGGTATTCTTATTATAGAAATAAAGTGCATTCGTATTGTAGAAGTAAAGTGCGTTCTTATTGTAGAAATAAAGTGCGTTCTTATTGTAGAAATATAGTGCGTTCTTATTGTAGAAATATAGTGCGTTCATATTGTAGAAATATAGTGCGTTCTTACTGTAGAAATAAAGTGTGTTATTTTTCCTAGCCATGAATTTCAAGGATTTAATAAATATAAAACGCTCGTATCTCAGCTGTGAATTTTTGTAGCTTTGACGTGTGCTCTAATTCCCAGCCGTGAATTTCAAGGACTATGTAGTAAAGAAAATTCGCTCTAATTCCCAGCCGTGAATTTCAAGGACTATGTAGTAAAGAAAATTCGCTCTAATTCCCAGCCGTGAATTTCAAGGACTATGTAGTAAAGAAAATTCGCTCTTATTCCCAGCCGTGAATTTATTTAACTTAAAAGCGCGTGCTTATTTCCAGCCGTAAATTTGTGTAGCTTATAAAGTGCTTTCTTATTCACAGCCGTGAATTTCAAGGATTTTGTAGATATAAAGTACGATCATATTCCCAGCCGTGCATTTCAAGGATTATGTAGCTATAACGTGCGTTCTTATTTCCCGCCGTGAATTTTAAGAACTTTGCGGCTATCAAGTGCGTTTTTGTTCCCAGCCGTGAATTTGTGTAGCTATAAAGGGTGTTATTGCTCCCAGCTGTGAATTTGTGTAGCTATAAAGGGCGTTCTTGCACCCATCCGTGAATTTGTGTAGCTATAAAGGGCGTTCTTGCACCCATCCGTGAATTTGTGTAGCTATAAAGGGTATTATTGCTCCCATCTGTGAATTTATGTAGCTATAAAGGGCGTTCTTGCACCCAGCGGTGAATTTGTGTAGCCATAAAGAGTATTATTCCTGGGGGAGGCACCTACCTCCTACCAGGCGCGTCAGCAGGGTTGCGGATTGCTGAAAGGCCTCCTAATTTGGAGGTTAGCTGCGAATAAATAAGCAGCCGTGGACAAAAACGGATCGGCAGGCATGGAGGCTGTAAGGAGGCAGCCCCTCCACTATGCAAAGACACAACAGGCTAATCACCTGTTTGTCTTAAAACAACGATTACAAGTCAAAACACAGAGAAAAATAAAGGGTATTATTGCTCCCAGCTGTGAATTTGTGTACCTTTAAAGTGCGTTTACTGTTTATGCGTTAATTGTGATTTGTTCTAATTTTGACCTTGTGCTATAGTTATTCCTCGTGTGTTGTTTAACGCTGGTCAAGGGTTCAGACATAAACGTTGTTTACTGCTGATAGCATGTGCCTCCTAAATTATTCTTAAATTATTTATGTCTAGAATTGAAAGTGACAGGGAAAAATTCAGAAACGTATATTTAACTTTACCCAATAACAAAATTATCAGGTGTTTTATATACTCGTCACTACTTTATGGCTCAGAAACATGGACAATGAATGACAAGTTGGAAAAGAGTATCGAAGCCTTCGAACTGTGGGTATATAGAAGATTGGGTCGTATTTCTTGGAATAAGAAGAAAACAAATGTCGAGGTATTGACAAATTTGGGCATGAAAAAAGAATTAATGACCGAAATCAGGGTTAGACAGCTAAGATATGTTAGCAATATGGCAGTCAAAACTGGTTACAAACAGCAAATGAAAAGCGCTACATCGTTACAACAAATGAAATGCCTGCGAAAAATATTGGGCGTAACAAGGAGAGACAGGATTTGAAACGATGACATCAGGAACCTGGTGGAACAACACCAGTATTTGACTACAGTAAAAGACAGCAACTAAAATGGGTTGGCCACGTAACAAGACTACCACCATACAGCACCACCCCCCCCCCACCCCCCCCCCCAAACAAGCAATGCTATTTAGATTTAACAAATTCAAGGTCAAAGGTCGTCCACGAAAAAGATGGCTTACGGAAGTACCTGGGGCAGTAAATGGCACTGCGCTTGAGGTCCACAGTCGGGCTCGTTCTAGAGATCTCTTCATAATCTGACGCTGAAAAGCAAAACAGGATAAGCGAAAGGAAAAAGAAGACAACCATAGAAGAGGGGAGGGTGGAAGGCAGTCGTCTAAGAGGCAGACAACTATATAAGGGAGTGGATAACAACCAGGTAATGGACTGGAGAAACTCTCCCAGATTGCGCAATGGTTTTTTTTTTTTTTTTTTTTGGTTTTTTTTTTTTTTGTTTGTTTTGTTGCTCTGGCAGACTCGCTCGAGCGACTGTCCCAGTGCTTCAAAAAAAGCACAGTCCAGTGGATACCAGCCCACTGCAACATTCCAGGCAACGAGGAGGCAGACAGACTCGCCAGAGAGGGGGGAATGCTGCAGCAGAGTGATACAGAAATCACATACAGTGAGACAAAAGCATTCATCAGGGCAACATACAGTGCAAAATGGAAAAAAGATCACCCTGGCCACATAGAAAACGATGCCTACCATCAACTCTCCAGGCGAGACCAGGTGATAATTTTCCGGCTACGCACAGGTCACAACAGACTTAGATGCCATCTGTACACGTTCAAGATTGGCACTACAGACCTTTGTGCCTGCGGCACTGCCCCCATGAAGGCAGAACATATTTTGCAGTCCTGTTCACTGTATACCGACAAAAGAAGTAGCATTTGGCAACAGACAGTGTCATTCCACGAGAAACTGTACGGAAGCGTACATAGCCTTGAGTCAACTGTTGCCTTCGTTAGAGTCATTGAAGTTGAGGTCTGAAGATGAACGAGGAAGAAGAAGAAGAAGAAGAAGAAGAACATTACGCCAAGAGATAAGAGTATACTGGAGATCAACTGCACCGGAACTTCGATGGGGAGATCACATGTGAACTGAACTAAACTGAATAATAAACAGCAATTAATAATAAACAGCAATTCATTTAAAAAACAGCAATTGAATGGAAACTTAGCTGGGACCACAACACAATTTTTTTAAAAGACGCAGCACAGCTCAAACCCAGCCTGCTAAGCGATTTTTATTCGGTGCAAACGCTCCTCTTCGTACTTGAAGCAATGGCAATCTACCTTACTGCACACCTGCCAAAAAAACTTACAACAGCCAAATATGTTGTCGGTTGTAATGCGCGACGTTCGTTTTAAAGGATATGCTACTTACTTTCGGTAGGCTGCGAGGCCTAGGGGGTGAAACGTCCGTTTCACAATAACTAGTTTGCAAGTTCGTACCTCGCCGAGAGCAACAAAGATGGCCCCGTAACTGGCTGCGGATCTATATTGCTCTGCTGTTTTAGTTCATTATAGATGTCGCCAGACCATGGATTTGCCGGGAATTCACACTAGTCGACGACTTCCACTTATGTTCACGGAAACGTGTTGTTGTTTTCCATTTGGATTGGCTAATGCGTGTTTTCTTCCGTCCGATTATCCTGGGATGGACACCGGCTATTTTAATAGCACTACGCTTAAACATGTGTCCTTTTTCACGGTCTAGTCCACCCAGCTGAACTTCACAAGATTGGCGCCCATCGCCCTAAATGCAAACAGTGTCAGCTTTGCTGTATCAAATTTAGACACAACCATAATAAACTGCCACATGGAGAGAGATAGGCTCCGTCAGATGTGTCCGCAGCCCAAGACGCACCGTTATTGTATGCGGACTGGTACGACAAACTGCAACAACGGTGCCTCAACGACCTTCTAGGTTATGGGACTGATGATGATGATGATGATGATGATGATGATGATGTTGATGATGATGATGATGTTGATGATGTTGATGATGATGATGATGATGATGATGATGATGATGATGATGATGATGATCTTGTTTACATTTTTTAAATAGTATGTGTGACCTATTTACCAACTTGTCCTCTTACATCTAGAAACTATCAGTAGCTTGGCTTTGTTCGTTCTCAATCTCCTGCTACCAAGCCCTAATAGGGCTTAAGTAGCAGAATGTAGTACATAGAACGGCATGCGTTGTGTCATAGTTTACAGCTTGACTGCGATATTTGCACCTTTCGGTCCAACACATCCGACTTCAGCAAGCATTTTTTTAGTACTGGGTTAGCATTCCCTCTTCGATCCCTTCTCCTTAGCCAGTCTGCCCTGCTGCAGCCTGTTATCCAGGATCACCAGGTGGAGGTGTAGAAAGGTCTTAGCAGCTCTGGTTCGCTGGCCCTGACGCTAGCAGTCAGCTATGGGTCGCTGACCGCTGCAGCCCATACGCTGCTCAGCGTCTTGATCCCCGAAAATACCAGTAAAAACCACAATAATATGTTGAACGAAATAGTTTGAGAATCTCTGAACCTGTTTAACAAACTCTCTCCGCATGTGGCCATTCTAGCTATCTAGATCATTCATTTCAGTGACGATTTTAAATAGTTGACGTGTATAAAAAAAGCATAACAAAAGAAACGGAAAAATAGAATAAACTTGTGAACATTACCAATACGGAGTTATGTTACTTGTATGGTTATTTTACTGTCGGCGTTTGCGAATGCGGATCTGCTTTTGCTGTGGTTATGAATACATTGGTGATTTGACTTAACACACTGCTGTCGTTCAATCTCAATATCTCTCTCTGTCTCTCTCTTTCTCTCCGTCTCTTTATCAACTTGCTTAACATAATGTAATTAAGATTTACAGTAATAAATGAGGTGGGTCGGATAGTACCAGGGTGTCTAAAACCCACCTCCATTGATAAAATATATCCCATAATTGACATAGCACCACCCGAGATTCGAATAAGTGTCGCAGCAAAAATCGAACGATAAAAACAGAAGCACGACCAAACACATCAAACGTTTGGACATCAGGTACAGAGTACAAGACTCAAATCCAGACAAAGCTTCCTAAAGTCAACACAGCCCATACAGACAAACCCTGAAAATTAACGTATCGAGAGATGGCACGAATTGATGCAGGCCCCAGAGATGGAACTTCGGAGGAACCTGTCCCTGGACATCACCTACCATACACAACATGGAAGTCGCTGAACAGACTCCGAGCTGGTTACACGGTGCAAGAGGAATATGAAACGACGGGGATACACAGATGATGACACACGTGACTGGTGCATACCAGGACCCAGACCACCTGATGACCTGCCCCAACCTCCAGGAAACATGCAATAGGTGCGACATGCTGGAGGCACATGACAAGGGCATCCATGTCGCTGAATTCTGGATGCATGTTGTATCACGTGGTGCTTGGACACGGGAAGTAAGTACCTGTAACATTATGTAACGCATTTATATTGGAATGGAACACTAAAATATTCTGCAAAAGAAAGCAGCAGCATGCGATTTGATCGGTAAAGTGTACCCTATAGAAGCATGGATCCAGGTATATACTAATAGATCAACAAAATAACAGTGACAAATGGAGACGCAGCATTCTACGTTGTCTACCCAGATAAAGATAATGAAACCACTAGTTCATCCACTGGAAAATTCTGTTCAAACTGCTCAGCTGAAGTACAGGCCCTAATTGTTGCTACAGAAATGGTTAGCACCACAACAATTCAATCACAGTAGGTTGTATTCCTCACCGATGCAATGCCAGTTCTTGAACCCCACAAAATTGATAAACTGCCAGAGCTTAAGAAAGCCTTAGGTGAACTAAAAGCCGAAAGAAGAGTAGTGCTACAATGGATACCATAACACTGTGGCATACCAGGGAATGAGACAACAGACAGGTTGGCAAAGGAGGGAGCAACACAAGAACAAAACGAACAAACAATTACCTTCCAAGAAAAGAAGACACTTATCCAGGCAATAAGGAAAGTTGACCAAACGAAAGACAACTATCACTGTCTTGATCGAGCAGAACAAGTCATCCTGTTCCGCTTGAGAATGGGACATAACAGATTGAATAGCCATTTGCACAAGCTGTAATGGTCACATCGCCAATGTGTATGTATGGGCAAGCAGCATAGACATTCGAACATATTCTCCAAGACTGTTATATGCTTAGCCAATTGCGTACTAAGCACTTGCCCATGGAGATAAATATCCACAGAAAACTGTTTGGAAGCCCCGAAGAACTCTTCACTACGGCAGCCTTTATCCAGAGAACTGGTGGACTTCACGTGTAGACATCACAGGAGCTAGCATGACGAGCGAGAAGAAGAAGAAGAAGTCTGAGGAGGAGGAGGAGGAGGAGGAGGAGGATGCGACGGCGGTGGCGTCACTGTCTTTCAATGCTACGACAAAAGATGAATCAGGAATTCACAGACTGCAGAACTTTGAAATCAAACGAGCTTCGAACCGAGCGGGGCATATAAGAGGACGCAGTAGGAGTGTGTACAACCAATCAGCTACAAGAACCGTTAGTCTCCTTTTGCCGTTTACTGAGAAACAAAGAAGAGAGAGAGAGAGAGAAAGAGAGAGGGGGGGGGGGAACACATACGGGTGTGTCTGGAGTGCGGTCAAGGTAGTTCTTTAGAACAGAACAGAAAAGAAGGCGGTTTTAAGTGATGGTTTACGTGATGGCTTTACAGGATGGTTTTACGTGATGGTTTTACAAGATGTTTTACGTGATGGTTTTACAAGATGGTTTTACGTGGTGGTTTTACGTGATGGTTTTACAAGATGGTTCTACGTGGTGGTGTTACGTGATGGTTTTACAAGATGGTTTTACGTGGTGGTTTTACGTGATGGTTTTACCGGAAGGGCTTATGTGATAGTTTTACACAATAGTTTTACATAATGGTCCTTCGTGATGGAGTGATGGTTTTACTTAAGGGCTTTACATGAGAGTAAGTTGGTTTACACAATGCTCTTACATGATGGTATAATGGTTTTACAAAATGGTTTTACGTGAAGACTTTAAGTAATGCTGTTTTTTAACCTATGCGTGTAATGTTGCAGTAGGCAAAAATCTTTTATTCCCAGACACCACTTCAATGGAGAGACATCCTCAGACAACCTTACAACCAGTTTTACAACTGACCAACCGGAGGATATAGTCAAATGGAGAGACATGCTCAGACAACCTTACAACCAGTCTTATGACTGACCAACCAGAGATAGAGTCAAATGGAGAGACATCCTCCGAGAACCTTACAACCAGTCTTAGGACAGACCAACCAGAGGATAGGGTCAAATGGAGAGACATCCTCAGACCAGACAACCTTACAACCAGTCTTAGGACAGACCAACCAGAGGATAGAGTCAAACGAGGAGACAAGATCAAACAACCTTACAACCAGTCTTAGGATACCTGGGTAGACTGCAGTTTAGAAGCGAACCCCGGTACTATCGTTGCTAGAAGCAAGCCTTCTATCTAACTATACCACTCACACGCTCTACAGAGGCAATTCCACGTTTATATATAATCTCGCAATTGATACTGGCATTTCAAGGCTTAATAACTGTAACAGTTTGGAGTGACCAGCCCGGTGTTCCAGAGTTGTATTCCTGTAGCGTTTGTGTGTGACAGTTGTGGTATGGCGTGATCAGTTGGTTAGGAGCAATGTTTCCTGAAGGTGAGGATGGGATGAGGTGAATGGGGGGGGGGGGTGGAAAGAGTGTATAAACGGATGGATGAGCAAATGGATGGATGAGTAGGATTATGGAAGGATGGATGGATGGATGAATCGATGGATTGATGAGCAGATTGATGGATAAATAGATGGGTAGATGGATGGATGGATGGAAAGAGTAGATGTATGGAGGATGAGTCGATGGAAGGGTGGATGGATAAGTAGTTGGATGGATGGATGAGTCGATGGATGTATGGATGAGTAGATGGATGGATGGATGGAGTAGATGGATGGATGACTAGATGGATGGATGGATGTTGATGAGTAGATGGATGGATAAATCGATGGGTGGATGGATGGATGGATGGAAAGAGTAGATGTATGGAGGATGAGTCGATGGAAGGGTGGATGGATAAGTAGTTGGATGTATGGATGAGTCGATGGATGTATGGAGGAGTAGATGGATGAATGGATGGATGAGTCGATGGATGGATTGAAGGATGGAAAGATGGATGGTTGGATGAATGGATCGGTAGATGAATGTGTGGATGAATAGATGGATAGATGGATGGATAAGTAATTGGATGGATGGATGTGTCGATGGATGAATGTCAGTGATTGAATGATTGGGTGAATGAATGGGTGAATGAGACCAAGTTACATATCGGAACTAGCATTTGCAGACGATGTGGCCCTGATCACGAAAACCGAAGCACATCTCCAGATCAACTTGCAGGTCTGGGAAGAAGAGTTGAAGAAGAGAGGAATGCACATCAGCAACTCCAAAACAAAAACTATGGTGATCGCCAGAGATGAAAAGAGACATCAGATAACCCTGGGAACACGAGCACTGGAGCAGGTCAGCAACTTTAAATATCTAAGAGTGGTAATAGACAGCATAGGAGGAATCAAAGAGGAGTTAACTGCACGAAGGGCAGCAGCAGGTAGACTGTTCCATGCAATAAACAGAGGTTTCCTCAGTAGAAGAGAAATAAGCAGGAAAACAAAGATGGATGTATACCGCTCGACCTATGTGCCTGTCCTGACATATGGATGTGAGTCATGGGCAATGACTACAGCCCAAGAAAGGCAATTACAAACTTCAGAAATGAGGTACCTAAGAAAGGCGGTTCAGGTGACGAAAAGGGACAAGATCCGTAACCAGACAATACGTAGCAATCTGGAAGTTCAACCCCTGCAGACACGAGTGGAGCAGTCCCAACTACAGTGGTTTGGCCATGTCTGTAGAATGGAAGAAGATCGGATACCAAAGCGATCATGGGAGATCAAAAGTCAAGGACGCCGACCCCGAGGACGTCCCAAAGTACGTTGGGAAGACAACATACGACAGTCCCTAAGTGATAGAGGGCTGGATTGGAAAGAGGCCAGGGAAAAGACGGCAGATAGAGCAGTGTGGCGTTCTCTTTGACAAACCACTACACCTCACGGTAGAAGAGAAACGACTAAGTGAGTAAGTAAGTAATGAATGGATGGATGATTAGATGAATAGATGAGTGGATTGGAAGATGGATCGATAGATGGTTGTTTGAGGAGATACTCAGACAACCTTACAACCAGTATTATGGTTCACCAACCAGAGGATAGAGTCAAAATGGAGAGACATCCTCAGACAACCTTACAACCAGTTTTACAACTGACCAACCGGAGGATATAGTCAAATGGAGAGACATGCTCAGACAACCTTACAACCAGTCTTAGGACTGACCAACCAGAGATAGAGTCAAATGGAGAGACATCCTCCGAGAACCTTACAACCAGTCTTAGGACAGACCAACCAGAGGATAGGGTCAAATGGAGAGACATCCTCAGACCAGACAACCTTACAACCAGTCTTAGGACAGACCAACCAGAGGATAGAGTCAAACGAGGAGACAAGATCAAACAACCTTACAACCAGTCCTAGGACCGACCAACCAGAGGATAGGGTCAAACAAAGAGACAAGACCAAACAACCCTACAACCAGTCCTAGGACCGACCAACCAGAAGGTTATTGCCAAAAATTCAAAACTAAAATTTAAGAATGGAATCAATATCCTAAAATTACATCATATAACTGACTGAACAATGCAAATAGCACATGTGTATTTCGTGTAATGAGCTTTTGTGAACATATGCATTCCTTGTGCGCTTTCAGAAAACGTTAATACATGCATTCTGTTAAACCTCACGTAAGTGAAGCGGGTGAAGATATGGTGTTCTCAAACTGCGGAGCTCGCCACCTTGGGGGTGATGTAGTCCATGGATGGGTGAATGAAAATAGATGGATGGGTGAATGAATAGATGGGGGGGATGATGGATGAATGAGTCGATGGACATGTTACATGCGTCTGTGTTCCATTGAAGCATAAAATAATCGTAATAATAAAAGCAGGTGTCCATTGCAAGCGAAGATATGAATATGGCGACATTGTCTTACATGTGGATTTAGGTCCAGATTAGATATCAGGAAATAATCTTTTAGTCAGAGAGTAATGAATGCTTGGAATGCATTGTTACAGGAAATAGCGGAGGCAGGGTCAATTAATGTATTCAAGAATTGATTAAATTCACTGTAATTTTGAGATCAAGTTGAATAGAAGAAACTGGTTGTGTAGACTCTGCAGAGCTATCTAAAACCAGTATAAAGTTAAGTTAAAGTTACAGTTAGTTATAGCTAGTTAAAGCTACTTAAAATTTGTTAAAATTAGTTAATATTAGTTTAAGTTAGAGGCTAAGATAAAAGCTAAGTTAAAGGCTAAGTTAAAGACTAAGTTTAAGCTAAGTTAAAGGCTTAATAAACGGCTAAGTTTAAGGCTAAGTAAAATGTTAAGATAAAGGCTAATTTAAAAGATCAGTTAAAAGCTAAGTTTAAAGGCTAAGTTAAAGTCCAAGTTGAAGGACAAGTTAAAAGCTAAGTAGAAGGCTAAGTTAGAGGCTAGGATAAACGCTAATTTAAAGGGTAAGTTAAAAACTAAGTTAAAGGCTAAATTTAAGGCTAAGTAAGAGGCTGATAAGGCTAATTTAAAGGATAAGTTAAAAGCTAAGTTAAAGGCTAAGTTAACGGCTAAGTTGAAGGCCAAGCTAAAGGCTAAGTTAAAAGCTAAGTTAAAGGCTAAGTTAACGGCTAAGTTGAAGGCCAAGCTAAAGGCTAAGTTAAAAGCTAAGTTAAAGGCTAAGTTAACGGCTAAGTTGAAGGCCAAGTTAAAGGCTAAGTTAAAAGCTAAGTTAAAGGCTAAGTTAACGGCTAAGTTGAAGGCCAAGTTAAAGGCTAAGTTAAAAGCTAAGTTAAAGGCTAAGTTAACGGCTAAGCTAAGTGACTTTAAAGTAAGTTAGAACTGATACGGATGACACCGGAGATGAGAATTATGCACGCATGTGTTGAAGACCTGAGCTCCACTGTGAAATTTCAGGTTTTTATGTGATTGAGAACATATTCAGTAATTCGCAGGGAAGGTGTTCCAGTAAAAAGGTTCAGAGTCCTTCAAATTGCATAAGGAACTGGCCAGTTATGTGTAAACAGTAGAATACTGTGAGAAGTATGTTAGTCTTATAGGCTATGCAAACATTTTCCTGAGTTTGCCTTCGGTAATCTTAACATTGTCGGATTTAAAGCCATAATTCGGTGTTCTATTTAGAAGTTAGTTCGTGCCTTTCCCTTCCTATTTTTATTTTTCTCGATTGCGATTCTATTAATAGGATATTGTTAGTTCGTTGTTGTGTTTAGAAAATTAGTTTGTATTTCCAGTTGTAAATAACACTTCTCTAGTTTTGGTTTGGTTTTTTTTAATGTTGAAGACGGTCTAGAAGACGGATGTTGTTGCTAGTTGGTATTTGAAGCTAGTGGTATTTGTAGTAGTGGTAGTAGAACTAGTGCTACTAGTAGAGGTAGTAGTAGTAGTAGTAGTCGTTGTAGTAGTAGTTGTTGTTATTGTAGTGTTGGTAGAGCCAGTACTAGTAGTCGTGGTGGTAGTAGTAGTGGTAGTAGTAGTAGTAGTGGTAGTGGTAGTAGTAGCAGTAGTAGTAACAGTAGTGGTAGTAGTAGTAGTGGTAGTAGTAGTAGTGGCAGTAGTGGTAGTAGTAGTTGTTGTTGTGGTAGTGGTAGTAGTAGTAGTGGTAGTAGTAGTAGAAGTGGTAGTGGTAGTAGTAGTGGTAGTGGTATTAGTAGTTGTTGTTGTTGTTGCAGTGTTGGTAGAGCTAGTACTAGTAGTTGTGGTAGTAGTAGTAGTAGTAGTGGTAGTAGTCGTGGTGGTAGAAGTAGTAGTAGTAGCAGTAGTAGTAGTGGTGGTGGTAGAAGTAGTAGTAGTAGTTGTAGCAGTAGTACCAGTCAAAGTAGTTGCTGTAGCCGAAGTAGTAGCGTTATTAGTAATCGAAATAGTAATAGTCGCAGTTGTAGAAGTATTAGTAGTAGTAGCAGTAGTATTAGTAGCAGTATTATTATTAGTAGTAGTAGTAGTAGTAGTAGTAGTAGTAGTAGTAGTAGAGGTAGTAGCAGTATTAGTAGTAGAAGTGGTAGTAGTAGAAGTAGTAGTAGTAGTATTATTAGTATTAGTAGTTGTAGTAGTAGTAGAAGTAGTAGTAGTAGTAGAAGTAGTAGTAGTAGTAGAAGTAGTAGTAGTAGTAGAAGTAGTAGTAGTAGTAGAAGTAGTAGAAGTAGTAGAAGTAGTAGTAGTAGTAGAAGTAGTAGTAGTAGTAGTAGTAGTAGAAGTAGTAGTAGAAGTAGTAGTAGTAGTAGAAGTAGTAGAAGTAGTAGAAGTAGTAGTAGTAGTAGAAGTAGTAGTAGAAGTAGTAGTAGTAGTAGAAGTAGTAGTAGAAGTAGTAGTAGTAGTAGAAGTAGTAGAAGTAGTAGTAGTAGTAGAAGTAGTAGTAGTAGTAGAAGTAGTAGTAGTAGAAGTAGTAGAAGTAGTAGTAGTAGTAGAAGTAGTAGTAGTAGTAGAAGTAGTAGAAGTAGTAGAAGTAGTAGTAGTAGTAGAAGTAGTAGTAGAAGTAGTAGTAGTAGTAGAAGTAGTAGAAGTAGTAGTAGTAGTAGAAGTAGTAGTAGTAGTAGAAGTAGTAGTAGTAGAAGTAGTAGTAGTAACAGAAGTAGTAGTAGTAGTAGTAGAAGTAGTAGTAGAAGTAGTAGTAGAAATAGTAGTAACAGAAGTAGTAGTAGTAGTAGAAGTAGTAGTAGAAGTAGTAGTAGAAATAGTAGTAACAGAAGTAGTAGTAGTAGTAGAAGTAGTAGTAGAAGTAGTAGTAGTAGTAGTAGAAGTAGTAGTAGTAGTAGAAGTAGTAGTAGTAGTAGAAATAGTAGTAACAGAAGTAGTAGTAGTAGTAGAAGTAGTAGTAGTAGTAGAAGTAGTAGTAGTAGTAGAAATAGTAGTAACAGAAGTAGTAGTAGTAGTAGAAGTAGTAGTAGAAATAGTAGTAACAGAAGTAGTAGTAGTAGTAGTAGAAGTAGTAGTAGAAATAGTAGTAACAGAAGTAGTAGTAGTAGTAGAAGTAGTAGTAGAAGTAGTATTACGCTGGTAGGCATCGAGCTTACTGATAAGATCAGGGGCATAGCGTAGACCTGTGTCTGTTGCTAAGTCACGCCTGACTGTTTTCAGTTCGTGAACAAATGTCAAATTCGATTGTTTTCCAGGCCTACCCACTTCAACTCTCCGTGAATTGTGTGGACTGGGCGACATTTGTACTCTGTTGAATTGATTAGTCCGGTCGAAATTTGGAGATACTGTCATTGCTAATACGTGGATCTTTCTGGATTTGGTTAATGTGTTAATTTGGGGAAGACGTGATCGCGTACAGGGGTAAGAAGATGTATTTAGCATGTGCACTAAATACCTTTTGATCTGTTGTAAATTGGTTTTGTAAGATCGTTATCGCGTGTCATACTTGTTTGCGTGATGTTCCTCTTCTTCGTCGTTGTTCTTCCTCACCATGTTGGCTCTTTTATTTAAATTGACATGGTGGCTGTCGGTTTGCGTGGACAACTATTTATTCAATTTTAAACAGCTTTCCAATAACTTAGAGAGCTGAAATCGTGTACACGGTTGTGCTAGTTCGACCTGGAAATCTATCAATTGTTGACGGTTATTTGAATGAGCTGTTGGTTGGTTGGTTGTCTGGTTGGTTGGTTGGTTGCCTGGTTGGTTGGTTGTCTGGATGGTTGGCTGGTTGGTTGCTTGCTTGGTTGGTTGGTTGTCTGGTTGGTTGGATGGTTGGCTGGTTGGTTGGTTACTTGGTTGGTTGATTATTAATCTAACAGACTGTGGGCTCTTGCCCTTTGGCCCAATGCCATATAGTGGTATATGCAAGTGTTTGTAAGCTGTTGTTTAGTTCCGTACAAAGTGTTGCATTTGTCTGGCCTTGGAGGAAGAATTTCTTTCCTAACACTGGACACTCAACAAGATGGTGTTTATCAGATTCGAAGAATGTGTGCAAAGCCGGGACTCTGGGGTAGTATAAGTAGTGTAATGGCGGTAGTATTAGTAGAAGTAGCAGCAGCAGCAGCAGTAGCAGTAGTAGTAGTAGTAGTAGCAGTAGCAGTAGTGCTAGTTGGATTCTGTTCGAGGGACTTAAGTTGTATGTGTTGAGTGTGAAGTCGGAAAAGGTTGATTTTTTGTCTTTTGGATGGCCAAATGTTTATAGATTTCTCTCCCAGTATTTCCCATTGCCCATCTATTCAGCCAGGCGTCTTTATTTGCAGTCTTCAGTAGTTCTTTGACTGTCTGTATGGTTGTTGGTGTGTGTTGTTGTTCTCGACTTGATCCCTTCTGGGTTCGTCCGTCTGCCTTGTTCTTCAATAACTTCTTTTGTCCTAACCCCTGCCATGAGGAGTTGCAGAGAGGCGAGATACGTAGATTTCTTGTTATCGCCAAGTGGGAGGCTTTTGCTGTCGCTAGGTGTAACTGCCTGAGAGTGTCAGAGACATCCGCGATCCACCTTCGTCGAGGTCTGCCTCATGCTAGTGGACCGGAGACCTGCATATGATATGCTCTTGATGCAGGTTGATCATAATGCGTTCTGACTAAATGACAAAACCACTTGATTTGTTGGGACTCAATGTAGGCACTATCTGGGTTTGTCCCAACTGTCTGCCTCGGCATGGTGTTGCGGATTCGGTCACGGATTGTCTTTCCGGCTGCACTTCTGACACAGCCCATCTCACAGTTCTGGATGTTACTCTTTATGTATTTCTAGTAATGACCAAGATTGGTATTGGTAACACAATGCTGGAATAAACAATGCATTTATCAGCCTTATATTAGTTGAAGCACTCTAGGGAGTTTCAAAAATGGTGCAATTTGATATTGGATACTGTTCGCCTTCTGAATTATATGTCCAATCTATATATCCACTCTGCCGTCTTCGGTGAACATATTACCTAGGTATATGAACTCCCTTACTTGTTTGATACTTTTGTCACTGCTGTGAGAACTTCCCTTCGCGTGTTCACACGATATCGCCATAGTCTCTGTCTTGTCTGTATTGGTCTTCTTGTCATATTCATTATAAGCGAAATTGAGATAGGCTAGGTGACCTTGTAGGTCTTCTCCATTTTGGTAAAAGATGACCTGATCATCAGCATACAACAGTTGCTTTAGGGACTCCTCATGGGAGTTAGCAAACTGTGTGATTCCATCCATACACTGCTTGTCTGCCGAATTTCCTTTGCGATCAGTTTATGGTTGTTATGGTTTCACATAATGTATTATAGTTACGCAAACTGTTGGGATACACAAAACCATAATCCTTCGGTTGTCGTGTTTTCCGGAATTGCATAATAAGTTTGTCTTTATACTGGTTTATAAGACTTTGCAGAGTCTGTGTACAACCCCTTTCTTCTACTCAAATTGATTTTTAAATAACTGCGTATACTATCTATATTTGAAAGCATTAACTCCTGCCGCACCCTCACCTTGAATTCGTCTCTTTTATAGACACTGTAGGCAGGTTGTCTGAGCCTCTCCTCATGATTCTGACTGTAGGCAGGTTGTCTGAGCCTCTCCTCATAATTCTGACTGTAGGCAGGTTGTCTGAGCCTCTCCTCATAATTCTGACTGTAGGCAGGTTGTCTGAGCCTCTCCTCATAATTCTGGAATCCAAATATCAGTTTTGTCGCACGTCTTTGTATCCTTTTCAGTATTTATATATCCCCTCTATCAGGGGACGGCGTGGCCTAGTGGTTAAGTGTCACGGCTCACAACCGGAAGGTGCTGGGTTCGATCCCCATCAGAGCATCGGCCGTTACCCAGGGGAAGCAAACCCTTAGAAAATGCAGGAGGAAGCAGACCCTTACATGAAATGCATGCTGAAGTCGGATGCACTGGGCCGACAGGCGAAAATAAAAACCACAGTGCAACGCACACCCGCCTTGTGGAATAAAGAAATGAGGCGAACGAAAAAAAAAAAAAAAAAATTAATTGCCTCTTTGATTGCCTCCACGCCTGTACACAGTACTCCAATCTAGGTCTAACTAATGCTTTATACAGTTTGACTATCACTTCCTTGCTCCTATGTTTAATATTTCATTTTTTCATACCTAACACTGATTTTCCTTTTTTACTGCTACCTGGACTTGCTCACTCACCTGTATGATCTGTTATAACTCCTAGGTCATTTTCCATTTCTTCCCTCCTTATATTATTCTCTTCCATCCTGTAATTCTATTCCATTTTATATTTGCTCATGCGGATAGCTGTACATTTATATACATTAAACAATATCTATTGACATGCCAACTGTTTTGGTTTCCTTGCGATCAGTTCGTGGTTTAATTATTATTTCATATACTTTTTAACTTGTTAATAGTTACAAAAACTGAACAGGAAAACAGAGGAACATATTTCGTCCATTTTGTGATTCCATGAAAAATAACAATGGATAGTCGACATTCGATAAACGAGCCAGTTCCACCAATGAGAAAACAATCTTCGCGTGGCATCTCCCATGAGCCACCAAAACTACCAATTTCACCACCACCGGATTCATTTCCATATAATCCATATAATCCACCGGAAAGTGCAGGCTCTCCATTGGATACTCCTCCATCCACGCCTGGCCTTAGGCGGAGACTAACTAGGCGAATTGAGTACACTCCAGCCAAGTATAAGGTAAGGGCTAGTTGGTATTTCGGAATTCTTCTTCTGCTGCGTTTGTTCTCAATCCCCCGCTACCAAGCTCTGAACAGGGCTTCGGAAGTAGCAGGATGTAGTTCGGAGAACGGAATGTGTTGTGTCGCTAGTTTACATATTGACTGCGATGTTTGCACTTTTCGGTCGGACACATCCGTCGTCGGGGGGGGGGGGGGGAATTAAGAGTATAATTTGAAGTTTGATGAAGATTTTCCCAGTGCTGCTACTTCGTCATCGGTGTCCCTCCTGAAAAGGACGTTTGTGATGTACCATAGTTTACAGCGTGGCTGCAATGTCTGCGGCTTTCAGGTCAACACATCCGATTGGAACAGTTAGAAATGGGGAAATGGTGATTGACCTTGACACACGTTCAGGTAACCTTTGCTCCCAGAGTCGACGGCCCCATCACCCCTGCCCTTAACGCCCATGCCCCGGATAGAACTGTTACATCAGCACGCTCGTGATGTGAGAAAAGCTACTACAACTCACAACTTAACGCCCTTCTCATGGCGCTCAAAAAAGGGTAGGCATTAAACAATAACTACAACAACAACAACAACAACATAGTGAAATGGGAGGCCAGACCTGGCAAGAGGGTACGGTAAAAGTAAAGATCACATTACGCCTTGCAGCGCATAGGAATATGGCGTTTATGTCAGGTCAGGTCATCCCGTAACCGGTGAGGTCGTTGGGGCACACATGAAGACATCCTCACAACACCACGCCACCCTTCTCTGTCAGCGGCAGCTGCCTGTGACTCTTCTGGTCGGAGATTGGTCCATTCTTTTATGTTGTCCTGCCATCTGTTTTTAGGACGGCCTATTCGTCGTCTGCCTTGCACCTTTCCGTAGAGGATTGAATTTGGAAGACCATTTGATCTCGATATGTGACCGTACCAAGCGATTTTCCTTCTTTTGACCGTTGACAAGACGTCTTCAAAAGGCCCTATTGCTGTTGTAATTATATCATTACAATTCTAGAATTACAACAGCAATTACAACAGCAATATGGTGTTAGGCCCATATTATTTTGCAGCCCACGGCACTTAGAGGGTACGGGGCTGAGACAAAATCAAGTGGGACAGATCGACTCCGTCCGACCTGATGAAAACTGCAGACTTCATCATGGCGGCTGGCCTGAAGATAATGTATGACCAAAGAATTCTGATGGCAAATGAGAAAGAGGAGAGAGATATGTTGAAGAAATAAAAGGTATATCGTTTACGTACCTTCCCTTTGTCCCGAGTCAGCTGCCATTTACATACTGTTCATCAGATTCTACGTATCAAGTTTCGTTCTCCTGATCCGGACATAACACAGCGTGACTTGCGTACAAAAGCCAAGAATAAAAACTGCCTTTTGCTGCAAAACCCGTACAGGTACAGGGGAGCAAAAATGGGTTATTGAAACAATTCAAGCATGTCGGAAAATGGGAATTCAGGATTGTTCGTAAACTGGTGGTTGGGCACTGTTTGAAGGAAGACTGCAGACCAAGGGAAGTTGAGGGAGTTTGTTATTTGAAGGTGGTCTTGGGAGACATCTGCCTTTGACTGCTTTCCCAGTAACAGCAAGGATTCATCAAGCGAATATTAATAATAATAACAATAATAATAACAATACTAGTAATATGCGCAATCGTTTCGCCAATTGTGATCCAGTCTTCCTTGGTGGGGTAAGATAGAGGTCCAGTCTTCCTTGGTGGGGTAAGATAGAGGTCCAGTCTTCCTTGGTGGGGTAAGATAGAGGTCCAGTCTTCCTTGGTGGGGTAAGATAGAGGTCCAGTCTTCCTTGGTGGGGTAAGATAGAGGTCCAGTCCCCCTTGGTGTGGTAAGATAGAGGTCCAGTCTTCCTTGGTGGGGTAAGATAGAGGTCCAGTCTTCCTTGGTGGGGTAAGATAGAGGTCCAGTCTTCCTTGGTGGGGTAAGATAGAGGTCCAGTCTTCCTTGGTGGGGTAAGATAGAGGTCCAGTCTTCCTTGGTGGGGTAAGATAGAGGTCCAGTCTTCGTTGGTGGGGTAAGATAGAGGTCCAGTCTTCCTTGGTGGGGAAAGATAGAGGTCCAGTCTTGCTTGGTGGGGTAAGATAGAGGTCCAGTCTTCCTTTGTGGGGTAAAATAGAGGTCCAGTCTTCCTTGGTGGGGTAAGATAGAGGTCCAGTCTTCCTTGGTGGGGTAAGATAGATGTCCAGTCTTCCTTGGTGGGGTAAGATAGAGGTCCAGTCTTCCTTGGTGGGGTAAGATAGAGGTCCAGTCTTCCTTGGTGGGGTAAGATAGAAGTCCAGTCTTCCTTGGTGGGGTAAGATAGAGGTCCAGTCTTCCTTGGTGGGGTAAGATAGAGGTCCAGTCTTCCTTGGTGGGGTAAGATAGAGGTCCAGTCTTCCTTGGTGGGGTAAGATAGAAGTCCAGTCTTCCTTGGTGGGGTAAGATAGAGGTCCAGTCTTCCTTGGTGGGGTAAGATAGAGGTCCAGTCTTCCTTGGTGGGGTAAAATAGAGGTCCAGTCTTCCTTGGTAGGGTAAGATAGAGGTCCAGTCTTCCTTGGTGGGGTAAGATAGAGGTCCAGTCTTCCTTGGTGGGGTAAGATAGAGGTCCAGTCTTCCTTGGTGGGGTAAGATAGAGGTCCAGTCTTCCTTGGTGGGATAAGATAAGAGGTCCAGTCTTCTTTGGTGGGGTAAGATAGAAGTCCAGTCTTCCTTGGTGGGGTAAGATAGAGGTCCAGTCTTCCTTGGTGGGGTAAGATAGAGGATGTCAACGAGTGCATCTATTTTGGACGCCCACTCATTCATCATCATCATGTAGCATGTCCTTTATAGAACGTCGCTCCCATCACAGTCTGTCTGAAAGAAACTCGTTCCCTTGCCAAAGCTCCAGCCTCCGCCAGTCATACCCAGGCATTCCTGGATATCTTGGTGCCATCGTCTTCTTGGTCTACCTCTGCCCTTTTTGCCTGGCACTATACCTTCCATCACCGTTCTCTCAAGACCGTTGTGTCTCTTGATGTGACCAAAGTATTTGCATTTTCTAGCCAAAATGGAAATGATAAACCAGTTCTGAACTATTGCCGAATGTCTACATTTATCTTTTTCTCTGTCCATGGTAATCTAAAGATTTTTCTGTAACATTTTGACTCGAAGGATTCGATTCTTTATACAGAACTCATTACGCAGAACAATCTGGAACCTAAACTAACAAGGAGTAGCTACGTAGCTTTGCAGTTTTCTTATCAAATAACACGGTCCTGAACGGTTACCAAGACCAGAACCTACGAGCCTCTATCTTAAATTCTGCCGTGCTCCCTGCGAGGTGATATAGTGCAGAGACATGGACACTCTCAGAATCAGAGGACAAATTGAAAATGACCCAAGCCTCTTTGGAGAGAGGCTTGGTCGAAAAGAGGCTTGGTCGGAATCACTCTCCGGAACCAATGCACGCAAAATCTCCACAATTTTGACATACAATGGTTGTCCTTGGCTAATCTTCCTCTTCGCGCGTTCTCAATATCTCGTTGCCAAACATTAAAAAACTTGCAAGTATCAGGATGTTGTCCGGAGAATGAATGCGTTGTGTTGTGGTTTACAGTTTGACTGCGCTAGTTGCACCTTTTGGTCCGACACATCCGACTTCAGCAGGCATTTTTAGTACCGAGTTACCTTTTCCTCTTCGATCCCTTCTCCTTAGCCAGTCTGCCCTGTTGCAGCCTGTTATCCAGGATCACCGCGTGGAGGTGTAGAAGGGTCTTGGCAGCTTTGGTTCGCTGGCCCTGACGTTAGCAGTCAGCTATGAGTCGCTGACCACTGCAGCCCATGCGCTGCTCAGCATCTTGATCCCATAAATGTTCTATATCATGTAGTACGCATGTCGGATCAACATCTACCAAAAGAGCTGTTCTGTGATGAACTGCAAAATGGCAAGAGAGCAAGCGGTGATCAGCGAAAATGGTACAAGGACCCACTTAGGAAATCACTGATCCAGTGCGGCATTTACACGATGACTGCGAAATAATCACCGATAGCTAAGATTGGCTCAGTACTATTGCCAAGGGCGTTGAGAGACATGATGCATCAAGAATAGATGAGGCCATCCTCAAGAATAGATGAGGCAATCCTGAGACATGAGACATCAAGAATAGATGAGGCCATCCAGAGACATCAAGAATAGATGAGCCCATCCAGAGACATGAAGAATAGATGAGGCAATCCAGAGACATGAAGAATAGATGAGGCCATCCAGAGACATGAAGAATAGATGAGGCAATCCAGAGACATGAAGAATAGATGAGGCAATCCAGAGACATGAAGAATAGATGAGGCAATCCAGAGACATGAAGCATCAAGAATAGATGAGGCCATCCAGAGACATGAGGAATAGATGAGGCCATCCAGAGACATGAAGAATAGATGAGGCAATCCAGAGACATGAAGAATAGATGAGGCAATCCAGAGACATGAAGCATCAAGAATAGATGAGGCTATCCAGAGACATGAGACATCAAGAATAGATGAGGCTATCCAGAGACATGAAGAATAGATGAGGCAATCCAGAGACATGAAGCATCAAGAACAGATGAGGCCATCCTCAAGAATAGATGAGGCTATCCAGAGACATGAGACATCAAGAACAGATGAGGCTATCCAGAGACATGAAGCATCAAGAACAGATGAGGCTATCCAGAGACATGAGACATCAAGAACAGATGAGGCTATCCAGAGACATGAAGCATCAAGAACAGATGAGGCTATCCAGAGACATGAGACATCAAGAACAGATGAGGTCATCCAGAGACATGATACATCAAGAACGGATGAGGTCATCCAGAGACATGAGACATCAAGAACAGATGAGGCTATCCAGAGACATCAAGAATAGATGAGGCTATCCAGAGACATGAGACATCAAGAACAGATGAGGCTATCCAGAGACATGAAGAATAGATGAGGCAATCCAGAGACATGAGACATCAAGAATAGATGAGGCTATCCAGAGACATGAAGAATAGATGAGGCAATCCAGAGACATGAAGAATAGATGAGGCAATCCAGAGACATGAAGAATATATGAGGCAATCCAGAGACATGAAGAATAGATGAGGCAATCCAGAGACATGAAGAATAGATGAGGCAATCCAGAGACATCAAGAATAGATGAGGCAATCCAGAGACATGAAGAATAGATGAGGCAATCCAGAGACATCAAGAATAGATGAGGCAATCCAGAGACATGAAGAATAGATGAGGCTATCCAGAGACATGATACATCAAGAATAGATGAGGCTATCCAGGGACGATCGCTTCGAAAGTCGGCTCACATCAATCCTTCTTCAACCTCGATGGTAGGTCAGGTCAGGTCATCCCGTAACCGGTGAGGTCGTTGGGACATTCATGAAGACATCGTCACAACACCATGCCACCCTTCTCTGTCAGCGGCCGCTGCCTGTGCCTCTTCTGGTCGGATATTCGTCCATTCTTTTATGTTGTCCTCCCACCTCTTTTTTGGACAACCTCTTCGTCGTATGCCTTGCACCTTTCCGGGAGGATCGTATTTGCAAGACCATTTGATCTCGATATGTGACCGTACCAAGCGAGTTTCCTTCTTTTGTCAGTTGCCAAGAGATGTTCAAAATGTCCTATTGCTGTTGTAATTCTATCTCGTATTTCCTCATCTGTAACACGATTTGTGTACGTGACGTTTAAAAGTCTTCGGAAACATCTCATCTTCAAGTTATGTATCCTTCGCTGAAGGTCAGCTGTAACTGTCCATGTCTCACAAGCATAGAGGAATATTGATTTTCGTGCAAAGTGCTAACCGTTTATCTTGCCAGATTTTGTTGAGTCGGGCAAGCGCCGCCATTGTCTGTGCTATTCTGGCCAACACCTCACATTTTGATCATTCATTACTGACATCACGGTGGTAGGGGGTGACCTTTTTCCTTATTCTAAATGTAAGAGACAATTTAAGGCCCCGACTCGCTGATTTAGCCATCATCTAACTTATGTGAACAGTGAATGTTGACAAAGTGGCCCATATCGATTACGATGGACGAACAACATTCTGATTGTAGTTCGTTGCATTAATTAAGATGTGATCTTTCTGTGTGTATTTTTAGTAAACTGTGTTCATAAGACTTACTGGTCATTGAATTCGATGTATTATTCTGCTATGTTCACAGGACGATGACGAATACATTGGTTTTGCAACACTACCTGAACAGGTACATAGGAAAGCTGTGAGAAAAGGTTTTGATTTTACTCTTATGGTTGTTGGTAAGTAACATGCTATACAAGATATTTCTAAGAATAAAAGCGGCTTTTGATATGTGTAATATAAGAATAAAAATACATGTGTGTCCGTCTCACGAGGAACCAGACAGCTCTTTCGCCTTGAACTTTTAATTCTGTCTGGAATTCTCATGTCAACGGAACTATTTTCAGCTCTCCAGACTTTATGTTCTCTAGTTAGCAATTTAAAACCCTAAAAGTATGAGCTATCATTATCAACCATGTAGCATGTCCTTTATAGAACGTCGCTCCCATCACAGTTTGTCTGATTGAGACTTTTTCCCCTTGCCAAAACTCCAGCCTCCACCACAATCATACCCAGGCATTCCTGGATATCTTGGTGCCATCGTCTTCTTGGTCTACCCCTGGCACCATACCTTCCATGACTGTTCTCTCAAGACCGTTGTGCCTCTTGATGTGACCAAAGTATTTACATTTTCTGGCAAAAATGGAATGTATAAACCAGTTCTCCTCTATGTTCAACTCTTACCAAATGTCTATATTTGGCTTTGTCTCTGTCCAGGGTATTCTTTATGTAAAACTTTGACTCGAAGGATTCGATCCTTTATCTAGAAGTTTTGGTAATCGTCCATGATTCGCAGCCACATGCTTCCATATGAACTATATGAATGTGACAATTGCGTATCTAATTTCTTGTAGTAATTTCCAAGTGAAAGCATTATGTTCTGCTCGTTTCTGTACGTCTCGAGTCTGTGACATCAGAATAGAACAAGGCGTGTTGAAGTTGATTGAGTGGTGCCTAATAGATTGAATGGCCACTTCCACGGACTAAAATTGGCTCCATCACCAGCTGAATATATCCTGTAAGACTTATGTGCTTAGTCACTTGCTTACTGAGCACTGGCCCACGGAGACGAACCTCCACACAAAGCTGTTTGGAAGCCCTGAAGAACTTTCCCCTACAGCAACCTTTATCCAAAGAACTGACTTCACGTGTCGATTTAATCAACAAACGTGTCGATCAAAAACACTTGAATAAAATTGATTTAACATTATGCTTCTGCATTCTGGGATAATTCTAATTTAGCATTATTATTATTATTTTTATTATTATTATTTTATTATTATTATTATTGCCTCAAATATTGTTCATATCAGTGGAGAGCAGCTAAATCCCGTTTGAATCTTATCAATAAATCTGGTATTTGAATATTCATTCTGCTATTTGCCTAGTGATTCTAGGGGAAAGGCCTTACTCTTTTATACTCACCAGATTCTTATACAAAAGTACAGTCAGTCAACATACGAAATCTGTGGAAGCATC
>JAVGWX010000015.1:18434068-18698610 GCA_036924085.1 Ariolimax columbianus | reverse complement strand
TTCAATATTAGTGAATTTATTTTTGAACAAAAATTTGATGCACGGAATTCGAACACAGCCCAGACTGAAAGACATAAATGAAGAAAAATTTTGCAGCAGATGTTCAGGAGTAATTTTCCCTGTACCACAGATGCATTCGTCAGTAGCACCTATCTTCAGTTTACTGAATAGATGGTACCTCAGTCTGTTGCGGCCTGTGCAGAGTCTGAAGACAATGACCTGCTCTCTTCTGTTCAACTGGTAGTAAGCATAATTTTCTGTGTAGCCAGTATGCTCTGTTTCCCATTTGGCCATGTATCTGGCCCTGATAAACCTTTAGGATTCTTCGTAGATCACACTAGAATTTAGTTGTGGTAACCTTCCACCTTCTTTTGCCAGTCTGTCTGTCTCCTCGTTGCCTTGAATGTTACAGTGGGATGGAGCCCACTGTATCACGATTATTTTGGGTGTGGACTGCTGGCATAGTTGATAGAGTACTGCTGTTAGATCATTTAGTTCTGTATTTTTCTGGCTTTTTAGGATCACCTAGGTTACAGGACAGAGGAGACGAGATGAAACATGAGCTGGGAGATGTAGAAATAAAGACTTACTTAGCTCACAGAACTGTCCACCAAAGCCATCAGGGCAGCTACACGAGAGTTTTCCGCTGGGGTGTTGTTGGCATGTACCTCCATTCAAACAACCGACAGCACTGCAGAGAGTGCCTGTGCATCATGGGAAGAATGATATTTCACTTTAGAAATGTCAATTTTTCAAAAATTATCACTTTACCCTCGTTGTCAGTTCGGCAAATATGCCGTTTGTGAGGAAGCTAAAAATATTCTGTATGCGTTCCAATCTTTTGCAGTTGTGCGCTATCTTCTTCTTCGTTCGTTCTCAATCTCAAAAAGGGCTTTACAAGTAGGAAGATGTAGACCGGAGAATGGAGTGCGTTGTGTCATAGTTTCCATCTTGAAAAGGGCTTTACAAGTTGGAGGATGTTGTCCAGAGAATGGAATGAGTTGTGTCTTAGTTTACAGCTTGACTGTGATATTTGCACCTTTCGATCCAACACATCCGACTTCAGCAGGCATTTTTTAGTACCTTTACAAGCCTGCTCTGTTGCAGCCTGTTATCCAGGGTCACCACATGGAGGTGTAGAAGGGTCTTGTCAGCTCTGGTTCACTGACCCTGATGTTAGCAGACAGCTATGGGTCGCTGACCGCTGCAGCTCATGCACTGCTCAGCATCTTGATCCCAGTGCTGTACCAAAGCAGACCTAGGTCGTTGGTCAGTCCATCTCGCCATCGCAAAGATGGACAGCCCCATGCTCACCAAAACGTTCTACGTGTCGATCTGTTGTCAGACTTGCGTATTACATGCCCAGCCCAGCAGTGTTTGGATGATATCACTGCTTCCACAATGTTCCAGATAGTGCCAAAGGTTGATTTACTCATTGTGGCTCGCAAAAATGTTTGTATGCTATTGTTTGCTTGCTGGACGTGTTTCTGAAGGCCGTGAGTGTTGTATGGTATTTTATACTATGTAATGGTTGCCCATCGCAAGCAAAGATGGCGACACAATCAGACCTGTGCTGCAAGTTGTGTTCTCATATGGCTATAAAGACCAATCCTGGTATGGCAGACTCTTCCGCACCCAAGGCACAGATGTAAAGAGCCGGCTATGGAGTCGTCGTCCATTCTGCTCTTTCGGCGGCACGCTTTCTCCGAGCCTCCGTAATGGAGTTTCTCTCTGCGATCTGAGCCCCCTTGGCGCCAGCTGGAATATTTCCCTGCAAGTAGCTCCCAGGAGGTGACATCAATGTTGTTGAAGCTTTTCAGAGACACTTTCACAGAGTCTTTGTAGCATTTCTTCTGTCTTTCTAATGAGCATCTGCCTGCTCTGAGCTCACAGTATTACAGCTGCTTGGGGTGGCACCAATCTGGCATGCCAACATGTTCTGCTCATCTCAGCTGGGCTTTTTGCAGAAGCAAAATGTTTTACACATTTTGGCTCAGTACATTGCATCTGAGTGGGACCCAGTGGTCTCGAGGTAAGGTGTTTGAGTCGGGTGCTGGAGGTCGCAGGTTCAAATCATGGTGGAGACCGGCGATTTTTTCACATGGATCATCTGGTAAAAACGTCACCTGATCTCCGAGTAGTGATTTCGGACACCCGTGCTATCATGTCAAATCACCTCAAGTCATATTTAGCCAAATTTAGACCTTCAGTTAACATGTCGTCTAAAGTCAAGTCTCAAGTCAGCATGAAAGTGAAAACATTAGATTCTGTAAAACAGCTTTCAGGGAAAACTCAATGACTTTCATAAACCTATGCTGCCTATTTCTGATAATCAATGAACAAGCAACATATAAACTTATTACACATCAGCCTGCGTGTTGCATCCCAACCTCAGCAAGTCAATGCAAGTCACACCCCTAAATTATTGGTGAAGTCGCAAGTCGAGTCATGGAGTTGGAAACAGGAAATTCAGTCCAAAGTCTATACACAAAAGTGTCTTATGAGTGAATCAAGTCAACAACTCTATTTCATCAATATATATGAGATTTTCCTCTACCATAAGGGATGTCTGCCACAACTGTCAAGGCTCTCCTCAACCATAAGGGATGTCTGCCACAACTGTCAAGACAAGGATCTCCTCAACCATAAGGGATGTCTGCCACAACTGTCAAGGCTCTCCTCTACCATAAGGGATGTCTGCCCCAACTCTCAAGACAAGGATCTCCTCAACCATAAGGGATGTCTGCCCCAACTCTCAAGACAAGGATCTCCTCAACCATAAGGGATGTCTGCCCCAACTCTCAAGGCAAGGCTCTCCTCTACCATAAGGGATGTCTGCCACAACTCACAAGACAAGGCTCTCCTCAACCATTAGGAATGTCTGCCCCAACTCTCAAGACAAGGCTCTCCTCAACCATAAGGGATGTCTGCCCCAACTCTCAAGACAAGGATCTCCTCAACCATAAGGGATGTCTGCCCCAACTCTCAAGACAAGGCTCTCCTCTACCATAAGGGATGTCTGCCACAACTCACAAGACAAGGCTCTCCTCAACCATTAGGAATGTCTGCCCCAACTCTCAAGACAAGGCTCTCCTCTACCATAAGGGATGTCTGCTCCAACTCTCAAGACAAGGCTCTCCTCTACCATAAGGGATGTCTGCCACAACTCTCAAGGCTCTCCTCTACCATAAGGGATGTCTGCTCCAACTCTCAAGACAAGGCTCTCCTCAACCATAAGGGATGTCTGCCACAACTCTCAAGGCTCTCCTCTACCATAAGGGATGTCTGCTCCAACTCTCAAGACAAGGCTCTCCTCAACCATAAGGGATGTCTGCCACAACTCTCAAGGCTCTCCTCAACCATAAGGGATGTCTGCTCCAACTCTCAAGACAAGGCTCTCCTCTACCATAAGGGATGTCTGCCACAACTCTCAAGACAAGGCTCTCCTCTACCATAAGGGATGTCTGCTCCAACTCTCAAGACAAGGCTCTCCTCTACCATAAGGGATGTCTGCCACAACTCTCAAGGCTCTCCTCTACTATAAGGGATGTCTGCCACAACTCTCAAGACAAGGCTCTCCTCTACTATAAGGGATGTCTGCCACAACTCTCAAGGCTCTCCTCTACTATAAGGGATGTCTGCCCCAACTCTCAAGGCTCTCCTCTACCATTAGGGATGTCTGCCCCAACTCTCAAGGCTCTCCTCAACCAGAAGGGATGTCTGCCCCAACTCTCAAGACAAGGCTCTCCTCTACTATAAGGGATGTCTGCCTCAACTCTCAAGGCTCTTCTCAACCATTAGGGATGTCTGCCACAACTCTCAAGACAAGGATCTCCTCAACCATAAGGGATGTCTGCCCCAACTCTCAAGACAAGGATCTCCTCAACCATAAGGGATGTCTGCCCCAACTCTCAAGACAAGGATCTCCTCAACCATAAGGGATGTCTGCCCCAACTCTCAAGGCTCTCCTCAACCATTAGGGATGTCTGCCCCAACTCTCAAGACAAGGCTCTCCTCAACCATTAGGGATGTCTGCCCCAACTCTCAAGACAAGGCTCTCCTCAACCATTAGGGATGTCTGCCACAACTGTCAAGACTCTCCTCAACCATTAGGGATGTCTGCCCCAACTCTCAAGACAAGGCTCTCCTCAACCATTAGGGATGTCTGCCAGTTCTCAAGACAAGGCTCTCCTCAACCATTAGGGATGTCTGCCCAAACTCTCAAGACAAGGCTCTCCTCTACTATAAGGGATGTCTGCCACAACTCTCAAGGCTCTCCTCTACTATAAGGGATGTCTGCCCCAACTCTCAAGACAAGGCTCTCCTCTACTATAAGGGATGTCTGCCACAACTCTCAAGGCTCTCCTCAACCATTAGGGATGTCTGCCCCAACTCTCAAGACAAGGCTCTCCTCAACCATTAGGGATGTCTGCCCCAACTCTCAAGACAAGGCTCTCCTCTACTATAAGGGATGTCTGCCTCAACTCTCAAGGCTCTTCTCAACCATTAGGGATGTCTGCCACAACTCTCAAGACAAGGATCTCCTCAACCATAAGGGATGTCTGCCCCAACTCTCAAGACAAGGATCTCCTCAACCATAAGGGATGTCTGCCCCAACTCTCAAGACAAGGATCTCCTCAACCATAAGGGATGTCTGCCCCAACTCTCAAGGCTCTCCTCAACCATTAGGGATGTCTGCCCCAACTCTCAAGACAAGGCTCTCCTCAACCATTAGGGATGTCTGCCCCAACTCTCAAGACAAGGCTCTCCTCAACCATTAGGGATGTCTGCCACAACTGTCAAGACTCTCCTCAACCATTAGGGATGTCTGCCAGTTCTCAAGACAAGGCTCTCCTCAACCATTAGGGATGTCTGCCAGTTGTCAAGACAAGGCTCTCCTCAACCATTAGGGATGTCTGCCCAAACTCTCAAGGCAAGGATCTCCTCAACCATTAGGGACGTCTGCCACAACTCTCAAGGCTCTCCTCAACCATAAGGGATGTCTGCCAGTTCTCAAGACTTCTGCTCTAAAGAATGTGCATTTCATTTTCTACTCTCACCTTGAACTTCACAGAACTGACCAGTGTACCCGCCTGGACACAGACACGAAGCAGTTCCTGTTGAATCCTGGCACAGTCCACCATTCTGGCAGACCAGGCCTGATGTTTGACATGCTCCAGACGATGACACTGGCAACAGATAGACATTATAGATACTTACATTGTGATTTACATGATAAAAGAAACAGCCAGATAGACATATGCTTAAATCAGATAACAAATGTGGCAGGGTGCAGACATCTTGAAGCATTTTTGCTCCAATGTGAAGCTCAGACCACCATAACAACTAGCTCTGGCTAAAAGAAGCTTGTTTCTAAGCGTTTGGAATCATTGACATTTTTGTTCTGAAGGTTTTGTAGGCAGGTAGAATAGGTAGGTAGTTAGGTAGGCAGGAAGGTAAGGTAGGTAGATAGGTTAGGTAGGTAGATAGGTTTGGTAGATAGATAGATTAGGTAGGTAGATAGATAGGTAAAGTAGGTAGATAGATTAGGTAGGTAGGCAAGATAGGTAGGCAGGTAGGTTAGGTTAGTAGGTAGGCAGGTAGGTAAGGAAGGTAGATAAGGAAGGTAGATAAGTTAGGTAGGCAGGCAGGCAGGCAGGCAGGCAGGCAGGCAGGAGGCAGGCAGGCAGGCAGGCAGGCAGGCAGGCAGGCAGGCAGGCAGGCAGGCAGGCAGGCAGGCAGACAGACAGACAGACAGACAGACAGACAGACAGACAGACAGATAGATAGATAGGATAGGATAGGTAGGTAGGTAGGTAGATAGATAGGTATACATACAAGGTGTGTTTAAATTAAACCGGACTTAGCTGTACCAAGTGAACATACCTACGATGCGCATGATGATGTCACTTCTGGTAGTATAAACAGCACATACCAACCGTAAAGTTTGCAAAATTTCATTATCCTCCGACTCACAGTTTACTCAGCAGACATTTGAAAACATGCCGGGTGTGATACGGAATGCGTCCAGAGTTGATCAGCGAGCGGTGATTCGGTTTATAACAGCTGAAAGATGCTGACCAGTTGACATTCATCGCAGAATACAGGCAGTGTATGGTGAAAAAAGTGTGTAGAAGACAATATTGAAGAACTGAACAACGGTGTTAGAAAACGAATCACTGCTCGCTGGTCAACTCTGGATGTATTCCGTATTACACCCGCCATGTTTTCAATGGTCTGCTGAGGAAACTATGAGTCGGAGGATAATGAAATTTGGCAAACTTGACGGCTGGTATGTGCTGTTTACACCAGAAGTGACATCATCATGAGCATCGTACGTATTTGCACTTGTTGCAGGTTGGTCCGGTTTCCCTTGCACACGCCTCCTACATACATTCATATATTTTGATGGATACATAGTTGGATTAAAATGAGTTTACATATGGCATGCAGTGTCTGATAGTTTCATATACACATAAACAACACATACAACATCACAGCTCCACAGATCACGTACGTGATGTCTGACAATTGGTGCCGGTAAATCCTTTAGGACAGAGACACTGAGCCGTGCCTGTGGCACTTGAGCACTGGCCACCATTCTGACACTGTAGGCCGGATGTGGCACATGGATCAGTGCTGCCCACTGACAAAAGACATCAGAGATTAACATAAATCAACTAAATGTGAATTTCTTTCTTCTTCTTCTGTGTTTGTCCAGAAAAGGATGTTTATAACTGAACTTCTTTATACTGATTTAGAAGACTCTGCAGAGTCTGTATACAACCAGTTTCTTTTACTTCCCTTGATGTAGAAATAACTATGTGTATCAAATCTATTCTTGATTGAAATAATTGAACCTGCCTCCACTATTTCCTGTGGCAATGCATTCCAAGCATTTCATCACTCTCTAACTAAAAAGTAAGTCCCAGTATCTAATCTGGACCTTTCTCTAATTAATTTGTAGCTATGCCCCTCTTGTTCTTGTAGGCGGCTGTCCTTTGAAAAACTTGTTATAGTCTAATGTATTGTTCACACCCTTGATTATCTTATAAACCTGTCACATCGAATTCTTCTCTTTTCTAGACAATGTAAACCAGTTTTGCTGAATCTTTCCTCATAACTGTCATTCTAAAATACCATTGTCAGTTTTGTCACTCTTCTTTGTATCCTTTCCAGCATATTTATATCCCCTCTACGATAAGGACTCCACACCTGTACACAGTACTCCAATCTAGGTCTAACTAATGCTTTATACAGTTTGACTATCACTTCCATGCTTGTATGTTTAATATTTCTTTCTATCATGCCTAACATTGCATTTACCTTTTTCACTGCTACCTGGACTTGCTCACTCACCTTACCTCTATGATCTATTATAACCCCTAGGTCATTTTCCTTTTCTATCTTTCTAATACTGGTTTCTCCCATTCTGTAATTATGTTCCATATTGGATCCACCCATGTAGATAACTGTACATTTATCTACATTAAACTCCATTTGCCATTTCTCAGACCATTGCCAAATTTGATCTAAATCTGACCTCAATATATCCACTTCTGCTTCCGATAAGACATATCTGCATAATTTTGCATTATTCGCATATTTTACAATAATTTTATAACGTTGTGTTGCAGTTTACAGCGAGGCTGTATCTGTTTTTAGCACTGCCTTTCTTCTTTGATTTATAATATTGTAGTTAGACTGCATGGTTGTAGTCTGTTTCCCGGTCCGCCACTTGGAGGGGGAATAGGGTCTTGGTCAGTTATGTGTCACCAACCCTGATGCAAGCACCCAGCTACGAGCCCCTGGCTGCTGTCAGCTCATTCACAGCTGCATCTTTGGCCCCAATGTAAATTTGAAATTTAACTCCAGTTTTTTTAAATGTTAACCCTTTGAACTCATGACACCAATATATAGGGGTGTGTGTAAATACCCCCAGTTCATGAGCCATACATTTGCAGGTGTGACAGGTGGATCATTATTTTAAGGCTTATTTTCAGCTGTGGTGCTTGGATTTTGGCCACAATATAGTGACGTCTACATAGCATGCACATTCCTGTAAATAACAAATATGGAGGTTCAAGTATTGAAGCATGTCTTCACGATAATTTTTCATGATTTTCTTGATGAAAAGGGGTTTTGAAAAATCAGGAAATGGCCATTCTAAAAGGCTAACAACAGAACAAGTCGTTGAAAGTATTTTCAAGAATTTTGAAGCTGATAAATTGGATTTAGATGGCGGTTACTCTGAAAAGGATCAGTTGTTATTTGAACGACACATGTGTGATTCAGATTATCATTGATTATGACCAAGCCAGATCTGTTTCTTGGAGTAACAGACTATGGTCCGTGGGGGAGGTATCGAAGAGTATGCCCACTGGTAAATTCTGTTCAAGTTCTACAGCTAAGGTTCAAGTCCTAGAACAAGCTGCTACTACGATACACAAAACAATCTCAGTTCATCACAGGGACTTGTCTGACTGTTTATCTGTCTGTCTATCTTCAGTCTCCTTGTGTCGTTAGACATCGTTGAGAGATGTGACCTTCTTTGTTTCATATTTTTTAAAGGCAAAAATCCGCTGGTAAATTGCCAGGTCAATTCCAGTAACTGTTACACTGTGGTCTTTATGGCGAAGTGGTCGAGCCATTTGCCTCGTGTTCAGACAGTCGGGGTTCAAAGTTGGTTCATTTTGGCAATATTTTCAGGAGATCCCTGGGTTCATTGCTGGAGCTACGGAGTTCGTGCTTTGTGTAGCTTTCGGCAGGTGGAAAACCGTTCTGCGGAGAGAGACCCAGCCATATGGGGAGACCCGTGATGATGAAGTCGAGATATAGCCTTTAACATTTTACCAACCTAACGGTTAGAGGCCCCTGGAATATATTATCGCCTATTTTTGGGACTGGTGGTTATGGAAGCGTAAATTAGAGAAAGGTAGACCTGCAGCCTGTCAGGCACCATCTATGCCGCATATCGATATAACCAAGATCTGATGTTAAAGCCACACAGTCCCATTTTTGTGACATATTCTCTGAGGGACGAGAATCCCAAGAATAATTTGAGTACATTTTTAACTCTAACTTTTTAACTTTAATTTTGTCCGAGCAGGGCCGTTAAGCCTACTCTTTTTGATTTTCAACTGCCAAAGGAGTGGTTAAGTGACACAACTCACAACCAGAAGGTGCTGGGTTCGATCCCCATCACAGCACCGGCCGTTACCCCGGGAAAGCAAGCCCTTAGAAAATGCAGGAGGAAGCAGACCCTTACATAAAATGCATGCTGAAGTCGGATGCACTGGGCTGACAGGCGCAAAATAAAAACCATAGTGCAACGCACATCGCCCTGGGGAAAAGAGAAATAACGCGAACGCAAAACAAACAGATACTCATTTATAGCTGGGTCAACTGGGATAAGTGGTCATACCATGGAAAAAGCCACAACATGCTGGTCTGTCAAACAGAGAGGGGGGATCAAAGATACAGCCATGTATGAGCTGGCATCAGTCAGCGACTCGCGGCGGGTTGCTTGCCATTGGGTCAGTGACCCATAACTGACCAAGAACCTAGTCCACCTCCAAGTTACGGTCATTGGAAACAAAATGCAACCATGCAGTCTGGTTAAGAGGTTAGAGATAAAAATGGAAAGGCAAACCCGGTCTAAAAAATGCTGTGCTCAAATCAGATATGTTGGGCCAAAAGGCGTAGATAATGCTGATAAGAAGAAGTAGACGGAAGAAAAGAAAGAAAAAGAAGAAGAAAGAAGATGAAGGATAAGAAGAGGAAGAAGAAGCAGGAAAGAAAGAATAAGTAGAAGTAGGAAGGGAAGAATAAGAAGAAGAAGAATAAGAAAAATAAGGAGGGGAAGAAGGGGGAAGAATGAGGAGGAGGAGGAGGAAGAAGAAGAAGAAGAAGGCTCATACCTGTCTGCTCACACTGAGCACCAGTAAAGCCATTGGGACACAAGCACTCGGCTGTTCCACTCTGGTCATTGCACTGACCTCCATTAAGACAAGTGGACGGTGTGCAGACGGTAATTCTGGAAACTGGAGTCCAAACATGAGACAATCATTATATGTGTGTGTGACGGAAATGATTATACTTCAACCAATTAATCCACACATGAGACAATAACTATATGTGTGTGTGACGGAAATGATTATACTTCAACCAATTAATCCACACACGAGACAATAACTATATGTGTGTGTGACGGAAATGATTATACTTCAACCAATTAATACACACATGAGACAATCATGTGTGTGTGACGGCAATGATTATACTTCAACCAATTAATCCACACATGAGACAATAACTATATGTGTGTGTGACGGAAATGATTATACTTCAACCAATTAATCCACACATGAGACAATAACTATATGTGTGTGTGACGGAAATGATTATACTTCAACCAATTAATACACACATGAGACAATCATGTGTGTGTGACGAAAATGATTATTCTTCAACCAATTAATACACACATGAGACAATCATGTGTGTGTGACGGCAATGATTATTCTTCAACCAATTAATCCACACATGAGACAATAACTATATGTGTGTGTGACGGAAATGATTATACTTTAACCAATTAATCCACACATGAGACAATAACTATATGTGTGTGTGACGGAAATGATTATACTTCAACCAATTAATCCACACATGAGACAATCAACCTTACAACCAGTCTTAGGACTGATCAACCAGAGGATAGGGTCAAATAGAGAGACATATTCAGACAACCTTACAACCAGTCTTGGGACTGACCAACCAGAGAATTGGGTCAAATAGAGAGATGTTCAGACAACCTTACAACCAGTATTTTAAGTGACCAATCAGAGGATGGAGTCAAATAGAGAGACATACTCCGATAGCCTTACAATCAGTCTTAGGACTGACCAACTAGAGGATAGAGTCAAATAGAGAGACATACTCCGATAGCCTTACAATCAGTCTTAGGACTGACCAACTAGAGGATAGAGTCAAATAGACATACTCCGATAGCCTTACAATCAGTCTTAGGACTGACCAACTAGAGGATAGAGTCAAATAGAGAGACATACTCCGATAGCCTTACAATCAGTCTTAGGACTGACCAACTAGAGGATAGAGTCAAATAGAGAGACATACTCCGATAGCCTTACAATCTGTCTTAGGACCGACCAACTAGAGGATAGAGTCAAATAGACATACTCCGATAGCCTTACAATCAGTCTTAGGACTGACCAACTAGAGGATAGAGTCAAATAGAGAAACATACTCCGATAGCCTTACAATCAGTCTTAGGACTGACCAACTAGAGGATAGAGTCAAATAGAGAGACATACTCCGATAGCCCTACAATCAGTCTTAGGACTGACCAACTTGATCATTACGATGAAGTTCCTCAATACAACAAAAGTTCCTCAATACAACAAAAGTTCCTCAATACAACAAAAGTTCTTCAATTCAACAAAAGTTCCTCAATTCAACAAAAGTTCCTCAATACAACAAAAGTTCCTCAATTCAACAAAAGTTCCTCAATACAACAAAAGTTCCTCAATACAACAAAAGTTCCTCAATACAACAAAAGTTCCTCAATACAACAAAAGTTCCTCAATACAACAAAAGTTCCTCAATACAACAAAAGTTCCTCAATTCAACAAAAGTTCCTCAATACAACAAAAGTTCCTCAATTCAACAAAAGTTCCTCAATACAACAAAAGTTCCTCAATACAACAAAAGTTCCTCAATACAACAAAAGTTCCTCAATACAACAAAAGTTCCTCAATACAACAAAAGTTCCTCTCGCGACCTGTCTTTTTAAACACCAGGACTCCCAAGTAAAATAGTTGAGACAAAGAAAAGTTATTGAACAGCCTCATGAATGGACTTACCTTTTTGTTCACATCTGCTTCCTGTGATGCCATTTGGACACAAACACTGAGCGATGCCTGTTGTGTTTGAGCATTCTCCTCCGTTCTCACAGGCCAGTTGGCACTCGTGTGTACACGTGCTATTCTTGGGTTCAACCACTAAACAAGAGAAAATTAGAGACTCAACATTGACATCTTATTCTTTGGCGTTCGACATGAAAAGGACGTTGTGATCTAGTTTACAGCGAGGCTGCGATATCTGTAACTTTGGTTTGATACATCCGGTTTTCAGCTGGTTTTTTTGGTGCAGAGTTTGTCTTTGCACTGTGACTCATATTATCTTAGCCAGACTACACCAGTGCATTAGTTGTTGTAGTAGCAATTGTAGTAGCAGCAATAGTACTAGCAACAATAGTAGTAGTAGTAGTAGCAGCAATAGTAGTAGTTGCAGTAATAATATTAGTAGCAGGAATAGTAGTAGTAGTAACAGCAATAGTAATAGTAGCAATAGTAGTAGTAACAGCAATAGTAGTAGTAGTAGCAGCAATAGTAGTAGTAGTAGCAGCAATAATAGTAGTAGTAGCAGCAATATTAATAGTAGCAATAGTAGTAGTAACAGCAATAGTAGTAGTAGTAGTAGCAATAGTAGTAGTAGCAATAGTAGTAGTAGACATAGTAGTAGTAGTAATAGTAGTAGTAGCAATAGTAGTAGTAACAGCAATAGTAGTAGTAGCAATAGTAGTAGTAGCAATAGTAGTAGTAGCAATAGTAGTAGTAGCAGCAATAGTAATAGTAGCAATAGTAATAGTAGTAGCAATAGTAGTAGTAACAGCAATAGTAGTAGTAGCAATAGTAGTAGTAGCAATAGTAGTAGTAACAGCAATAGTAGTAGTAGCAATAGTAGTAGTAGCAATAGTAGTAGTAGCAATAGTAGTAGTAGTAATAGTAGTAGTAGCAATAGTAGTAGTAACAGCAATAGTAGTAGTAGCAATAGTAGTAGTAGCAATAGTAGTAGTAGCAATAGTAGTAGTAGCAGCAATAGTAATAGTAGCAATAGTAGTAGTAGTAGCAATAGTAGTAGTTACAGCAATAGTAGTAGTAGCAATAGTAGTAGTAGTAGTAGCAGCAATAGTAGTAGTAGCAGCAATAGTAGTAGTAGTAGCAGCAATAGTAATAGTAGCAATAGTAGTAGCAGCAATAGTAATAGTAGCAATAGTAGTGGTAGTAGCAGCAATAGTAGTAGTAGCAGCAATAGTAGTAGTAGCAGCAATAGTAGTAGTAGTAGTAACAGCAATAGTAATAGTAGCAATAGTAGTAGTAGCAATAGTAGTAGTAGCAATAGTAATAGTAGTAGTAGCCATAGTAATAGTAGCAATAGTAATAGTAGCAATAGTAGCAGTAGTAGCAGCAATAGTAGTAGTAGCAGCAATAGTAGTAGCAGCAATAGTAATAGTAGCAACAGTAGTAGTAGTAGCAGCAATAGTAGTAGTAGTAGTAGCAATAGAAATAGTAGCAATAGTAGTAGTAGTAGCAGCAATAGTAGTAGTAATAGTAGCAATAGTAGTAGCAGCAATAGTAATAGTAGCAATAGTAGTAGTAGTAGTAGCAGCAATAGTAGTAGTAGCAGCAATAGTAATAGTAGCAATAGTAGTAGTAGTAGCAGCAATAGTAGTAGTAGTAGTAGCAATAGTAGTAGTAGTAGCAGCAATAGTAGTAGTAGTAGCAGCAATAGTAGTAGTGGTAGCAGCCATAGTAGTAGTAGTAGCAGCAATAGTAGTAGCAGCAATAGTAGTAGTAGCAATAGTAGTAGTAGCAGCAGCAATAGTAGTAGCAGCAATAGTAGTAGTAGCAATAGTAGTAGTAGTAGCAGCAATAGTAGTAGTAGCAGCAGCAATAATAATAGTAGCAATAGTAGTAGTAGTAGCAGCAATAGTAGTAGTAGCAGCAGCAATAATAATAGTAGCAATAGTAATAGTAGCAATAGTAGTAGTAACAGCAATAGTAATAGTAGCAATAGTAGTAGTAGCAGCAATAGTAATAGTAGCAATAGTAGTAGTAGCAGCAATAGTAATAGTAGCAATAGTAGTAGTAGCAGCAATAGTAATAGTAGCAATAGTAGTAGTAGCAGCAATAGTAATAGTAGCAATAGTAGTAGTAGCAGCAATAGTAATAGTAGCAATAGTAGTAGTAGCAGCAATAGTAATAGTAGCAATAGTAGTAGTAGCAGCAATAGTAGTAGTAGTAGCAGGAATAGTAGTAGTAGTAGCAGCAGCAATAGTAGTAGCAGCAATAGTAGTAGTAGCAATAGTAGTAGTAGCAGCAATAGTAGTAGTAGTAGCAGCAATAGTAGTAGTAGTGGTAGCAATAGTAGTAGCAGCAATAGTAGTAGTAGCAGCAATAGTAGTAGCAGCAATAGTAATAGTAGCAATAGTAGTAGTAGTAGCAGCAATAGTAGTAGTAGTAGTAGCAATAGTAATAGTAGCAATAGTAGTAGTAGTAGCAGCAATAGTAGTAGTAGTAGTAGCAATAGTAGTAGTAGTAGCAGCAATAGTAGTAGTAGCAATAGTAGTAGTAGCAATAGTAGTAGTAGCAGCAATAGTAGTAGTAGTAGTAGTAGCAATAGTAGTAGTAGTAGCAGCAATAGTAGTAGCAGCAATAGTAATAGTAGCAATAGTAGTAGTAGTAGCAGCAATAGTAGTAGCAGCAAAAGTAGTAGTAGCAATAGTAGTAGTAGCAGCAGCAATAGTAGTAGCAGCAATAGTAGTAGTAGCAATAGTAGTAGTAGCAGCAGCAATAGTAGTAGCAGCAATAGTAGTAGTAGTAGCAGCAATAGTAGTAGCAGCAGCAATAATAATAGTAGCAATAGTAGTAGTAGCAATAGTAGTAGTAGTAGCAGCAATAGTAGTAGCAGCAGCAATAGTAGTAGTAGCAATAGTAGTAGTAGCAGCAATAGTAGTAGTAGTAGTAGCAGTAGTAGTAGCAGCAGCAATAGTAGTACTAGCAGCAATAGTAGTAGTAGCCCCTTTCAGTCATGACTGACTATAGAATGATGTGACCATAGAGTGATAACTCTTCTGCGTTTTGGGCTTTCCTTCTCGCTGCGACATTGTCATTTCCCTTCTCCGTATTGCAAGAACTTCTTTCCACCCAGAATCAGGTGGTTCTTCAGCAACGTACATCTCCACTTGGATAGATCTCCAGCTTCATCTTCCCATGATGTCAGATTCATGTCCAGGGCCTTCATATTTTTTGTTGTTGTTTTTTTTTTGCGTTCGCCTAATTTCTCTATTCCCCAAGGCGGTGTGCGTTGCACTGTGGTTTTTATTTTGCGCCTATCGGTCCAGTGCATCCGAATTCAGCATGCATTTTATGTAAGGGTCTGCTTCCTCTTGTATTTTCTAAGGGTTTGCTTCCCCGGGGTTACGGCCGGTGCTGTGATGGGGATCGAACCCAGCACATTCGGATTGTGAGCCGTGCCACTTAACCACTAGGCCACGCTTACGGACATCTTTGAACCTCAACCGAAGTCAGCCGACTGTTCTCTTGCCATCTGCCAAATGTCCACAGAGGATATCTTTGGGGATGCGACGAACTTCCCAATGATGAACATGACCAAGTCATCATACAAGCTTGGGAAACCGGTACAAGAGAGCACCTCAGCATTTGTCACTCTCAGTTTCTGTTCTCAGTGTCAGTTTCCAGTTTTCTAAAAAAACAAGTTGTGAGATGAGTAAATGTAGCAACAGCTTTGCCGTTGTGACTATCTATTTCTGTGTCTGGCTTGGCTTCGTTCGTTCTCAATCTCCTGCTACCAAGCCTTAAGTAGCAGAATGTAGTCCAGAGAACGGAATGCGTTGTGTCGTAGTTTACAGCTTGAATGCGATATTTGCACCTTTCGGTCCAACACATCCAACTTCAACAAGCATATTTTGAGTACCAGGTTAGCATTCTCTCATCGATCCCTTCTCCTTAGCCAGTCTGCCCTGCTGGAGCCTGTTATCCAGGATCACCGCGTGGAGGTGTAGAAGGGTCTTGGCAGCTTTGGCTCGCTGGCCCTGATGCTAGCAGTCAGCTATGGGTCGCTGACCACTGCAGCTCATGCGCTGCTCAGCATCTTGATCCCATTACTGTGTCTAGAGAGAGCTTGTTATTAATGAGGAACCTCAGGTATGATGTGCACAGCTGCCAGTTCATAATTATCAATGTGTAGAGTTGGTATGGCATCTACTTCCTGGTGTCCTAGCATATTTGTTTTGTTGAGACTTATTGCTAATTCTGTAGTAGTGACTATTGACACTACTTGGGGGGACCCAGTGGTCTCGAGGTAAGGTGTTCGCCTCGGGTGCTGAAGGTCGCGAGTTCAAACCACGGTGGAGACCGGAATTTTTTCACTTGGATCATCCAGTAAATTTTTCCCCTGATCTCTGTGTGCAGCAGCGCACATGTTAACAAAACCGTTGCAGTTGGAAATCGAAAAGAGTAAGCCTAACGGCCGCTGCTCAGGCAAAATTCAAGTTAAAAATCTACTCAAATTATTCTAGGGATATTCGCACACCAGAGAATATGTCACAAAAAGGGGACTGGGTAGCTATAACTTGAAGTCTTGTTTATGTGGTTAGCAGAGCGGCTTAGATGGCGCCTGACAGGCTGCGGAATATAGCTTGCTCCAATTTATGCAGTCTAAAAAATAGGCGATCATGTATCCCATGGGCTAACAGATGCTGAGATTGACCTGGCAAGTCACCAGTAGATTTTCACTTGCCAAAAAAAAATATGTTAAACAAAGGCGGTCCCACCTCCCCATGACGTCTGACATAAGTGGACTGAAGATAGATAGACTATTGACATGAATAGGTTGGTAGTCACCTTCAAAAAACAATTTATAACAGCAAATGTTATCAATTTATAACAGCAAAAACAGCTACAGCAAACATAAAAAACATAATGATGGCAACTGACCTGTTTCACACAACGAGCCTGTATAGCCAGCAGGACAGGTACAGACTGCCTTGTTGTCGACAACAGAGCACGAACCGCCGTTCTCACAAGTGACAGGGGCACAAAGATCCACTGGATAGATGGAGAAAGATCCACATGAACGGATAGATGGTTCAGTCAGAGAAATAGATTACTTACTTAGTCGTTCCTCTTCTACTGTGTAGTCTTCTACTCTACTTACTTAGTCGTTCCTCTTCTACCCTAGGGTGTGGAGTCTTCTACTCTACTTACTTAGTCGCTCTTCTTCTACCCTGGAGTGTGGAGTCTTCTACTCTACTTAATTAGTCGTTCCACTTCTACCCTGGGGTGTGGAGTCTTCTACTCTACTTACTTAGTCGTTACTTTTCTACTGTGTAGTCTTCTACTCTACTTACTTAGTCGTTACTTTCCTACTGTGGAGTCTTCTACTCTACTTACTTAGTCGTACCTCTTCTACCCTGGGGTGTGGAGTCTTCTACTCTACTTACTTAGTCGTTCCTCTTCTACCCTGGGGTGTGGAGTCTTCTACTCTACTTACTTAGTCGTTCCTCTTCTACCCTGGGGTGTGGAGTCTTCTACTCTACTTACTTAGTCGTTCCTCTTCTACCCTGGGGTGTGGAGTCTTCTACTCTACTTACTTAGTCGTTCCTCTTCTACCCTGGGGTGTGGAGTCTTCTACTCTACTTACTTAGTCGTTCCTCTTCTACCCTGGGGTGTAGAGTCTTCTACTTTAATTACTTAGTCGTTCCTCTTCTACCCTGGGGTGTAGAGTCTTCTACTCTACTTACTTAGTCGTTCCTCTTCTACCCTGGGGTGTGGAGTCTTCTACTCTACTTACTTAGTCGTTCCTCTTCTACCCTGGGGTGTGGAGTCTTCTACTCTACTTACTTAGTCGTTCCTCTTCTACCCTGGGGTGTAGAGTCTTCTACTCTACTTACTTAGTCGTTCCTCTTCTACCCTGGGGTGTAGAGTCTTCTACTCTACTTACTTAGTCGTTCCTCTTCTACCTGGGGTGTAGAGTCTTCTACTCTACTTACTTAGTCGTTCCGCTTCTACCCTGGGGTGTAGAGTCTTCTACTCTACTTACTTAGTCATTCCTCTTCTACCCTGGAGTGTAGAGTCTTCTACTCTACTTACTAAGTTGTTCCTCTTCTACCTGGGGTGTGGAGTCTTCTACTCTACTTACTTAGTCGTTACTCTTATACCCTGGGGTGTGGAGTCTTCTACTCTACTTACTTAGTCGTTACTCTTCTACCCTGGGGTGTGGAGTCTTCTACTCTACTTACTTAGTCGTTACTCTTATACCCTGGGGTGTGGAGTCTTCTACTCTACTTACTTAGTCGTTCCTCTTCTACCCTGGGGTGTGGAGTCTTCTACTCTACTTACTTAGTCGTTCCTCTTCTACCCTGGGGTGTAGAGTCTTCTACTCTACTTACTTAGTCGTTCCTCTTCTACCCTGGGGTGTAGAGTCTTCTACTCTACTTACTTAGTCGTTCCTCTTCTACCCTGGGGTGTGGAGTCTTCTACTCTACTTACTTAGTCGTTCCTCTTCTACCCTGGGGTGTGGAGTCTTCTACTCTACTTACTTAGTCGTTCCTCTTCTACCCTGGGGTGTAGAGTCTTCTACTCTACTTACTTAGTCGTTCCTCTTCTACCCTGGGGTGTAGAGTCTTCTACTCTACTTACTTAGTCGTTCCTCTTCTACCTGGGGTGTAGAGTCTTCTACTCTACTTACTTAGTCGTTCCGCTTCTACCCTGGGGTGTAGAGTCTTCTACTCTACTTACTTAGTCATTCCTCTTCTACCCTGGAGTGTAGAGTCTTCTACTCTACTTACTTAGTTGTTCCTCTTCTACCTGGGGTGTGGAGTCTTCTACTCTACTTACTTAGTCGTTACTCTTATACCCTGGGGTGTGGAGTCTTCTACTCTACTTACTTAGTCATTACTCTTCTACCCTGGGGTGTGGAGTCTTCTACTCTACTTACTTAGTCGTTACTCTTATACCCTGGGGTGTGGAGTCTTCTACTCTACTTACTTAGTCGTTACTCTTATACCCTGGGGTGTGGAGTCTTCTACTCTACTTACTTAGTCGTTACTCTTATACCCTGGGGTGTGGAGTCTTCTACTCTACTTACTTAGTCGTTACTCTTATACCCTGGGGTGTGGAGTCTTCTACTCTACTTACTTAGTCGTTACTCTTATACCCTGGGGTGTGGAGTCTTCTACTCTACTTACTTAGTCGTTACTCTTATACCCTGGGGTGTGGAGTCTTCTACTCTACTTACTTAGTCGTTCCTCTTCTACCCTGGAGTGTAGAGTCTTCTACTCTACTTACTTAGTCGTTACTCTTATACCCTGGGGTGTGGAGTCTTCTACTCTACTTACTTAGTCGTTACTCTTATACCTTGAGGTTTACCAGTAAGTGTGCCGGACCATTCTATCCACTGTCCTCCTCTTAGCCTGATTCCAGTCCAATCCCTGTCTCTTATAGACTGCCTTATGTTGTCACTCAAGCGGACTTTAGGGTCATCCTTTGCACCTGGTCAAACCATCAAAGTTGGGATTGCTTCACTCGAGTCTGCAAGGGCTGAGTTTCAAGATCTTGCCACATTGTCTGACTGTGACATTGTCCCTTCTTGTGACATGGACCACCTTCCTTAGATATCTTATTTCTGATGCTTGCGGCTGGTCAAACCATCGAAGTTGGGATTGCTTCACTCGAGTCTGCAAGGGCTGAGTTTCAAGATCTTGCCACATTGTCCCTTCTTGTGACATGGACCACCTTCCTCAGATATTTCTGATGCTTGTGGCTGGTCAAACCATCGAAGTTGGGATTGTTTCAGTCGAGTCTGGAAGGGCTGAGTTTCAAGATCTTGCCACATTGTCCCTTCTTGTGACATGGACCACCTTCCTCAGATATTTCTGATGCTGGCGGCTCTGGGTTATCGTCATTGCCCACATCTCACATCCACAATTTCTCAGCTCAATTTGTGATCACCTAATGGACTCAAGCAACGAGGACAGCACAGTAATCAATGGTCATCATGATCAATATATACGAGGCGTGTTCAAATGAAACCAGACCTAACTGCAACCAGTGAACATAAGTACGATGCGCATGATGACGTCACTTCTGGTGTAAACAGCACATACCAACCATCAAGTTTGCAAAATTTCATTATCCTCCGACTCATAGTTTCCTCAGCAGACCGTTGAAAACATGGCGGGTGTGATAATGAATCCGTCCAGAGTTGATCAGTGAGTGGCGATTCAGTTTCTAACAGCTGAAGGATGTCGACCAGTTGACATTCATTGGAAAATGCAGGCAGTGTATAGTGACAAGTATGTCAATGACAACAGTGAAGAACTAGACAATGATGCTTAAAGAAGGACGTGAGTTAAAGAAAGATCTTCCGAGACCAGATCAGGCGCATATTATTGCGTGAGAAGATGCCATCGTCAAAATTGATATAGAAATTCGGGTGGACCGTCGCTGGAGCTTACATTCACCACACTTTTGCGCCCATAAAGTACCTGCATTCTGCGATGAATGTCAACTTTTTTGACATCCTTCAGATGTTAGAAACCAAATCACCGCTCGCTAATCAACTCTGGACGGATTCCGTATCACACCCGCCAGGTTTTCAACGGTCTGCTGAGGAAACTATGAGTCAGAGGATAATGGATGCGCTTTGTATGTATGTTCCTTGGTGCAGGAAGGTCCAGTTTCATTTGAACACGCCTTGTAGATTGTCCTTGGCAGAATGTCGGTCTCATCACAGCCATTCGATATGAATCTCAATCAGCAGTCAGCCTACCCTCCTGCTCCATGTTCATGTTGTTTTTGATGTCTTGTCGCCATCTACGTCTTGGTCGGTCTCTTCCTCGTCTTCCTGGAACAATGCCCTCTAGGACTGCTTTCTCCAGTCAGTCCTAGTGCTTGATGTCCCTGAAAAACCTCAGTTTCCGAGACATAACATGGTTTATAAGCCAATTCTCTTTGACACTCAAATCTTGTAGAATGGCTTTATTTGTTATTTTCTTTACCCAAGATATTTTGAGGATTCTCCTGTAGCATTTTGTCTTGAAAGCCCTGATCCTCTTTCTTAATATTTGTGTGATGGTCCATGTCTCACATCCGTACACTGCCACCAGGAATATGCATGTTCTGAGGATCTTCAATTTGAAATCTTTGTTAGAATTGTGCCAGACTGCATACTATTCTATTTCAGGGTTGCACAGGAAATTGAGTAAATTTTTAATGTGGAGTGGTAAAGGTTCTCATCTCTTTCTTGTGGTAAGGCACTTCCGTCATCAGGAGGTCCGATGTTAGAATTCCGGAGTGCCTATTTCTGAACGCAGATAAATAATTGTCTTGTGTTTCACTGACATGAACAACATTGTTTGTTTACAAATTGCTGTCTCAAAGTTTCTACATATTCCCTTCCTCACCGCGTTACTTAATTGAAACTACCACTATTCATTGTATGTATACCTGCAACACAAGCGGGCAATGCTTGAAGTGCATTGCCACAGAAAACAGTGAAAGCAGGGTTAATTAATGCATTCAAGAATAGATTGGATGCGCATAGGTATTTTTAGATCAAGTGAATGTAAAATAAACTGGTTGTATACAGACTCTGCAGAATATTCTAAACCAGTATAAAGAAGTTAAGTTAAGTTAAGTTAAGGCCTTTATTTTGTCTTTGCTTGATTATAGGAAGGAACTGAGTTTATAAATTTGTCTGGATCAAACTCAGGCATTTTTCTGTAGTTAGTCGTAAGTGTTGAATGAGGAAAGGCTTTGGTAGTTTGACACTTTTTTTGGGGTGTCTCGCTGGTCTAATACTGTAACTCATCTCTCTCTTGTGGCAAGGTGCTTGTGTCATCTGGAGGTCCGATGTTCGAATTCTAAGCTGTCTATTACTTCACTTTTTTTTCTGTTGTCCGCTATTTATATGTTATCCAGGTCATCCCACAACTGGTGAGGTTGTTAGGGCACACACGAAGACCTCTCCACAACCCCACGCCATCCCTCTCTGTCGGGCAGCCGCTCCCTGTGCCTTCTCTGGTCGGAGATTGGTCTATTCTTTTATGTTGTCCTCCCACCTCTTTTTGGGATGACCTCTTTGCCGTCTGCCTTGCACCTTTCCGAGCAGGATCATATTTGCAAGACCATTAGATCTCGATATGTTCTCGTACCAAGCGAGTTTCCTTCTTTTGACAGTTTCCAAGAGATCTTGAAACGGTCCTACTACTCCTCCTTTGTAACATCTTGTCTCCAAGGCATGTATCCTCCGCTGAAAGTCAGCTGTAAATGTCCATGTCTCAGAAGCATAGAGGAATATTGACAGGACCAATGTACACATTAATCTGATCTTCGTGCATATGGCTAACCGTTTATCTTGCCAGATTTTGTTAAGCCGTGCAAGCGCCACTACTGTCTGTGCTATTCTGGCCAACACCTCACATTTTGATCCTTCATCACTGACAATGGAACCGAGATACGTTATCTGAGTGCAGATAAATACTTGTCTTGTGATCGTTGTCAACATGAATGCTTGTATTGCAAAGCTACATTCTAAGACATATCAAAACTAAAAACAAGCAAATGTAATAAATTTATGACCCAAAAAATAGGCTACAGCAGACATAAAAAACATAACAAAGACAACTGACCTGTTTCACACATCAAGCCTGTGTAGCCTACAGGACAGGTACAGACGGCCTTGTCGTCAACAGTAGTGCACGTGCCTCCATTCTCGCAGCCGGCAGGGTAGCAACGATCCTCTGAATGCATGGAGAAAGACCCATTTGGATAGATGGGTAGTTAGTTAATTCTATAAATAGCTAAACAGATAATACGAGAAGAATATTTGGTTACAAGGCACAAGGAGAACCATGTGGCAGATCAGGTCAGGTCAGGTCATCCCGTAACCGGTGAGGTCGTTGGGGCACACATGAAGACATCCTCACAACTCCACGCCATCCCTCTCTGTCAGATGCCGCTGCCTGTGACTCTTCTCATCGGAGACTGGTCCATTCTTTTATGTTGTCCTCCCATCTCTTATTGGGCCTACCTCTTCGTTGTCTGCCATGCACCTTCCCGTGGAGGATTATGTTTGCAAGACCATTTGATCTTGATATGTGACCGTACCAAGTGAGTTTCCTTCTTTTGACAGTTGCCAAGAGATCTTCGAAAGGCCCTATTGCCGTTGTAATTCTATTTCGTATTTCCTCGTTTGTAACTCGATCTTTGTACGTGACGATTAAAAGTTTTCGGAAACATCTCATCTCCAAGGCCTGTATCCTTCGTTGAAGGTCAGCTGTAACTGTTCATGTCTCACGCGCATAGAGGAATATTGACAGGACCAGTGTACGCATTAATCTGATTTTCGTGCGTAGTGCTAACCGTTTATCTTGCCAGATTTTGATAAGCCGTGCAAGCGCCGCTATTGTCTGTGCTATTCTGGCCAACACTTCACATTTTGATCCTTCATCACTGACAATCGACCCAAAATATTTAAAACGGTCAAACACTTTGAGTTCCTGACCGTTAGCTTTTATCTTGCTCTTGAAGCCCGTAGCGTTGTTGGTCATTAATTTAGTCTTTCCAGCATTTATCTCCATACCATAGTCAAGAGCTGTTTCATCGAGCCTTCTGACCCATTCCTGGAGTTCTGCTTCTGAACCCGCCAACCCGTCGATATCATCTGCAAAACGAAGGTTGGTAATCGTTCGGCCCCCTATCTTGACAGTATCAACGTGACCTCCAAGTGCCAGATGGAAATGTGATATAACATAATTTCTGCTGCAACAAAGACTTGCAATGTCCAACACAATACATATGGCTCAAGAAAGAAAGATTCACTTCCTTAAGAAACAATATGGGTCAAGTGCTATAACAGAACATACAGGTGTGGTGCATGTGCATGTCCAGGTGGCAGTGAAAATGTCTAATGCATATGATAGGGGGGGATTCAGTAGTCTCAAGGAGGGACTGACCTCTGGGTAGCAAGATCGGACTGCCATGTTCAGTGTCGAGCACATTAAAAATTCCTTGGCAGTTGGAAATAAAAAAGAGTAGGCTCAATGACCTCTGCCCGGACAAAATTCAAATAGAAATACTACAAAAGTTATTTGTACCTTCCCCCAGGTGGTTTGTTAAGAGCAGCTATAGATGGTACCTAACTTTCTGCGGGTCTACTTAGCTCTAGTGCTTGAGTCTATTAAGATGGACTCGCACATCGGTTAAAACCCACCCTCCAAGAAACTGATCGTATATATAGACTCTGTAAGCAAAATAAAGTGGAAATTCAGCAGAATTAACCGCTAATTGGAAATTGAGTTTTTTGAAGACATTATTGTACTAAGCCGCAGCCTGTGAGAGGTGGGGTGGCCAGATTGGAGAAGCGGTCTCCGATTAAAATCAAGACCTGGATTTTTTAAGTCTCAGGGCGTGATTCAAACCGAGGCACACTGTTACCACAAAAAATAGAAAATAGCTCGCTATGAACTGAGCTAACGCGCCTCCCACAGACTCTGTAGAGTCTTCTAAACCAGTATATAAACGTTAAGTTAAGTGATCACTAGGTGAAGGGATATAATACAAATTTATTGCTAAAAGTCACTTACACTATGATATATAAGACAGAATGAACAAAAGAGACTGACCTGCATTGCACAATGCGCCTATCTTCCCTGGAGGACAGATACATCTGGCCTGGTTATTCACAACAGAGCATGTTCCTCCATTCTCACATTCAATGGGGAAACAAGGATCAACTACAGACAGGAAAGAGAAGTTCAGTTCTTTGTGTCAGTAAATTGTGTTTTCTTCGCCAGTATGTTGTTGTTATCACGTAGAATCTGAGCAAGCCTGCTCTTGGCAGCCCAATGTCATTTTTATACAGATACAGGTCTTCTTTAGTTGTTTCACCGCACCTTACAGTCTTAGTCGACCTGTACTTGAACAGGGGCGGTTGGCCTTGTGCAGGTCTTAGGTCTCCACCATGATTTGAACCTCCGGCACCCGAGACCCCACCTTACATCGAAATCACTGAGCTCCTTATCATTAGTTAGGGGCACTTGTGTTCTATTACTGGTAGGTGGCCCACTTGCCATGGGTCAGTCACGTGACAGATAAATAAAAATGGCAGACAACACTGCTTGAATGGAACAGCGTGTTGTGATGAAGTTTCTTGTGAAAGAAGGAGTGAAACTTGCGAAAATTTACAGAAGACTGCAACCTTCTTCTTCTTCTTCGTACGCAGTCAGACAGTAACCATTATTTTTTCGAAAAAAGCAGCGGTCATCCTGAGGCTGTTGACACTGCCATAGAGCTTGTCTAGTGTTGCCACTGGTGATGGCCACATCTGCTCTCTCTGATCCTCGTATGTCGGCAGTTTTGCAGCAAATGCTCAGCGGTCATTTTCCCGGTACCACACGGGCATTCGTCAGTGCCACCTATCTTCAATTTGTTGAATAGGTGGTACCTCAGTCTATTGTGGCCAGTACGAAGTCTGAAGACCACGACCTGCTCTAGAAGACTGCAACCACTATACAATGATGAGACACTCAGCCGCAGTAAGACATTTGAAAAGTGTAAACGTTTTAGAGAAGGCCGCTCATCCGTGAGTGATGATCCAAGCAGTGGTGACTCTCAAAACCCACCAGTCATTCCTGTGAATATCCAGATTGTGGAAAGCAGTATCATGGAAAATTGATGCATAACCTGTCGCAAAATTGCCCAAGAGGCAAATCTTTCTCTGGGTGCGGTGAACACTATTATTCAAGAACATTTGCATTTTATGAAGGTTAGTGCACTTTGGGTGCCAAGACAGCTTTTCACTTTTGACTGGCAGAGAAGAGTTTAAGCCTTCTCGACGTTATACACCCCACAGCACTGCGTACCATCTGAAGCAACTCAGCAGGAAGGTATTGCCACATCCACCTTACAGCCCAGCCCTCGCTCCAAGCAATTTTCACCTGTTTGGACCCCTAAAAGAATTCCTGGGAGGTCAGCATTTCTGCACTGATGATGAAGTGAAACAGGCTGTCCTGGATTGGTTCAGACATACTGACAAATCTTTCTACACTTAAGCTTTTCAAGCATTCCTTAAATGCTGGGATAAGTGCATAAGCATTGCAGGAGATTATTTTTAAAAATATTTATCATTTTGAGCACTTGAAAAAAAATTGTTTCCTTAAAATCAAAAATCCTGGTTTGACTTGAACATCCCTCGTATATTGTGAAGAAAGTAATGTAATCACTGTGCTCTATTCGTGAGTGAACAACAATTGACTGGAAGCTACTTAAATATCATCCTATACACTGTGATGATGTCATATACACCGACGGATCGGTGCTGAGCAGCGGGACATCGGGTTAGGGTTTCTCAGCAGTGAGAGGACAAGTCGTTGCTGAGCAGAGTGAGACATACACGTCAATAACCTCCAGTTTGAGAATGGAGTTGGAAGCAGTGACCTCAGCGTTAAGACCGCTGTCTGAGACCCCTTTAACAAGGGCAATCATTGTGACTGACGCGCGAGCCGTACTTTAGCAGGTACAGAAGGGATGGCTGAAGTACGAGTGGATAGTAGCTGTTAAGGCCTCACACCTAGGAGCTGACCTGGATATACTGTCCTGGTCATGCTGGGGTTCAGGGCAACGAAAGAGCTAATATCTTGGCTTCACCAGCTCCCATCATGGGCCCGTTAGTGATGGACAGGAGTGATATTTTGAAATAAATGAATGATCGTCTGTTGGATGAGAACACAGAAATAGTTGAATCAGCAATCCACAGACTGAAAAGTTTTGACATCAAACGGGGTTTGAGCGGAGTAGGGCACATAAGAGGATGGAGTAGAAGAGTACAACGAGCTACAGGGACCATCAGCATCCAGACCCTGCACCATTTGCTTAGATAGACTGAGTACCTATGGCTATGCCTGTAGTGCAGTAACGTCAATTCTTAGAAACAGAATACTTAAATCGACTTACTAAGACAACTGACATCATCTGAATCGAGATAAAAGCCAGGGCTACAAGCGCATGTGAAGCCACCATCTGTGTTGGTGCAAATATCATCACAGGAATTTTGAGTAGCACACTCATCAATGTCTGCAGAGAAAAAAAGAGAAATTAAAACTGGCAAGTACGAATATAAAAGAGAAATTAAAACTGGCAAGTACGAATATAAAAGAGAAATTAAAACTGGCAAGTACGAATATAAAAGAGAAATTAAAACTGGCAAGTACGAATATGGTTTACAAATGATTGTTCATTTTTAATAAAAAAAAGAATTATTTTGTTGATTTAACTTTACTTCATTTTACTAGTTTAAAAAGCTCTACAGAGTCTGTATACAACAAGTTTATTCCACTCCACCGATACTAAAAATAACTGTGAGCATTCAATCTATTAATGAATGTATTAACTGACCTCACCTCCACCACATCCAGTGGCAATGCATTCCAAGAATTCACCACTCTCTGACTAAAAAAATATTTCCTAATATCTAATCTGTACCTACAATTTGAGGCTGTGCTCTCTTGATCTTGTAGCCAGTTGTAAAACCGATACTTTGAAAAACTTAGTAGTATAGTCTAATTTATCCTTTCCACTAATCAATTTATAAACTTGTATTGTCACCTGAAATTCTTCTCTTTTCTAGATACTGTGGGCCAAGTTTTTCTTAATCTTTCCTCATAACTATAATTCTGGAATCCCACGCTCATTTTTGTAGCCCTTCTTAATATCCTTTCTGGCATGTCTATATCCACTCCATGATAAGGACTCCCCACCTGAACACAGTACTCCAATTTAGGTCTCACCAATGATTTTTTGTTTGTTTGTTTGGGTTCGCCTTATTTCTCTAATCCCCTTCCGGTGTGCGCTGCACTGTGGTTTTTATTTTGCGCCTATCGGCCCAGTGCATCTGACTTCAGCATGCATGATATGTAAGGGTTTGCTTCCCCGAGGTAACGACCGGTGCTGTGATGGGGATCAAACCCAGCACCTTCTGGCTGTGAGCCGTGTCACTTAACCCCTAGCCCACCACGCTGTTCCCCTCATCAATGATTGATATAGTTTGACTTTCACATCCTTGCTCTTATGCACAATATTTCTTTTAATCATACCTAGCATTAGCCTTTTACATTGCCACCTGGACTTGCTCTGGATATATATATATACATATATCTGGATATATATACAGAAGCAATTCAACTGATAATTCAGTGGACACAGAGACAGAAGTATGGGTTAGAATTAGAAAGGCAAAGACAGCAATCCTGTTACTGGTCATCCAGAGAAATAAAGCTAATTTCAAGTTAAGATTGCTTAATTCGAATGTCAAGTCAGTACTAATGTGTGGAGCAGAAACTTAGAGAACGAGAAAGGTGATAGTTTAGTTTTTTTGTCCATCACAAGTGATGAAGACCATTCTCTTTGTTCAGCCGTGTGGACAGTCGTATCTCTTGCTGTGTCCATGATGTTCGTCCATCACAAGTGATGAAGACCACTCTCTTTGTTCAGCCGTGTGGACAGTCGTATCTCTTGCTGTGTCCGCTGAAATGGGTGACTTGCGCGGAGATTTGGATTAAAGTGAGGAAGAAACTGCGCCTTTTGTCAACCTCACACAAGGAGCCTAAGCTACCTTTTGCCAGCGGCAAGACATTCATCGAGACGACTGGAGATAGCATAGGATGCAGATTTTGCCTCAGGGTTACCACCGAAGACTTTCCTTAAACATGTAACCCGCAGGGTAGAAAGGTGGGAAGGCATCTAACGCAGTTTGTCGTGCCTTTTCGATAACCACAAGAAGTCGTATGGACAACACTCAGCGTGTGAGTGAGTCTGGCATCTTTCCCCAGCTGTATTCAGTTCATCATAGTAGCACACGCCATATTCGTGAAGGTGAACCGGCAGATCTAACTCGTGAGATACGACACAGGTATAACTAGTTTAAGCGTAGCGCCATTCAGCCGGCGTCCAGACCAGGATAAACGGATGGAAGAAATCACAAAAAAAGAACGAAATAACAAGTCCAGACGGAAAACAACTCCACGTATCCGTGAACACAAGTGTAAGTCGTCGACTAGATTGAATTCCAGGCAAATCCGTGGTCTGGCGGCATCCATAATGATCCAAAACAGTGGAGAAATGTAGACTCGCAGCCAGTTAGCGCGCCATCTTTGCCAGGTAATACAAAGAAAATTCCACATAAATGTCTATGGAGGATAATGGTTATAGTCTGGCAGGACATGGTGAGGAATGAAGATCTATGGGAATGGAACCAATGCTAACCAACAGAGCCACAGATCAAACATAGATAATTGGGTTGGATTTGATAAACACTTCGGGAATCACCATCAAACAAGGCCAGAGAGGTCCTTACATGGAATCCACAGGGGAAGAAGAAGAAAGTTAGACCAAGAAACACATGTCAAAATGAACTTCACCCCTGGACGAGAGGCAGAAAGGGCAGTTTGACTGAACTTGCTGGAGGAGGTTTGTCAATGGTCTACGTCACGAAAGGAGTGATTGAGACATTGATGATGAGAATGAATTGAATATACGAACAACAATGTTGATGTACGGAACAATTTCTCAATGTGGATCTTAAGGTACATTACTGGGGAGGATAGAAGAGAACCACTGAAACCTGCAATGCATGTCGTTGTTGCTGATTAACTAACAAATGTGGCGAACGAGAAGAACACTATGATGTTAATACTATGATCAGGACTTGAAGAATTTTAGGGTGGCTCGCCAATCAGTAAATTTCACCAGTGAGTACGGTCGGACTAGCCATGTAATTTATGTTAACAAATTTAAACTAGGTACTAATTCACTATTATTTCTACGTAACAATGCGCACCAGACCAAAATATTTTGCATTACTTACCCAGTATTAGCTTATTTCTTCTTAAGAGAAAATGCACTGGTGTCAGAGGCATGGTGTGTGCGTCCTTGAACATTATCGGTAGTTCTAGCACTGAAGTACCATTTAACGATGACTGCAGTAGGTCTAAATTACGGTCGTGGAGGTCTATTTTAGATTCCCATCATAAGCTAGTTAGGTGTCCACTACGGGAGCCGGAGGTCGCATTTTTGAATCACGGTGGCGATAGGGTGTTTTTTCACATGGATCTTCTGGTAAAAATTCCCCTGATCTCTGGGTAGTGAGATTGGACCCCGTGTTCAGTGTCGAGCATGTCAAAAAAAGTTGGAAATAGAAAAGAGTAGGCTTAACAACCGTTGCTCGGATAAAATTAAAATTAAAAACTTAACCAAGTTATTTGTACCTTTCCTCAAGTGGTTTGTTAGAAGCAGCTATAGATGGCGCCTAACGGACTGCGAGTCTACTTAGCTCTAGTGTTTGAGTCTATTAAGATGGACTCACACATCAGTAAAAACCACCCTCCAAGAAACTGGTTGTATACAGACTCTGTAGAGCCTTCTAAACCAGTATAAAGAAGTTAAGTTAAGTTATTCAAACCGTAATATAATTAATAATCGTGTGAGTCGTTATGTGGTAACCATTAAAAACATCATTAACGATTGAAAGCTGATTTTTTTTACTCATGAAGCAAACATTGTTACTCTTTTTTTAAGCCCTGACTATTGTGATAATAACTATAATAGATAAAAATGAAACATTATTTTAAAAAAAAGAAAGCAGCATGTCCTTTGCAGAATGTCGCTTCTTACAACCGCCAACTATTTGGCTGTTATAAGTTTCTTGGTAAGTGTGCAGTATGGTAAGTTGATATTACTTTCAGTACGCGGAGGAGCAATCACCCGAGAAAAAAAACCCAGTGTCTGCCAAACTGGACACTGTGGGAATCGAACCCGGTGAATTGGGATTGTGAAAACCGAGCGAGTTTCACCTATAGGTCATGCAGCCTCCTGTAAACATTTGTGCCACAATATTAATCTCAACAATTCCATAACGAAGTGTCATCACAGCTTTTACCACTGATTAATACTCACCCTCACACGAATTCGTAGCAGACGTTCTATATCCAGGAGGACAACTGCATGTATAACCACCTGGAGTATTTTCACACACCTGTTGAGCCCCACAGGAAGATGTGCCTTGAGTGCATTCATCAATATCTGCAGTAATGAGTATAGTATAGTTAACTAATTGAGTGTCAATATCTGCAGTAATGAGTATAGTATAGTTAACTAATTGAGTGCCAATATCTGCAGTAATGAGTATAGTATAGTTAACTAATTGAGTGCCAACATCTGCAGTAATGAGTATAGTATAGTTAACTAATTGAGTGCCAATATCTGCAGTAATAAAGATGGTATAGTTAACTAATTGAGTGCCAATATCTGCGGTAATGAGTATAGTATAGTTAACTAATTGAGTGCCAATATCTGCAGTAATGAGTATAGTATAGTTAACTAATTGAGTGCCAATATCTGCAGTAATAAAGATGATATATTTAACCCATTGAGTGTTAATATATGGTCACATGACGTGAACAGATTTAACTGTTTGGTGTATCTGCTTATACACTGTCCATATTTGCAGCCATGCAGCAGAATGGTGTACTATACTGACTCATTTCAGTTCAAGTGCCATCTCCTCATCGAAGGTCGGCTGCAATATAGATCTCCAGTGCACTCTATCTTAAATTAACTTAATTTCATTATACTGGTTTAGAAGGCTCTACGGAGTCTAGTCTGCATACAAACAAGTCTCTTGTGGTAATGGTGCAGTCTGACAGGCTTTTTCCAGTCCTTCTCCTGATGTTATCCACCCATGCATAATGTTGTCTGCCCCTTAAGGGGGTATATCTTGTTCTATACAACTAATGTAGCACGACTAAACTTGCACTATTATAAAATTATTATAAAATAATATATCAAGATCAACGAGCCGCTGTCTGGGTATCTGGGCAAACATCTGATTGGTTCACAGTAGAAAAAGGTGTAAGACTGGGATATATCCTCTCACCTTATCTATATAACATATGCGGAATGTATTATGAGAAATGTTAGAGAAGACGAGAACATTGAAAGTTTCGACCCATTTACTATTGGCGGGTACGAGATTCCAGAGTTACAATATGCAGACGCCACAGTGATACCATCAAGAAGTGCAGAAGGGCTAGAGCAGCTAATTTCAGCCGTTACTGGACATAGTAAAGATCAAAACCTGTTTATAAACATAAATAAAACAAAGATAATGACCACCAACAAAACACAGTGTCAGCATAAATTTACAGTGGGTGGTGAGGAAATAGATCAGGTCACACATTTTGAATATCTGGGCTCCAGAATTGACAAAAATGGAGACTGCTCGAAGGAAATCAGAAGAAGGCTAGCTATGGCATGCAGAGACTGAACAGCCTGAAGAAATTATGGCAGAACACCAACAAAATTATAAAAGTAAAAGTCTGAGAGCATGTGTTTTCCTGTGGTAGCTTATGACTGTGAATCATGGACGATTACCAAAACTTACAGACAGAGAATACAGTCCTTGGAGTCAAAATGTTACAGAAAGATCCTCAGAATACCACGGACAGAGAAAAAGACAAATGTAGACATTCGGCAAGAGTTGAGCATAGAGGAGAACGGGTTTATCAATTCCATTTTGGCTAGAAAATGCAAATACTTTGGTCACATCAAGAGATCAACGGTCTCGAGAGAACAGTGATGGAAGGTATGGTGCCTGTCAAAAGAGGAAGGGGTAGACCAAGAAGACGATGGCACCAAGATATCCAGGAATGCCTAGGTATGACTGTGGCGGAGGCTGTAGTTTTGGCAAGAGGAAGGGTTTCTTTCAGACAGGTTGTGACGGGAACGACGTTCTGTTAACTATGCTTCGTACTACATGACGACGATTATAAAATTATAATTCAAGTCAATAACGTGTAGGGTAGGGTAGTTCAGTAGTACTAGTAGTAGTAGTAGTAGTCACTGTAGGAGGAGTAGCCAGTAGGTGTCGAAGGTCTCGTAGACTCACAGATGAGTCTGCCGTCGGCGACGAACTATTAAAGATCTAATTGTATAAGGCCCGAGCATTTTGAGGTAGGATGACTCGTTCCCTTCCTAAATCTAACAGGCAGGTACCCATTTTCAGCTAGGTTAATTACCCGATTACTTTTTCCCCGCCTGTGACAAACACAAATGAAAAACATTGTCTGCTACTTCTGCTCTGTTGTTGAGGAAGTACTCCACTGCGCATGTGTTGGTGCGCTTGAAAAATCGGCCACGAAACAAACATTTGTGGAGTAAGAAACTTGTGTAGATTTACATTTTCGTGTGCCCTAATAAGGACGTTTAGTCGCGGTTTGTTGTAGTCTTCCTGACGTCCTGAGCGTTCTGATGAAGCTGAAGAGGGGTCATCCAGGCGGTTGTGCTATGCTTGACTTTAACTGCGTGTCGCTCACTACTACGGGGATCACGTCGATGCCTCACCTTATTAGCCAGAATGTCATGAAAACAGCCCGTTTCCAGGAACGGCTACGAGGAAGCCAAGGGGAGGATCTCGGCCAGTATATTTTGCCCCACCAGATGCTAGTCTTCCTTCCCAAGAAACTAACATTCATAATGCTGGGTTAGAAGACTCTACAGAGTCTGTATACAACCAGTTTATTCCACTCTACCTAAACTAAAAATAACTGTGTATTCAATCTATTCTTGAATGCACTAACTGACCCTGTCCCCACTAATTTCTGTGGCAATACATTCCTGGCACTCTTGAGTACCATTCCTGAAAAAGCGCCAAAAAGTTGGATCGACTACGCCGCCTATCAGAACAGAAAGGACTCAATTTCAAAACTTCCAGGACGAAGGCCATGAATTTCACCAACAAGTCTGCTATTATCTAGTTGCACGGAGAAGTATTACAAACAGTTGACAGTTTCACCTATCTGGGAAGCAACATGACTCAATATGAAGATACCTCTAATGAAATATTTACTCGCATTGTTCTAACCGCAGATGTCTTTACCAAACTAACGTACATCTGGAAATCAACATCACTGTGCGCACACCAAGCTCAGGTTGTTTAACTTTAACGTATAACCAATACTGCCTTATGGATGTGAATGCTGGAAAATAACAACGGTATTGGAAAAGAGGCTAAATACATTGGAGAATAAGTGTGTTAGACAACTTGAATATTGGCTTGGAGGAATTCATAACCAACAAAACAATTAGAGAAGTCCCCAATCAACAATATATTTCACCACTTATCTAGAAAAAATGGTGGTCATACATCGGGCATGTTCTTTAAATGGATAGCAACAGACTCCCCCTGCAAGCATTTATGTGGTCACAGTTTGGCGAAGGCCATAGTCTACCAGTAGAAAAAGAAGAAGTCCGAAAGAAACTCTCCGCAGAACTATCGCCAGAGAGGGTTCTACTATGGGCTTGAACAACATACATGAACTGAAAAGAGTGAGGTCACACTGACTTAGTTAGTGACGCAACCGGTGACACGCGCAATGATACTGTCAGACTCGCAGGGCAAGCTCCGTAAGATATAACGGTACATGCTCAGAAGGGCGTGGGCCTCTTTTCTGAACAATTCTGGTGTACAAGGTGTCACATGGATCTACTGTCCAGGACATGCAGACGTATGGGGCAATGAAAAATATGATGCAGTGGCGGGACGAGCTGTGCTGAACGACGCGTTGATGACGAGAGACAGGGTTGAGTTGATAAGGGCAGTCATGGACAGTCTACAGAATGATGATGAGACAGGGTTGAGTTCGTAAGGGCAGTCATGAAAGTCTACAGAATGATGAAGAGACAGGCTTGAGTTGATAAGGGCAGTCATGGACAGTCTACAGAATGATGAAGAGACAGGGTTGAGTTGATAAGGGCAGTCATGGACAGTCTACAGAATGATGAAGAGACAGGGTTGAGTTCGTAAGGGCAGTCATGAAAGTCTACAGAAGGATGAAGAGACAGGCTTGAGTTGATAAGGGCAGTCATGGACAGTCTACAGAATGATGAAGAGACAGGGTTGAGTTGATAAGGGCAGTCATGGACAGTCTACAGAATGATGAAGAGACAGGGTTGAGTTGATAAGGGCAGTCATGGACAGTCTACAGAATGATGAAGAGACAGAAGGTCGCGAAAATGCATACGTGCAGAGGATGATGGATTTGGAAGTGACTAAGGGAGAAGGCAGAATGTGTATTCTGTCTGAAAAGATCCGAAGAACACGAAATCAACACCTGACTGGGACTATGAGTATATATACGCTTGGCTGGCTGCTTGGACGGAGAACGGAACACTTCTGGGAATGTCCCCTGTGTGATGATGTTGATTCCTAGAATCAAGATCAAACTGGAGAGCACTGATTTCTGTCTCATCTGCTGTGTAAGTCACTTAAAGAACATTAAATTTATTGAATACATTCCAAGCATTCACCACTCTCTGACTAAACAAATATTTATCTCATTTCCAATGTAGACCTGTCTTACAATAATATTTAGCAGTGTCCTCTGGTTCTTGTAGCCGGTTGTACTTTGAAAAAAAACTTGATATAGTCTAATCTATCCTTTTCATTGATTATCTTATCAACTTGTATAGAGTCACTGAATGTCAGCTTTTCTGAGTCTTTTCTAACATTATGTTGGCTTGGCTTGGCTTCGTTCGTTCTCAATCTCCCACTACCAAACCTGAAAAGGCTTAAGTAGCTTAACGTAGTCCAGAGAACGGAATGCGCTGTGTCGTAGTTTACAGCTTGACTGCGATATTTGCACCTTTCGGTCCAGCATATCCGACTTCAGCAATCATTTTTTGAGTACTGGGTTAGCATTCCCTCTTCGATCCCTTCTCCTTAGCCAGTCTGCCCTGCTGCAGCCTGTTATCCAGGATCACAGAGTGGAGGTGTAGAAGGGTCTTGGCAGCTCTGGTTCGCTGGCCCTGACGCTAGCAGTCAGCTATGGGTCGCTGACCCCTGCAGCTCATGCGCTGCTCAGCATCTTGATCCCTTACATTATGTTGTTGTTAAATGCTTTCACTATGAGTAACTTTATTCTTTAGTGTGTCCTGGAAATAACTTTAAGTGGCGGATTGTAGTAGCTTTCCTCACATACTGAGCATGCTGATGAAAGTAGACCGAGGATCCTCCACTCGGTTGTGCTGTACTTGGTTTCATCTGTGTGACGCTAACTTCTACGGAAATCACGCCGATCCATATCTCGTCAGCCAGACTGCCTTGACAACAGCCTGTTTCCACGATACAGAGAAGAGAGATAGTGAAGTAGTGCCTGAAAACTTTAAGAAAATTATGACCGAGCAAATTCCCGCGTATTCCAACTTTCAGAAGTTGAATAAGTTTTTAAAAAAATGTGTTGTTATTTTAAAGTCTCATAGCAGAAGCTGATATCGGAGATGAAGTGGTAGAGACTTCATTGTACAAGCCACAGTTTGTGTGATGTGGGATGGTTAGTGCCCTTTCTCGCTGCCTTTCATTCCATAACCATAGGTCAGGTTACAGGTTTTCAAATGAATCCCCAAATTGATCAACAGACAACGGCTGAAGAGGGAGAGTCCTGCTGCTACTAGATCAGTAACAACATCAAATCAGGTCATCCCGTAACTGATGAGGCCGTTGAGGCATCCATGAAAATACCCCCACAAGCCCACGTAACCCCTCTCTGTCAGCGGCCGCTGCCTGCGAATACTGGTGGGAGATTGGCCAATTATTTTATGTTGTCCTCCCACCTCTTTTTGGGACGACCTCTTCGTCATCTGCCTTACGCCTTTCCGTGCAGGATCGTATTTGCAAGACCATTTATCTCGATATGTGACCGTGTCAAGTGAGTTTCCTTCTTTTGACCTTTGCCAAGAGGTCTTCAAAAGGCCCTTTTACTGTTTTAATTCTTTCTCGTATTTCCACATTTGTAACGAGGTCTTTGTACGTGACGTTAAGAAGTCTTCGGAAACATCTCATCTCCAAGGCCTGTAGGTCAGCTAAAGTAAGGTCAGCTGTAAGCGTCCATGTCTCACAAGTGTAGAGAAATATTGACAGGACATTATGCATTAATCAGATCAGATTAACAACATAAAAACACAAATATTTCACGTTTTGCACCCTCTCATTCAGACAGGTATGATTTCACGTCTTGCGCCCTCTCATTCAGACAGGTATGATTTCACGTATTGCGCCCTCTCATTCAGACAGGTATGATTTCACGTCTTGCGCCCTCTCATTCAGACAGGTATGCCTTTTCAACAACAAACTACTTACCTATACATGCGCCGGTACTGTCTTTACTATAACCCTCGCTACAGCTACAGGTGTAACTACCACGTGTGTTGGTGCACAGTTGGGAGCATGGGTTGACACCTGCGGTGCACTCGTTGATGTCTAAGGAATAATCGGTAAAAGGTCATTTTGATTCTATACTCTTAGACAACTGTTGTTAAATATATATATATATGTGTGTGCTCCAACGACCTCATCAGTTACGAGATGACCTGACATGACCTGACCTGACTTATATTTATATATGAGGTGTGTTCAAAAAGTATCCGTCCTTTGGGTCGGAAAAATATATTTACTCACCTGGAGGTGTTAATCCCTAATTTCCTTCAAAGTGCTCTTCCATGGACTCCTAACACTTCTCCCAGCGGCCCTGCTATTGTTGGAACAATTTAAGAAAGGCCTCTTTGGGAACGGAGTACATCTGGGTCCTCGAATTCCGTATAATGCTTTCTTGTGACTCAAATCTGGTCCTGTCAACGGAATTTTCAGCTTTAGGAAGAGCCAACAATCGCAAGGATCCATGTCGGGATAATAGAGAGCCTGGCAAACCAGAGGAAGGTTGTGTTTGGCCGAGAAAGTCTGAAACAGATGCGAAGAATGGGCAGGTGCGTTGACGTGATAGAGCTGCCATGTTCCGGTTGTTCACAGGTCATATCGTTTGCGTTGAACATCATCACGAAGGGGATGGAGAACCTCAAGGTAGTACTCTTTGGTCATGTTTTGACCGTAAGGTGCGTATTTGTGATACTCAACCTCACGGAGATAAAATAAAATAGACTTTGACATTGCTGCGAAACTTGATCCGCTCTTAACAGATGTCCGGCCATATTTGAAGCAATGTTACCACTTGTTTGTGTGATGCTCTTGGCATCGTCACCGAAATCATGATGGGTCTTCCGAATGGTTGTCCCTTGGGTGTCGCCTAGCTTGTTGGCAACATTTGATGCCACACGGCTGCTCAATTCTTTCCGTCATTTCGTGGTGAATGAAAACCCGACGGGTGCTCACTACACTAAACATTGAAGGACTGACTGTCAGCGACTGACGCAATCCGAGGGCGGGAAAAAATTTACGCATTCTCATGACGGTGTCCAAAGACAATACCCATGCTACATTTTTTTCCACGGACAAAATTAAAGACGAATACTTTTGTTTAACATACCTCGTTTACATATATATATATACAAAAAGTACCTTCAGAAGGTACAGAAGGGATGGCTTATGTACGAGTGGATAGCTGCTGTTGGGGACTTAAACCTCCAGGCGCTGACCTGGATCTACTGTCCTGCTTATGCCGGGGTTCAGGGCAATGCAAGAGCTGACATCTTGGCTTCACAAGCTCCCATCATGGGCACATTAGTGATGGATAGAAGTGACATTTTGAAATCAGTCAATTACCGCCTACTGGATGAGGACACCGCAATGGATGAAGCAGCAATCCACAGACTGCAAAGTTTCGACATTAAACGAGGTTCGAGCGGAGTGGGGCGCATGAGAGGACGGCGCAGGAGAGTGCACAACCAGCGAGCAACAGGGACCATCAGCATCTATGCCTTACGCCATTTGATGAGAGAGACTGAGCACCTATGGGTATGCCCGGAGTGCAGTGACGTCGATTCTTAGAAACAGAAACAGAAAAAAGTAAGTCGCATGTCCTTTTACAGAACGTAGCTTCTTACAACCGCTAACCCTATTTGACTGTTAGAAATTTCGCGGCAAGTGTGCAGTACGGTAGGTTGCCATTACTTTCCGTACATGGAGGACCATTAGCCCGAGAGAAAAAATCCAGTGTCTGCCAAACTGGACACAAGTGGGAATCGAACCCGGAACAAGAGGACGGCGTGGCCTAGTGGTTAAGTGGCACGGCTCACAACTCTAAGGTGCTGGGTTCGATCCCCATCACAGCACCGGCCATTACCCCGGGGAAGCAAACCCTTAGAAAAATGCAGGAGGAAGCAGACCCTTACATAAAATGCGTGCTGAAGTCGGATGCACTGGGCCGACAGGCGCAAAATAAAAACACAGTGCCCGCCTTGGGGATTAGAGAAAATAAACGAACGCAAAAAAACAAAAAAAACAAAAACAAACCCGGAACGTTGGGATTGAGAAAACCGTAGCCTCCATATATATAAAATAAATGGCATTTTTCGTCTATGCAGACGGCCATGAAGCAGAATGTCTTTTTTTCACTGGACGGGTCTTTTCTCTTTTCGACGTATCAAATTATTTTCGAGCTTCTCTGTTCGAGTAGCTTCAAATGTGTCTTAGGCCATTTCATTTCAGAGTAATGTCTTCCATATTGTTCTCACTGCGGCTGAGTTTCCCATGCCTTGTGGTCAATGGAAAAGTCTGTCATTGATGCCTTGTGGTCGATGGAAAAGTCTGTCATTGATGCCTTGTGGTCGATGGAAAAGTCTGTCATTGATGCCTTGTGGTCGATGGAATAGTCTGTCATTGATGTCTTGTGGTCGATGGAAAAGTCTGTCATTGTTGCCTTGTGGTCGATGGAAAAGTCTGTCATTGATGCCTTGTGGTCGATGGAAAAGTCTGTCATTGATGCCTTGTGGTCGATGGAAAAGTCTGTCATTGATGCCTTGTGGTCGATGGAAAAGTCTGTCATTGATGCCTTGTGGTCGATGGAAAAGTCTGTCATTGATGCCTTGTGGTCGATGGAAAAGTATGTCATTGATGCCTTGTGGTCGATGGAAAAGTCTGTCTTTGATGCCTTGTGGTCGATGGAAAAGTATGTCATTGATGCCTTGTGGTCGATGGAAAAGTCTGTCTTTGATGCCTTGTGGTCGATGGAAAAGTCTGTCATTGATGCCTTGTGGTCGATGGAAAAGTCTGTCATTGATGCCTTGCAAACAGCTTTATATCTGAGCAGGGGTCTCCCTGGGAGTCGCCTCCTCTCTGACAGCTCACCATACAACACCTGCTTTGGTATGTGCCCATTGTCCATTCTACTCACGTGACCCAGCCAGGCCAGTCTTCTAGCATGTAACAGTCCTATAGCAAAAGAAAGATTTGCGCGTCGCTGTACTTCTGTGTTTGTTTTCTTGTCCTGCCACCGGATGTTCAAAATTTTCCGCAGTCAGCGGAGGTGAAAAGTGTTTAGCCGTCTCTCGTGCCTAGAGTATGCCGTCCATGTCTCCAGAGCGCTGAGAACACGATATATCTGCATTTTTGTCTGAAAAGACAGTTTAATATTTCTTCACGCCATCTTGAAAAGGCCGCCAAAAGTAGTCGCTGCTCTTCCAATTCTGATATTTATTTCTTCGTCTAGAGAGAGGGCGCTTGTAATTGTTGAACCGAGGTAGCTGACATTTTTGGTTGATGCTAGGAGATTGCCACTGAGAGTGGCGACGGTCCTCACGAATTGCTGCATCAATTTTGGCGATGGCATCTTCTGACGCAACAATATACGACATCCTTCAGCTGTTAGAAACCGAATCGCCGCTCGCTGATCAACTCTGGACGGATTCCGTATCAGACCCGCCACGTTTTCAACGGTCTGCTGAGGAAACGATGAGTCGTAGGATAATGATATTTTGCAAACTTGACGGTTGGTATGTGCTGTTTACATCAGAAGTGACATCATCATGCGCATCGTATGTATGTTGACTTGGTGCAGTTAGGTCCGGTTTCATTTGAACACGCCTCGCATATATATATATAAACCTTTACGTCACCTGTGGAGCATACTTACTTTACTTTCTGTGTCCAGCAACCTCACATAGTTTTCGATCTAAGACCAGCCACCTTCAGTGCTCTTCCATTTGCCCCCAACAGGTCTCCACCGTACAGGCTTCCTGCATACTGGGACATATAATCAGGTATCCTGGGGTCTGGACGACACCACAATCGCGGTATTCACCGTCCGCATATCTCCACTTTCTCAGGTTAGACCCACATCTGGATACACCTGTTCTTAACATATTCAAAGATCTTCACGTAGTATATCGTAGCCGAAGACGGATGTGTCAGACCGAAAGGTGCAAATATCGCAGTCAAGCTGTAAACTATCGACACAATGCATTCCGTTCTTCGGGCTACATCCTGCTACTTGCTAAGCCATGTTCAGGGCTAGGTAGCTGGAGATTGAGAACGAACACAGAGGAAGAAGGAAGAGTGTTCTGGAGCATAGGTCTTCAACATACACAAGTGTTCCATTAATCTGGCCTATGAGGAAGATCCATTTTCCTAACATCTTTGAGCGCCGAGCACTCAAAGAGAAGACGATCAACGGTTCATATGGGTATGTACACAGCTGGCACTCTGGAGTGTTGTGGTTGGATTCTGTACAGAATGAGGAATAAAGGTCTCTTGTCCCAGAGATTCGCTGTACATTATACAGGTCAAGATTTTAAAAACGTTAATAGCTTTCTTTGCTCATCATCATCATGTGCCATGTGGGTTAACGTTTGCGATCATGGATCACCACCTCCCCTATTCTCGCGCGTCTTTCATCAGTTACTCCGTTGATCACTTTCTTTTGCCATAACTTCAAGTTGTCCAATATTTTCTCTCTCTGCCTCTTTCTGTCCCTTTTACCTGCAATTCTGTCCATTTTCCCCGTGTGTCCCAACCCGCCTCTTTTCATCATATACCTGAAAAAGCATGACTGTCTTGTCCGGATTTTTACCGCATGCTGTTTTAATGTATTCTTTCTTCCTTTTCGTCCCTCGTTCTCAAACTCCTGCTACCAATCCCTGAACAGGCTCTGCGAGTAGCAGGATGTAGTCCAGAGAACGGAATACATTGCGTTGTAGTTTACAGATTGACTGCGATATTTAAATCTTTCGGTCCGACACATCCGACTTCCATTGTATGCATCATGTGCACATTCGAGTATCAGCTTATTAGCCTTCTTTACAGTCCAAGGAATTCTTAACATTCTTCTGTAAAACTAAATATCCATTGCCTCCAATGACCCCTGTGCTTGCCTGCTGATTGTCCATGACCCGCTGCCGTATTTCAATACTGGTCCCTTTCCTTTCTCCATATATAAAACACTACTTAAAAAGGACACGTCTTCGAGTCTGAGTCATTCTGATGTGACTAGTGTGACAACCGATACCCTAGCCGCTCGGCCACGGCTCCTCTAATTTGGCTTGGCTTGGCTTGGCTTCGTTCGTTCTCAATCTCCCACTACCAAACCCAGAAAGGGCCTAAGTAGCAGAATGTAGTCCAGAGAACGGAATGCGTTGTGTCGTAGTTTACAGCTTGACTGCGATATTTGCGCCTTTCGGTCCAACACATCCAATTTCAGCAAGCATTTTTTGAGTACCAGGTTAGCATTCTCTCTTCGATCCCTTCTCCTTAGCTAGTCAGCCCTGCTGCAGTCTGTTATCCAGGATCACTGCGTGGAGGTGAAGAAGGGTCTTGGCAGCTCTGGTTCGCTGGCCCTGACGCTAGCAGTCAGCTATACTGCAGCTCATGCGCTGCTCAGCATCTTGATCCCTCCTATAACTTGAATATGGGAATAGCCCCCCCCCCCTCCCCCACCTGCAAGAATCCCCCAGCGCACAAATGGAATTATATGTATGTAACAGAAGAAGAGATTTAGATCAGAGTCAATGACGTAAAGGTTGACAAACCAAACCGATTCACTTACCCGTCTCGCAGCCAGTTCCAGTGAAGCCAGCGTTACAGACACACTTAGCGTTGGCCGAGTCATACTTTCCGGTATATCCGCACTGGGGTGAACAAGCCGCTGGATAAACAGACGTGGATATGTGTGAGAGAATGTGATATTTGAGGGAGTTGGGGAGACAGATCGATACGTGTGAGTGAAAGTCAAGTCTGAAGTAGCTTGATTTGTGTGATTTGTGTGATTTGTGTGATTTTACTAAGCCATTCTGATTCAAAATGGAACAAAAACCTACAACAGATGTTCACTAACAAACATTCCAAAGTTTGGCAAGACAGGCAGACAGACCAGTAAACCAACAGACAAGCAGACAGACAGACAAACAAACAGACAGACATATAGATAGACAGATTGATAGAGAGATATACTAATGTATAGATGGATAGATTGATAGATAGATAGATAGATAGTTAGATAGATAGATAGATAGATAGATAGATAGATAGATAGATAAATAGATAGATAGATAGATAGATAGATAGATAGATAGACAGAAAGACAGACAGACAGACAGGCAGGCAGGCATGTAGGCAAACAGACAGACAGACAGACAGACAGACAGGCAGTCAGGCAGTCAGGCAGTCAGACAGACAGAGAGACAGGCAGACAGACAGACAGATAGACAGATTGATAGATAGATAGATTTAAAACATAAATTTATGAGAAAAACATGAGCTTAACTGTTAAGTTCATAAGGGAAAAATGAGCTTAACTGTCAAGTTTACCATGGAAACATGAGCTTAACTGTCAAGTTTACCATGTAAACATGAGCTTAACTGTCAAGTTTACGATGGAAACATGAGCTTAACTGTCAAGTTTACGATGGAAACATGAGCTTAACTGTCAAGTTTATGATGGAAACATGAGCTTAACTGTCAAGTTTACGATGGAAACATTAGCTTAACTGTCAAGTTTATAAGGGAAACATGAGCTTAACTGTCAAGTTTATAAGGGAAACATGAGCTTAACTGTCAAGTTTACGATGGAAACATGAGCTTAACTGTCAAGTTTATGATGGAAACGTGAGCTTAACTGTCAAGTTTATGATGGAAACATGAGCTTAACTGTCAATTTTATGATGGAAACATGAGCTTAATTGTCAAGTTTATGATGGAAACATGAGCTTAACTGTCAAGTTTATGATGCAAACATGAGCTTAACTGAAAAATTTATGATGGAAATATGAGCTTAACTGACAAGTTTATAAGGGAAACATGAGCTTAACTGTCAAGTTTATGATGGAAATATGAGCTGAATTGTCAAGTTTGTGATGGAAACATTAGCTTAACTGTCAAGTTTATGATGGAAACATGAGCTTAGCTGTCAAGTTTGTGATGGAAACATTAGCTGAACTGTCAAGTTTATGATGGAAACATGAGCTTAACTGTCAAGTTTATGATGGAAACATGAGCTGAACTGACAAGTTTATGATGGAAACATGAGCTTAGCTGTCAAGTTTGTGATGGAAACATTAGCTTAACTGTCAAGTTTATTATGGAAACATGAGCTTAACTGTCAAGCTTATGATGGAAACATGATCTTAACTGTCGATTTTATAAGGGAAACGAGTCTGTTTATTTGCGAGCAAATGATGACAAAGAAAGGCAAGTTCGAAACAACGTCACGATGGTTCATTAATTTACACATATATGGTTAAGGACACCGGATCTGCGCCTGGCAACTAACAAAACTATCGCCTCGCTCCTGCTGGAAGAAGGCTGCACCACGCGCTGCCGTGTCAGGATAAAGAGCGCATTTCATGAACATGAACAAACAGAAGGAACGTACTGTATTGATAATCGTAGACACATATTTGTAGATCGGGGTGGTAGACTAAGGTAACGCCGCAAGCTTGTTCGACCCAAACACCGTAGTTACACTTGTAGAATTTACTGCAACTTCTGTCATCGTAGGTCTGGTATTTCGCCGGATCGGGACCGGGACATGGCCCCACTGGTTCACCATCTGACCTAGCTGCAGACGAGAGAGGGAGAGAGAGAGAGAGAGAGAGAGAGAGAGAGTGAGAGTTACGCATGTGAAACGGTTAGTCATACGTTTAAACACGTATACTCTGAAACATCAATCAAAAACATGTATGTTCCTTACAGAGCATAGGTCTTCAACAAATACTCGCAAAGTCTTCCTATCATGAGCCGCCTGAGCCAATTCAGTCCACGTCTTGTTTGCTGCCTGTACATTTGCTGCCAGTTTCCTCTTCCATGAGTGTCTTGGTCTTCCTCTACTTCTCTTACCCTGTGGATTCCAGAACAGAGCTTGTCTGGTAGTGTTATCCACTTGTTTCCGTAATGTGTAGCCCATCCACCGCCATCACCTCCTCCGTATTTCATGCCCCACTGATATTTGTCCCGTCCCCCATCAGTTCCCCGTTGGTGATCTTCTCCTATCATTTCCACCCTTCTATCTTGCGCAGTCAGCCATTTACGAAAGTTTGTACCTTCTTCACAAGTACATGTGTTGTCCTCCATATTTCAGATCCATATAATAGAATGGATTTGACGTTGGAGTTGAAGATTTTTATGTTGGTGATGGTTTTAATTTCTTTTGACTTCCATACATTCCTCAATGCAATGAAAGCTCTTTTCGTCTTCTATATTCTTAACGGAACATCGTTGTATGTACCTTCTACTATGTCCATATTGTTGACAAGGTATGTGAAAGACTCCACATTCTGTCTGAAACATAAAAACACGTAAACAAAAGTTCAATATACTTCTTGCTTATTTCCTTATTCAAGGACTGAAATGAGTCTCCAAGTTAGTTGATTCAGGATCACGATGCTGAGCAGCGCATGAGCTGCAGTGGTCAGCGACCCATAGCTGACTGCTAGCGTCAGGGCCAGTGAACCATAGCTGACTGTTAGCGTCAGGGCCAGCGACCCATAGCTGACTGCTAGCGTCAGGGCCAGCGACCCATAGCTAACTGTTAGAGTCAGGGCCAGCGACCCATAGCTGACTGTTAGAGTCAGGGCCAGCGACCCATAGCTGACTGTTAGAGTCAGGGCCAGCGACCCATAGCTGACTGCTAGCGTCAGGGCCAGCAAGCCAGAGCTGTAAAGACCCTTCTACACCTCCACGCGGTGATCCTGGATAACAGGCTGCAGCAGGGCAGACTGGCTAAGGAGAAGGGATCGAAGAGGGAATGCTAACCCAGTACTAAAAAAATTATTGCTGAAGTCGGATGTGTTGGACAGAAAGGTGCAAATATCGCAGTCAAGCTGTAAACTACGACACAACGCATTCCGTTCGGCTACTTAAGCCCTTTCAGTGTTTGGTACCGGGAGATTGAGAACGAACGAAGCCAAGTCAGTTAGTTGATCCGGCAAGCGATGATGGTGACACCATTAGACGATTAGGTCTTGATGGTGTAATTTACGCTGTATTTGGGTTATAGTGAAGAAGAAATTGCGATGGTCATCGACCTTACTCTCTCGTCCCGAGCTACATTGGACCAGTGGCAAGACGATACGTCGAGACGACTAGATGTAACTCAGGATGAAGGCACTCTGGAAGATGAAGCATTGTAAATTAGCTGACAGTCGCCAGTGACTCATAGCTGGCTGCTTGCATCAGGGACACCAACAAGAGCTGACGAAGACGCCATTCCACCTCCAGGTAGCGTCCATGGAAACAGGCTACACTGGTCACTAGTGTGGTCTGGTCAAGAATAGAGATCGCATTGGGAAGGTAAACACAGCTAATAATAGCCAGCTGATCTTGAAGACTAACGATTGGATAGAGAAATCGAAACCGGATGTCAGAAAGCAAGTGCAGTGACCTACCAACTGTCACCACTGCTCAAACATCGGAACATCATTATAATTAAAAAAACGGCAACTGATAAACACTATTTTCTTACCAACTCTGTGATATCAGTGCTAAACCTGGCATCCGCCCAAAAGCAGAGGAAAGGAAAATTGCAATCTGTGAAATGAGATGCCATAGAAAGGTCATCAACGTGCACAGAAAAGACAATGAAAAAACCGACATTAGATCATCAGCGTCCCCTCAAGAACACAAGCACAGACACAAGGTTAAGCGGGTTGGTCATTTTCGGCCAACACTGAACATCTGTTTACTGGTTTAGAAGACTCTGCAGAGTCTGTATACAACCAGTTTCATTTACATTTCTTTGCTCTTAAGGCTATGCGCATCCAATCTATTCTTGAATGCATTAATTGAGAGGACGGCGTGGGCTAGTGATTAAGTGACACGGCTCACAACCAGAAGGTGCTGGGTTCGATCCCCACCACAGCACCGTCTGTTACCCCAGGGAAGCAAACCCTTAGAAAATGCAGGAGGAAGCAGGCCCTAACATAAAATGCATGCTGAAGTCGGATGCACTGGGCCGACAGGCGCAAAATAAAAACTGCAGTGCAGCGCACACCGCCTTGGGGAATAGAGAAATAAAGTGAACACAAACATTTTTTTTAAAGTGCATTAATTGTCCTTGCCTCCACTACTTCCTGTGGCAATATATTCCAAGCATTCACCAATCTCTGACAAAACAAATATTTCCTAATATCTAATCTGGATCTTTCTTTCGTTAATTTGTAACTGTGCCATCTTGTTCTTATAGCTGGTTGTTTTTTGAAAAAAACAAATCATGTTATAGTTGAATTTATTCTTGTCTGATTCTCTTATAACCCTGTTTTAAATCCCCTCGACTTCTTCTCTTTTTCTCTTTTCTAGAGACTGTACTCCGGACTTTCCTCATAACTGTCATTCTGGAATCCCACTTTCAGTTTTGTCGCGCTTTTCTGTATCCTTTCCAGCATGTTTATATCCCCTCTACGATAAGGACTTCCCACCTGTACACAGTGCTCCAGTCTAGGTCTAACTAATGCTTTATACAGTTTGACTATCACTTCCTTGCTCCTATGTTTAATATTTCTTTTTATCATACCTAACATTCCATTTTTCTTTTTCCATGCTTTCTGGCCTTCTTCCTGTATTATCTATTTTAACCCCTAGGGTTTTTTCCTTTTCTATCTGTCTAATATTGTTCTCGTCGATTCTGTAATTACTTTAGCTGCAGACCTTTGAAGAAACAAGCATTCATATATAAAGACAAATATTCATAAAATAACATGTTTCTAACTAGTACAAAAATACCCAACAATCTACCTGCTAGAAAAAGCAACACCACTAAACTGCAGAACATCACCATGTTGGGAAATGGAACTAGAAATGACCAGCACTTTAACAACGTCGCCTATTCTTGTTTGTATGTGATGTAAGTTAGCCCCTGCCCACCTTTCTTCATGTTACATTTATGACCAATACTAGACATGTACGTTATGATTGACAGATACGTAAACTCAAACTATTGGACATTTTGTAACCAACTGGCTTTTGTGTGTTTTCACAAAATGAGCAAATGCTTACGTGGACGGGAGTACTTCAGTGGTATGGCTGAGGTCACGTACTAAGATGTGAGTAAATACAGAACTGCCACATTCTAAAGGTACCAGCCTCACGTACTGGCCAGCTGTTGCTTTGACCTCAACATGATAACCATTCTTTTGATGGTCTCCTGGTCGGACAAAGTAGGTGTCCCTTTGTTGGACGGGATAATCGGCTTTGTGGTGGCACGACTCTGGTGCAAGGCTGTTGAAACAAAATGTAATACTGACGCAATGGTTGTGCATGGTGTGGTTATGTAATTGTGTTACGTGTTTATTTGTTAATCATCATCTTCTTTTCTTTCTTCTACTTCTTTTTGTTCTACTTTTTGTTGTTATTGTTCTTCTTCCTCTGCTTTTTCTTTATCTTCTTCTTCTTTTCTTTTATTCTGCTTATTTTCTTCTTCTTCTTCTTCTTCTTCTTCTTTTTCTTTTATTCTGCTTCTTTTTCTTTTTTTCTGCTTCTGTTCTTCTTCTACTTCTTCATCTTTTCTTTCTCTTCTTTTTCACGTTTTTCCTGTTATGTTTTTCTACTTCAATCTCTTTACTGCATAAAACCAAGTAAAAGTACATGACGGGAAAGTACTTCATTGTGTGAAACCAAGTAAAACTACATGGGGTGAAAGTACTTCATTGTTTAAAAACAGGTAAAACTACATGGGGTGAAAGTACTTCATTATTTAAAAACAGGTAAAACTACATGGGGTGAAAGTACTTCATTATTTAAAAACAGGTAAAACTACATGGGGTGAAAGTACTTCATTATTTAAAAACAGGTAAAACTACATGGGGTGAAAGTACTTCATTATTTAAAAACAGGTAAAACTACATGGGGTTAAAGTACTTCATTATTTAAAAACAGGTAGTATTGAACTCTACTCTCCAAAACAAAACAAAAAATGCTGGTAATCAGTGACTGATCAAGCTTTATGGCGTCGTAATGGGCATCAACAAATCCCTTCCACCTTCGCCCGTTCCACTTCTCCCGGTCTGTGGCCATCTTTCGCACGGTGCTCTGGGAGCCAAGATGCAGCAATGCATGAGCTGACAGCCATTAGAGCGACATATCAGGCAACTTACATCAGGGTCAGCGAACCATAGCTGACCCAGACCCTATTCCGCCTCAACGTGGCGGCCCTGGAAACAGGCTGCACTTATCACTAGTGTAATCTAGCTAAAGGATAGAGATCGCAATGGGAAGGCAAACCCTGTACTAAAAAAGTCAGCTGAAGTCGAATGTGTCAGACCTAAAGACGCAGATATGGCAGCGCAGCTGTAAACTATGCCACAGTGTGACAACGTCCTTTTCAGGACAAACGCCAAAGAAGAAGAAGAAATAATTCGCTAATGACGCAAAACTATGCAGAAGTGCTCATCTAAAGCAGAGTTGGATTTATTGAGGTCTTATTTAGATCAAATTTGAGAATAGTCTGTTAGTTTGCAAATGGAGTTTAATGTAGATAAATGTACAGTCCTCCACATGGGTAGATTCAAAATAGAAAATAAATACAGAATGGGAGAGAACAATATTAGAAAGATAGAAAACGAAAGAAACCTAGGTGTTATAATAGATTTTACAGGTAAGAGGAGTGAGCAAGTCCAGGTATCCGGGAAAAAGGCAAATGCAATGTTAGGTATGATAAAAAGAAATATTAATTATAGGAGCAAAGAAGTGATAGTCAAACTGGATAAAGCATTAGTTAGACCTAGATTAGAGTACTGTGTACAGGTGTGGAGTCCTTACTGCAGAGAGGATATAAATATGCTGGAAAGGATACAAAGAAAAGCGACAAAACTGATAGTGAGATTCCAGAATTACAGTTATGAGGAAAGACTCAGCAAGACTGGTTTACATTGTATAGAAAAGAGAAGAATTCGATGTGATTAATACAGGTTTATAAGATAATCAACGGAAAGGATCAATTAGACTATAACGTTTTTTTTCTTCTTCAAAATACAACCGCCAACAAGAACTAGAGGGTACAACCACACATTAATTAAAGAAAGATTCAGATTAGATATTAGGGTTATTTGTTTTAGTCAGAGAGTGGTGAATGCTTGGAATGCATTGCTAAAGGCAATAGTAGAGTGTCAATTAATGCATTCAAGAATAGATTGGATGTGTATAGTTATTTTTAGATTAAGTGAATTCCAAAGGAACTAGTTGTATAGAGACCCTGCAGGGTTTCTATACCACTGCAAAGACGTTAAGTTAAGTGAGTAAGCTGACCAGTCCATCCTGGTGACATGGTACAACTGGAGGAAGTCATTAACAACGCGAACATCTCTGGGACGTCTTGGGACGAACAGCAATAGCTAGCCATCCACCTGGTGACATGGTACTGCTGAAGGAAGTCATTAACAACGCGAACATTTCTGGGACATCTTGGGGCGAACATCAATAGCTAGCCATCCAATCCACCTGGTGACATGGTACTGCTGGAGGAAGTCATTAACAACGCGAACATCTCTGGGACGTCTTGGGACGAACATCAATAGCTAGCCATCCACCTGGTGACATGGTACTGCTGGAGGAAGTCATTAACAACGCGAACATCTCTGGGACGTCTTTGGACGAACAGCAATAACTAGCCATCCACCTGGTGACATGGTACTGCTGGAGGAAGTCATTAACAACGCGAACATCTCTGGGACGTCTTGGGACGAACAGCAATAGCTAGCCATCCACCTGGTGACATGGTACTGCTGGAGGAAGTCATTAACAACGCGAACATCTCTGGGACGTCTTGGAACGAACAGCAATAGCCAGCCATCCACCTGGTGACATGGTACTGCTGGAGGAAGTCATTAACAACGCGAACATCTCTGGGACGTCTTGGGACGAACAGCAATAGCTAGCCATCCACCTGGTGACATGGTACTGCTGGAGGAAGTAATTAACAACGCGAACATCTCTGGGACGTCTTGGAACGAACAGCAATAGCCAGCCATCCACCTGGTGACATGGTACTGCTGGAGGAAGTCATTAACAACGCGAACATCTCTGGGACGTCTTGGGACGAACAGCAATAGCTAGCCATCCACCTGGTGGTGAACATAGCCAATATTATCAAAATTTTCTTTTTAATCAAAAGGTTGATTAAAATAATAAATGAGACATTTCGACCCATTTACGATTGGCGGGTACGAGATTCCAGAGTTACGATACGCAGATGACACAGTGATACTATCAAGAAGAGCAGCTACTTTCAGCCGTTAATGGACATAGTAAAGATCAAAACATGTTTATAAACATAAACAAAACAAAGATAATGACCACCGACAAAACACAATGTCAACATAAAATTACAGTGGGTGGTGAGGAAATAGATCAGGTTACACATTTTGAATATCTGGGCTCCAGAATTGACAAAAATGGCGACTGCTCGAAGAAAATGAGAAGAAAACTAGCCATGGCAATGCAGACTGAACAGTCTGAAGAAATTATGGCAGAGCACCAACAAAATTATAAAAGTAAAAGTCTTGAGAGCTTGTGTTTTTTCTGTGGCAGTTTATAGCTGTGAATCATGGACGATTACCAAAACTTCCAGACAAAGAATCGAATCCTTCGAGTCAAAATGGTACAGAAATATCATCAAAATAGCCTGGACCGAGAAAAAGAACAAATGTAGACATTCGGCAAGAGTTGAGCATAGAGGAGAACTGGTTTATCAATTCTATTTTCTCTAGAAAATGTAAATACTTTGGTCACATCAAGAGACACAGCGGTCTTGGGAGAACAGAAATGGAAGGTATAGTGCCAGGTAAAGGAGGAAAGGGTTGACCAAGAAGACGATGGCACCAAGATATTCAGGAATGCCTGAGTATGACTGTGGCGGAGGCTGGAGTTTTGGCAAGGGAACGAGTTTCTTTCAGGCAGACTGTAATGGGAGCGACGCTCTATAAAGGACATGCTACATGATGATGATGATACATTACTAAAGGTTACACTAAAGCGTTTGATAACGTAAAGCATGAACAGTTGATACGATGTATAGAAGATATAAATATGGACGGTAATGATATCAAACTTATCACAAACTTGTATTAAGATTAATCAGTATGTTTTGATCTAGAGAAAAGGTGTCACCTAGTATAACTATTAAAAAGGGGGTTGGATAGTAATATCCGCTCTCTCCTTGCTTGTAAAACTCTTTCAGGACGTAGCGAAATTCTCATATTTTTGTTCCGCGGATTTTCTCTTCTAAGATTTTGATCTAGTGTTACAGTGAAAGTGGCATTATGTTTTACTATTATGTTTTATTATCATATTACGTGGTCGTGTCGTTTATTGAATGAAAGGGGAAATAAGAACATGTACATTATATAAATATAGCTCCATTTCTAAAATAGTAAGGAAGTAATAAAGATGCAGCAATAACAACAAAACAAAAAACGATGGAAAAAACCAACTACCATGTCAGAGTTACTCAATATAGACAGCTAATCCATTTGTGTTGTCATTTCCGACACATTTGTTTCGAAACTACATCCATTTATAAAATTTTCTAACGTAGATATAATAAGACATTGAACAAGAACATGGTCATTTGGAAAATAATTGTTTCCTGGCGTGAAAATCGATAATTTATCTCTTTAAACGGGTAATTTTAAATATATTACACAAATTTCAGGAATCACCGGTTAATTTATAGTCAAACACTAGAAGAATAGATCTACTTTTATTTCCGAGTCATAAAAACGTCTTCCATGCCGCACATTAAACACAATGAATATATATTGTCTCCAGCCACAAAAAGTAGATGTTTATTTTATTCGAAAATGCCCACCTTTTGTGAAAAATGTACTTATCTGTCAGAATAATTGAGATTGACTAGAAAAATCAATACAAGTGCTAAAATGGCTTGGCTTCGTTCGTTCTCAATCTCCCGCTACCAAACCCTGAAAGGCTTAAGTAGCAGAATGTAGTCCAGAGAACCGAATGCGTTGTGTCGTAGTTTACAGCTTGACTGCGATATTTGCACCTTTCGGTCCAACACATCCGACTTCACCAATCATTTTTTGAGTACCGGATTATCATTCCCTCTTCGATCCCTTCTCCTTAGCCAGTCTGCCCTGCTGCAGCCTGTTATCCAGGATCACCGCGTGGAGGTGTAGAGGGGTCTTGGCAGCTTTGGTTCGCTGGCCCTGACGCTAGCAGTCAGTTATGGGTCGCTGGCCACTGCAGCTCGTGCGCTGCTCTAAACGCTAAAATGAAGTGTACATTTTATATTTCAGAAATAGTTTCAAAGAAACCAAGAGCTTTTTGTGTCGAAAGAAGAGCAGATTGATGCTGGCAGATTTGTAATCGATAACAAAATTGTGTAGAACAACCACCCGGAGGACAATGGTCCACCTTCATCAGCACGCTCGGGATGTGAGGAAAGCTTCTGCAACCCCCCTCCCCCTTTTCAGGGCACACAAAAGAGTAAACCTACTCATTGTGGGCATTCCCAAACAACAACAACAACAACAACAAAAACAACAATGACTTAAACACATAGCAAAAAGTTTTTGAACAAAATTTTTATTAATTTTACAATTTTTATATAAAACGAAACCAAAGAATCAATCTTTATTTCTGAAGTATCTAAAAAGTATGTAACGCAGAAAAAATATATTTGCATCACAAAAATTTCTTAAAATCACCGGCCTCTGACAGTAGTCTCCCGTCCTGAAAGAGTTAATGTATACACAGAGCAGATTTTCAAAGACATTGATGACATGCCTGGATAAAGAAGAAAAAAAAAGGGAATATATATATTTAAATCAGGAAATAAATAAAAGAGGTCCGAATCAAGTAGGAAGCAAAATAAATATACTCATTCCCAAAATGGTCCAAAGAAAACAATTGTACATATTGTGCATCAGAAAGTCGACTGGGTAAACCGAGGAACGCAAGAAAATAAAAATTGCAACCAAATACCTACGGCTGACAACAAAGATCATCAGATGGCGAGGAACAACGGGAGGAACATCACAGAAACACCAGGTTAAGTACAAACAGATACACACACGCATCCAAGCACTGTTTTATGCGTCTTAATATCGCCCAAATTGACTACGGTCTGGGGTGGAATAGGCGCGCCTCCGCCAGTAGAAACTAGTGAGGCAAACACATAAAATTAACAAAAATTAAAAAATTATAGGAGGACGAAGCATCAATAGGGTCAGATATGCTGACGATGCAATGTTAATGGCGGAAGATCCAATACATCTGCAGAACTCAATGGATAAGATAACCAGCAAAAGTCAGCAATATGGGTTGGAAATCAACATCAAAAAGGGATCAACATGCTGAGCTGTAGTGGTCAGCGACCCATAGCTGACTGCTAGCGTCAGGGCCAGCGAACTACAGCTGCCAAGACCCTTCTACACCTCCATGCGGTGATCCTGGATAACAAGCTGCAGCAGGGCAGACTGGCTAAGGAGAAGGGATCGAAGAGGGAATGCTTACCCGGTACTCAAAAAATGCTTGCTGAAGTCGGATATGTTGGACCGAAATGTGCAAATATCGCAGTCAAACTGTAAACTAAGACACAACGTATTCCGTTCTCTGCACTACATTCTGCTACTTAAACCCTTTCAGGGTTTGGTAGCGGGAGATTGAGAACGAACGAAGCCAAGCCAACATAAAAAAGACTAAAGTTATGGTGTTCACCAAAAGGAAAATGACCAAAAGCTTTCATCCGCATAAATGGAGGAATTCAGAAACAAGTGTCAAGCTATGTATACCTTGGCCAACTCATCTCAGATGCTGGCAAATGTGAAAGGGAGATCTTTAAAAGAATTCCAAAAAATATTTAACAGCATGAGAGGCAAACATAAAAATATATATATAAACAACAGTGGATAGAGAGAACAAACAGTAAATACCCACAGGACCCAATCAATAGACTGAATAGGAAACAGTATACCACAATTTTCCGCCTCAGAACAGGTCATTGCAGACTAAATGCACACATGCATAAAATGAAAGCAGCACAGACTGCACAATGCACATGTCAGAGAGGACCCCAGACTCCAGAACACATCATGCAAACATATCCACTGCACCAAGACGCCCGTGAGAAAACTTGGCCCAAGGAGAGAAACAAACAAGACAAACTGTGGGGAACCATTGAGGACCTGCGACTGACGTATCACTTCATGGAGGCAGCCTATTTGGTGGCATAAAACGAGCATACAAAATCGAACGCCAAGAAGAAGACGAAGAAGAATCATAAAATGATATCCGCATTGAGTTTTATTGTACGGAGTAGAAACCTGGACCCTGACAAGGTAAATTGAAACGCGTATTTAGGATTTTGAAACGTGGGTTTTCAGAAGACTTGGACGCGTTTCTTGGAAAGATAGGAAAACCAATAATGCGGTTCTAGAACAACTCCAGGTGGAACATACACTTCTGAAGGAAATAAAAATCAGAAACATAAAATATTTTGGTCATGTCAAGCGCCATGACAGTCTGCTAAATGTTATTTTGGAGGGAAGAGTAGAAGGCAAGAGAACCAAAGGGTGACAGAGGTACAGATGGACAGACAACATCAGGATGTTGTGGAAACACAGTTTGACTGTGTGTACCAGCCTGGTGCGAGACAGAGACAGATGGAGACCCCATTACGGCCAACCTCCGTTACGGAGACGACACGGTGTAGATGAGACTTTGTAAGTGAGCCCTAACTCATTCTGAGTAGTATATTTTCAAGCGAACGAAAGAAGAAACAAGCCATGCTGTTCCCACGAAGGGCAGGTAATGAATATCATCATCAATTATTTCCCTTGTTTTCAAATATTAACAATGTCAACAGTTATCCATATAATATCCACAATCTGTTTGTATGTAGTACATCCCCCCTCCCTCCGAGTCCTCCTTCCTCTGCCCCACATTATCTGGTTCAACATCTATGTACTGGAAAACCCCGTTTTGTCTAATACACGAATTAGGGCGTGTCCAATATATACACAGAACAACAAAACCGTTAAAGTGGTCGATCGTAATTGATTCGTTGGCTTCAATCTCAAAAGGGGAGGGGTTTAAGCCTGATTGACGTTTCATGGGATGAAGTAAGAGAACGGGTCAGAAACTAGAAGAAGTTGCTTTGAGGCTACAAGTCCTTTTTGAACATAGCCCAGGTCCAGTTGTTGGGACGAACTGACAGTTAACAAGAGCTTCTAAGTTTTGCAATGACCATGAAGTTTCTGACAGTGTGCTTGTTTTGTAAGTAACGCGTCTGTTGTGTTGCAGGTTCGTGTGGAGCGCGATCTGTCTCATCCATGCTTGGCTGCAATGGCTCTTCAATGTCTTATGTAAATTGTAATTGTGCAAACTGATAAAGTCCACCTCTTCATATTATTGTGACACTTTCCCTCGGTATAATTTTCAGTAACAGTGTTATGTCTCTTTAATTATTCATTTCTTTCGCCGCGTTAGTCCTAAAAATAGAGGTGTGTCGTAGTTTACAGCGAGGCTGCGATATGTGTCTTTCGCCTCGACGTATCCTGTTTCAGCTGGCTTTTTTTGGCTACCGGATTTGCCTGAAAAATATTTTTTCATCATCTATCCACCGTGCTCTCGGTCGTCCTCTAATAGGAGGCTGGACCGTAGGGTATTGTAGGGTCGCAGGGGAAGCTGATCAGTCATTTATTGTGTAAACTACGACACAACGAATTCCGTTCTCCAGACAACATCCAGGTACTTACAAAACCTTTTTCAGGGCTTGGTAGCGGGAGTGAGAAAACGTTCAGGGCTTGGTAGTGGGAGTGAGAGAACGTTCAGGGCTTGGTAGCGGGAGTGGGTGAACGTTCAGGGCTTGGTAGCGGGAGTGAGTGAACGTTCAGGGCTTGGTAGTGGGAGTGGGTGAACGTTCAGGTAGCGGGATTCTAAAAACGAACGATGAAAGAAGAAGTAGGAAGGAAATGGTTTTTAAAAAATTGGAGGGATTAAAAGTGGATAACAACCAACTGATAACAGCACACGCATCTTTTGAAAGAGGCCTCGTGGGCATAACTCTCAGACAGCAACCGCAGAGCGAACTACACAATAGCGACATCCGGAGAATGTCACATATCAAGTATGTCCTACAGTACGTCAACCATTCGAAACACCGCTGGGCTGGTCATATATCCAGAAGACAAGATGAAAAATGGAATACCTTAACAACTATGGGGTACCCCGCGCGACAAAAAGAGACCTCAGGGACGTCCCCCAACTCGCTGGCGAGATTCACTAGAAAAATACAACATTCACGACCCCACAGACAGACAGACTACTATCACACTGGACGACACGCGCCCGAGTTGGGACCCGCTAAAGGGTGACCAACCTTGGCGAAGAACGAGTCAAACTTGGAAAAAAGTGGATACATGTCCAGGTCAAGATGGTATAGGGAACCGCTTAGCGCAGTGGTTAGAGCGCTTGCTTCGCATCTGAGTGGTCCTGTGTTCATTCCCCAGTTGAGGCGGTAATGTTTTTTCAGACCGAAACGGCATCCGGGTCGACCCAGCCTTAAATGGGTACCGGTACAGTCCGAGAAGTAAAAGCGGCGAGGGAGAGGAGATGGCTACCGCCCTCATATAGCCGAGCCTTTGAAATGTGAGATCGCTAACACCTCACACCCCTATGGCAGTAATGCTATGGGTTACTTTACTTTTAACAAGATGGTATCCATCTAAAATTGCTATTTGAAATTAGAGACCAATTAGCAAAACCATTTTTCTATATTATGTTCTCAATCACTTGCACAAGAGATTCCTCAAAGAGATTGGGAAGATGCAGATTCAAAAAGGAAAAGAAATCAGATCCAGCAAATTATAGACCGGTGAGTTTAACAAGCATAGTCTTTAAAATTTTAGAATCAATAATCAAAGAAAACATTATAATGCATCCAGACATGTAATCAGAAATAGTCGGCATGGGTTTACTAGAGGGAGATTGTGCTTAACAAATTTGTTAGAATTCAGGGAGGAGGTTAATAAAATGATAGATAAGGGGGAACCAGTGGATGTTATTTATCTAGATTTTGCAAAGGCGTTTGATAAAGTAGCTCTTCAAAGATTATTCTAAAAGTTAAAATCACATGGAATAGGTGGGGAAGTTGCCAAATGGATTGACAGTTGGTTAACGGGAAGAAGGCAGAGGGTGGGCATCAATAAGGAGTACTCTTAGTGGTGTGAAGTGAAAAGTGGAGTTCCACAAGGCTCAGTTTTGGGACCAATATTGTTCTTGATACATTTAAACGATTTGGACGTTGATATAGGTATAATGATTTAAAAATTTGCGGACGACACAAAACTATGTGGGAGTGTCTTATCTATAGCAGAAGTGGATATATTGAGGTCTGATTTAGATAAAATTCAAGATTGGTCTGTGAGCTGGCAAATGTTGTTTAATGTAGATAAATGTACAAGTATCCACATGGGTAAATCCAATATGGAACATAATTACAGAATGTGCGAGAACAATATTAGAATGATAGATAAGGAAAGGGACCTAGGGGTTATAATAAAGCATGCAGGTGAAGTGAGTGAGCAAGTTCAGGTAGCAGTGAATAAGGCAAATGCAATGTTAGGTATGAAAATAAAAATATTAAACATAGGAGTAAGGAAGTGATTGTCAAACTGAATAAAGCATTGGTTAGACCTAGGTTGGAGTACTGTGTACAGGTGCAGAATCCTTATCATGGAGGAGATATAAATATGCTGGAAAGGATACAAAGAAGCGCGACAAAACTGATAGTGAGATTCCAGAATTACGGGTATGAGAAAAGAAGCATAAAAACTGGCCTACGGTGTCTAGAAGAGAGAAGAATTCGAGGTGACCTAGTACAGGTTTATAAGATAATCACAGGTAAAATTAGACTATAACAAGTTGTTTTTTTCAAAGTACAACCACCAACGAGAACAAGAGGCACAGATACAAATTAACTAAAGAAAGGTCCAGATTGGATATTAGGAAATATTTTTTTAGTCAGAGAGTGGTGAATGCTTGGAATGCATTGCCCCATGAGGTAGTGGTGGCAGGGACAGTTAATGCATTTAAGAATAGATTGGATGCGCATAGCTTTTAGAGCATGGTAATGCAGATGCAACTAGTTGTATACAGACTCTGATGAGTCATCTAAACCAGTATAAAAACGTTAAGTTAAGGTACCATTAGCCCTCGTAAACACGTACAATCTGCTTTCATGTGCCCTTTGTGGGGCTATTGATAACTTCAATCCATGCCTCTGTAGTGAACTTTCATTTGGACACCATCTTGCACTGAAGCCCCTGCCATGTGTCGCTAAATGCTTCCAATTAAACAGTAATGAACCATTCACGTCCATTAATCTGAGATTAGCTCTTCTAAGTGTGTAAAACCTATACACTGATCGCTTTATCTTGCGTATCGTGTGATAACACAACACATTTCTGGGTGGCCACGATATTTATAATGCAGAGCACTTCTGTGGTATCGATTTCACTAAGCCGTAACAGGTTAATCTGCGACAGTCCTTGTAAGTGTATATAAGGAATACACTTAATCATATTCCTTGCACGTCTTCTGTTCGATTAGATCTGGATTCCCAGCATTCCTTTTTCTTCTTCTTCTTCTTCTTCTTCTTCTTCTTCTTCTTCTTCGTACGCTGACGTCATAATACAGCGATTTACGTTGCACTGTTTCGTTAGACCTGTGGCCTAGCGCATCCGATTTCAACAGGCGTTTCTGTAGGGTTGCCCTCCTTAGCCCTTGGGTGTCCCCAGATAATCTGCAAGGCAGCAGTTGTTTGAGGTCAGAGTTATCTCTCTTAGAAAAGTTGCCTTGCAGGAATATCGAGTCTTCCCCATCCGGGTTTCTTTCAGGTTTTCCATCCTTTAGGTGTATTATCAATCAGGGATGTATCCTTTCACTTTATCTGTACAACATGTGGAAACTATAATGAGAAATGTTCAAGAAGACGAGAACATTGAAAGTTTCGATCCATTTACAATTGGGGGGGGGGCACACACGAGATTCCAGAGTTACGATACGCAGATGACACAGTGATACTATCAAGAAGTGCAGAAGGGCTAGAGCAGCTAATTTCAGCCGTTACTGGACATAGTAAAGATCAAAACCTGTTTATAAAAATAAATAAAACAAAGATAATGACCACCAACAAAACACAATGTCAGCATACATTTACAGTGGGTGGTGAGGAAATAGATCAGGTCACACATATTGAATATCTGGGCTCCAGAGTTGACAAAAATGGCGACAGCTCGAAAGAAATCAGAAAAAAACTAGCCATGGCAATGCAGAGACTGAACAGCCTGAAGAAAAAATGGCAGAGCACCAATAAAATGATAAAAGTAAAAGTCTTGAGAGCCTGTGTTTTTCCTGTGGCAGCTTATGACTGCGAATCATGGACGATTACCAAAACGTCTAGACAAAGAATCGAATCTTTCGAGTAAAACAGAACAGCCAGAGTCCAAGTACAAGGGCAGATGAGCAAAAAGGTGGCACTGGAGCAAGGAGTTCCTCAAGGGGGAGGTACTGTCACCCACACTTTTTCTGGTGTATATAATCAACATCATAGAGAATATACCAAGAAGAGTCCACAGCTCCATGTATGCAGACGATCTGGCTATGTGGACCTCGGAAAAAATCTCACCGTAGCAAACAATCGGATGCAGCAGGCCCTAACATCGTTGGAGGAGTGGGCGAAATCATGGCTGGTCAAAATAAATGAAGAAAAAAACAATATGTACGATATTCTCGCTTTCAAATAAACCACAGAACACCAAAATAAGTCTTAACGGCAAATATCTGCGGCCAAACGACAACCCAAACTACTTGGGAGTCACATTTGATCGGCGCATGACATGGAAAAGTCAGATCGAGAGAAACCGAATGAGAGCCAGACAAAGAATGGCAATCATGAGGAAACTTACTGGCACAAGCTGGGGAGCAGACGAAAGAATACTCAAGAAACTGTACACTGGAAGAGTGAGACCAGTTCTCGAGTATGGCATTGCGGCATGGACAACAGCAGCAAAGGCGAACTTTGATAAAATTAGCAAACTTCAAAACCAAGCCATGAGAGTTATAACAGGAGGCATGAAGTCAACGCCAATTGTAGAACTTGAAAAGATTACAAAACTGCAATGCATGATCGACAGAAGAGACTGCAGAGCCCAGCAGCAAGCAGAGACACTAAGAAGACTGACAGACCATCCAATGCAACAGAGACTAAATAGATTTGGAAAAGGGAAACTAAAGCGAAGAAACTTTGCAGGAATAGCCAAAGCAAAGATGAGCGAAGACCCTATGAACACTATAACAACACCAAAGCCCATCCCTACTGTACGCAAACCTACATGGAAGCAGCATATCATTCCGCAAGTGGCAGAAAATATACCAGGTATTGGAAAAAAGAACAGCCAGACTGAACAAGAAAGGAGAGACATAACCCTGAGGTACATAGCGGAAAACTACCCAAGCATGGACTGGACCCATGCATACACCGACGGTTCTGTAACAAACACAACACGGAATGGAGGGGGGGGGGGGGTATTCCTGAGCCTAACAAATGGTAGAAAAATAACACTGTCAGTGGCAACTGGAAAATTCTCAAGCAATTTTAGAGCAGAGGCAGAGGCACTGAAGGCTGCAGTAGAAGCAATGCTGACAGGCGAAAGCAATGAAAGCCACATAGTCCTGTTTACAGATGCCCTGGCCGTGGTTACAGCACTAAAAAGCCAGAAAAATACTAAACTTAATGATTTAAGAGCAGTACTCTGTCAACTATGCCAGCAGTCCGCACCAAAAAGGGTAGTGGTATAGTGGGTTCCATCCCACTGCAACATCCAAGGCAACGAGGAGGCAGACAGACTGGCAAAAGAAGGTGCAAGACTACCACAACCAGATACTAGTATGGCATACGAAGAGTCAAAACGGCTTATTAGAGCCAGATACATGACCAAATGGGAAACAGAACATACTGGATACACCAAAAACGATGCCTATTACCAGTTGAACAGAAGAGAGCAGGTCGTGGTCTTCAGACTTCGCACTGGCCACAATAGACTGAGGTACCACCTATTCAATAAATTGAAGATAGGTGGCACCGACGAATGCCTGTGTGGTACCGGGAAAATGACCGCTGAGCATCTGCTGCAAAACTGCCCGACATACGAGGATCAGAGAGAGCAGATGTGGCCATCACCAGTGGCACTGCAAAACAAGCTCTATGGCAGTGTCGACAGCCTCAGGATGACCGCTGCTTTTTTCGAAAAAATAAAGGTTGATGTCTGACTGCGTACGATGATGATGATGAAGAAGAAGAAGAAGAAGAAGAAGAAGAAGAAGAAGAAGAAGAAGAAGAAGAAGAAGAAGAAGAAGAAGAAGAAGGAGTACGCGTCAAGCGTTAGCAATTCCTTTTTTGCTTATCTAGAAAACACCCACAAAAAAGTTTTTTTTGCTTGCTATGGGACTGAGTGATCTCGAGATAAGACGTCGGCCTTGGGCGCTGGAGGTCACCGGTTCAAATCACAGTAGAGACTGAGATTTTTCCCTGTGGACTATCTGGTATTTCCCCGGATCTCTGTGTAGTAGAGATCGAGCGGCCGTGTGCAATGTAGGGCACGTTACAAGTCCCTCGGCAGTTGGAAATCGAACAGAGTAGACTTAACGGCCGCTGCCAGGGCAAAATCCGAAATGTATCCAATCTATTACGGGATCTTCGCCGATGCGACGGAGTTCGTCCATTGTGATGAGATTCTCTAAAACAAAAAAACAAAAAAAACAAAACAAAAATGGAGAAGAACAGCACTTACCGGTTAAGCTGTGAGCAATGATGTTGATTCTTCGACTAAACTAAACTATACTAAACTAAACTAAACTACCCTAAACTAAACTATACTACCCTAAACTAAACTATACTACACTAAACTAAACTATGCTAAACTAAACTAAACTATACTATACTATACTAAACTAAACTATACTAAACTATACTAAACTATACTATACTAAACTAAACTATACTACCCTAAACTAAACTATACTACACTTAACTAAACTATACTATACTAAACTAAACTATACTATACTAAACTAAACTATACTAAACTATACTATACTAAACTAAACTATACTACCCTAAACTAAACTATACTACACTAAACTATACTACACTAAACTAAACTATACTATACTACACTAAACTATACTAAACTAAACTATACTATACTAAACTAAACTATACTACACTAAACTAAACTATACTAAACTATACAACACTAAACTAAACTAAACTAAACTATACTACACTAAACTAAACTATACTATACTAAACTATACTAAACTATACTACACTAAACTAAACTACACTAAACTATACTACACTAAACTAAACTATACTAAACTATACTAAACTAAACTATACTACACTAAACTAAACTAAACCATGCTAAACTAACTAACGTATACTAAACTAAACTAAGCTAAACTATATTATACTAAACTAAACCATGCTAAACTAACTAAAGTATACTACACTAAACTAAACTATACTAAACTATACTACACTAAACTAAACTATACTAAACTAAACCATGCTAAACTAACTAACGTATACTAAACTAAACTAAGCTAAACTAAATTATACTAAACTAAACCATGCTAAACTAACTAAAGTATACTACACTAAACTAAACTATACTAAACTAAACTAAACTATACTATACTAGACTAAACTAAACCATGCTAAACTAACTAAAGTATACTAAACTAAACTAAGCTATACTAAGCTAAACTCAATTATACTGAACCATACTAAACTAAACTATACTAAACTATAATCAACTATTCTAAACTATACTAAACTATAATAAACTATACCAAACTTACTAATCTAAACTATACCATACTAAACTATACTATACTAAACTATACTAAACTAAACTAAATGTTTTGCTTCTTCTCTATTTCCCCAGTCTTGCTGGTATTGGCCGTCATCCACGCACAGGGTAAGTATTTTGGTACTCTAGATTAAAAGAATAGAACCACTGTAGTCAAACATATGATCAAAGGGGACTGAAGATGAATGTGTATGGTGCTAGCAACCTCAAAATGTAAAACCAACCGTCGCTATACATGCTTGGATACAGGATGGGGCCGAAGATGAAGCAGCGAATGAGCTGACAGCAGCGAATGAGCTGACAGCAGTGAATGAGCTGACAGCAGTGAATGAGCTGACAGCAGTGAATGAGCTGACAGAAGTGAATGACCTGACAGCAGTAAATGAGCTGACAGCAGTGAATGAGCTGACAGCAGTGAATGACCTGACAACAGTAAATGAGCTGACAGCAGCGAGAGACTCCTAGCTTGCTGCTTCCCCCAGGGTCAGTGAACCAGAGCTGGCTGCTTCCACCAGGGTCAGTGAACCAGAGCTGACTGCTTGCATCAGGGTCAGTGAACCAGAGCTGACTGCTTGCATCAGGGTCAGTGAACCAGAGCTGACTGCTTGCATCAGGGTCAGTGAACCAGAGCTGACTGCTTGCATCAGGGTCAGTGAATCAGAGCTGGCTGCTTCCATCAGGGTCAGTGAACCAGAGCTGACTGCTTGCATCAGGGTCAGTGAACCAGAGCTGACTGCTTCCATCAGGGTCAGTGAACCAGAGCTGACTGCTTCCATCATGGTCAGTGAACCAGAGCTGACCAAGACCATATTCTGCCTCCAAGCGACGGCCATGCAAACAGGCTACACTAGTCTGGCTATGTGAAACAGGATCGCAGTGGGAAGACAAACCAGGTACCAACAAAAAGTAAGCTGAAGAAATCGGATATGTAAATATCGCAGCCTTGCTGTAAACTACAACACAACATCCTTTGCACAATGGATGTCGAAGGGCCTAAGAATACAGGCTTCCTGTAATGGGGCCGAAGTAGTGACGGCTCTATGCTTCAATGGGAGCATGTATATCAATCTTGAATGCTGGTATTACAACTGTGCTTGTATTGCTTAATTTATGTACGAGCTTCTGATCTGTTAAGAATCGATGTCACTGCACCACAGTGGAACCAATAATGGCGTAGATACCAATGGTTTTCGTAGCTCGATGGTTGTACACAATCCAGCTACGTTTTCTCAGGTACCCCTACGATTTTGCAATCTGTCCAGTGTCGACTAATCTACGGTAGTGTCTTCACCCAAGAGGCGGTCGTAGATCAACTTCAAAATTTCACCTTCATTCGTTACCAATGACCCACAGGCCAGACAAAATATTGTCAGCTATGGGTCGCTGACCCTGACGCTAGCCGTCAGCTTTAGCTTGCTGACCCTGACGCTTGCAGTCAGCTTTAGGTCGCTGATCCTGACGCTAGCAGTCAGCTTTGCGTCGCTAACCGTGACGCTAGCAGTCAGCTTTAGCTTGCTGACCCTGAAGCTAGCAGTCAGCTATGGTTCGCTGGCCCTGACGCTAGCAGTCAGCTATGGTTCGCTGACCCTGACGCTAGCAGTCAGCTATTTGTCGCCGACCGTGATGCTAGCAGTCAGCTATGGTTCGCTGACCCTGACGCTAGCAGTCAGCTTTAGCTTGCTGACCCTGACGCTAGCAGTCAGCTATGGTTCGCTGGCCCTGACGCTAGCAGTCAGCTATGGTTCGCTGGCCCTGACGCTAGCAGTCAGCTATGGTTCGCTGACTGCTGCAGCTCATCCTCTGCCATTGTGGGCATTTGAAACAACGAAGCAAAAACAACCATCAAGGCCAAACAAAAAACGAAGGATGTTGGGGATCTATTGCAGCCGACTTTCAATACGGAGATGGCACTGGAACTGAACTGAATTGCGTGGTGGACTCGTGCTTCTAGAAACCGGCTGTGTTGCAGCAGCCTGGCCAATGAGGTGGGAATCGACACTAGGATCCTCATAGAAATAAACCAAATGAGATACCTCGTATAAACAATACAGCCAGGAGTACACAGACTCACTTCTTCAGTGCACATCTGAACCAATCTTACTCGCTGGGGGCTGCCAACCGCAGTGGTTAGTGCACTGACCTCCCAGTCAGGCGATCAGGGTTCAATCCCCAGCTGATACGAAATTGTTGTTCTGATCACAGACGGGCCCCTGTGGTCGACCCCGCCACAGAAATTGGGTACCAGAAGAATCTGGGAAGTAAAGTGTGCCGGGGTGATGCTGACCCACTAAGTGCCGTTGGTTACATAATATGGGCCTAACACCACATTTCCTATGCGCCGCACGGCATGACGAGATGTTTTACGGTACCAAAATAATGTAATGAATGGACAACTCAGATCGGGTATCTGGAAATAAAGAACAGCCTAACCAAGGAAAATATTTGACTAAACGTATAAAAACATCAGTGTCCAATGTCGATTAGTGCCAGATGAATAGTTGGTGTACATTTGAATGTGTGTATTTCAGATCCGAAATGTTTTCCTTGTAAGGCCTCGTGGCCCAAGCCGGTCTATTATATTAACCAAGACGACTGTGCTACGGTCTATGAGTGTAACCAAGGGAATCTGACCTTGACTGCCTGCGATCCACCCCAGGTCTTTGAGTTCCTGCTGCAGGTATGTTTTTCTATGGGTGGTTGTAAGCCTCATCATGTCAGACTGGGACCCACCCCAAGTCGTGGTGAGTTCATACTGCAGGTATGTTTTTCTATGGGTGGTTGTAAGCCTCATCATGTCAGACTGGGACCCACCCCAAGTCGTGGTGAGTTCATACTGCAGGTATGTTTTTCTATGGGTGGTTGTAAGCCTCATCATGTCAGACTGGGACCCACCCCAAGTCGTGGTGAGTTCATACTGCAGGTATGTTTTTCTATGGGTGGTTGTAAGCCTCATCATGTCAGACTGGGACCCACCCCAAGTCGTGGTGAGTTCATACTGCAGGTATGTTTTTCTATGGGTGGTTGTAAGCCTCATCATGTCAGACTGGGACCCACCCCAAGTCGTGGTGAGTTCATACTGCAGGTATGTTTTTCTATGGGTGGTTGTAAGCCTCATCATGTCAGACTGGGACCCACCCCAAGTCGTGGTGAGTTCATACTGCAGGTATGTTTTTCTATGGGTGGTTGTAAGCCTCATCATGTCAGACTGGGACCCACCCCAAGTCGTGGTGAGTTCATACTGCAGGTATGTTTTTCTATGGGTGGTTGTAAGCCTCATCATGTCAGACTGGGACCCACCCCAAGTCGTGGTGAGTTCATACTGCAGGTATGTTTTTCTATGGGTGGTTGTAAGCCTCATCATGTCAGACTGGGACCCACCCCAAGTCGTGGTGAGTTCATACTGCAGGTATGTTTTTCTATGGGTGGTTGTAAGCCTCGTCCTATCATTCATCCCCTCTCCTCTCATCATTCTCCTCACTCATCTCATTTGTTCCTTTACTTCATCCACTCAATTATCTCATTCATCCCCACTCCTCTCATTTATCCATTCACTCCCCTCATTTATCCCTTCACTCCCCTCATTTATCCTCTCACTCGTCTCATCCCACAACTCACTCCCCTCATTTATCCCTTCACTCCCCTCATTTATCCTCTCACTCGTCTCATCCCACAACTCACTCCCCTCATTTATCCCTTCACTCCTCTCATCCCACAACTCACTCCCCTCATTTATCCCTTCACTCCTCTCATCCCACAACTCACTCCTCTCATTCATCTCCTTATTCATCCCTTAACTTTCCATCCCCTCACTCCTCTCATCCCCCCAACTCCCACCTCTTATTCATCCCTTCCCTCTTCATCTCCTCTCATCCCCCCAACTCCCACCTCTTATTCATCCCTTCACTCTTCATCTCCTCTCATCCCACCAACTCCCACCTCTTTTTCATCCCTTCACTCTTCATCTCCTCTCATCCCCCAACTCCCTCCTCTTATTCATCCCTTCATCTCCTCTCATCCCCCCCTCCCAAAGCCCTCCTCTTATTCATCCCTCCCCTCATACATCCATGACCTCCCCTAACCCTCCCCTCTTCTCTATTCCCCAGGCATGCGTCCCAGACAGTGACGAAATGATGTTCACGTGCAAGAAACTGCTACATAAGGGCTGCTCGGGACGTTAAAAGGACCCTAAGACACCCCCCCCCCCCCACCCAAGTGACTACACACCACGCCTCTGCCTTGTTCCCGTCACCCTGCTATTGATACAAACTGAAAACTATCTACATTGTGTCTGTCACTGTCAAACCTTGTTTTCTTCTCATTGAAACAACTTTAAGATTATACACACAACAACGGGGTTAAACCAACAGTTATTTGTTTGTTTCGTAGAGAACAAAATGTGCTTTTTTAACTTAGGAGATAATTATGGGGGATTCTGTTGATCTGTTGCCAAGGCAACTGTTGGTTGTTCTTATACTGGAAGTGGCAAACAAGATGGAGTTTTGTGAGTCTAAACACAATAAAGGTGTTGTAACATTTCTTGGCGGCTTGTTTATTTTGATGGATGGAGATGGATTGTTTGGGTGGATGGTTAATGTAAGAGGAGATGGGGTGGGTGAGTGGACGGGTGGGTACATGGAGATGGAGGATAGATGAGTGGTTGGTGGACAGATGGATGGGTGAGTGGACAGCTGGGTGGTTGGATGGTGGGTAAATAGATGGGTGGACAGATGGATGGGTGGACAGATGGATGGGTGGACAGCTGGGTGCTAGGATGGTGGGTAGATGGATGGGTGGGTGGACGGGTGGGTACATGGAGTATAGATGAGTGGATGGGTGGACAGATGGATGGGTGAGTGGACAGCTGGGTGGTTGGATGGTGGGTAGATAGATGGGTGGACAGATGGATGGGTGGACAGCTGGGTGCTAGGATGGTGGGTAGATGGATGGGTGGGTGGACGGGTGGGTACATGGAGTATAGATGAGTGGATGGGTGGACAGATGGATGGGTGAGTGGACAGCTGGGTGCTAGGATGGTGGATGGGTGGACAGGCGAGTGGATTGGTAGGTTTGTGGATGGATAGGCATTTAAAAGACAGGTGAATGGATTAGTAAGTTTGTGGATGGATAGACAGATGAATGGACATGCGAGTGAATTTGTAAGTTTGTGGATGGATAGACAGATGAATGGACAGGCGAATGGATTGGTAAGTTTGTGGATGGATAGACAGATGAATGGACAGGCGAATGGATTGGTAAGTTTGTGGATGGATGGACGGATGAATGGACAGGCGAGTGGATTGGTAAGTTTGTGGATAGATGGACGGATGAATGGACAGGTGAATGGATTGGTAAGTTTGTGGATGGATAGACAGATGAATGGACAGGCGAATGGATTGGTAAGTTTATGGATAGATGGACGGATGAATGGACAGTTGGGTGGGTTGCTAGGTTTGTAGATGGATTGATATATATAAATAACATCACTAAATGCTACCATCAGCATGTCTCAAACAGCCAACATGCACATGATTTCGCTGTATGAACAACCACAGAACATGCAACAATAACCTCCAAAAGACAGTAGAGAACTGCACAAATGAGCGAGGACTGAAAATAACCACTCACCCCTAAAAAAGAGGCAATAACAATAAAGATAGGAAATCCACAACTACCCCAACTGGACACATCCAAATTCCTTTGATTCACATAGCAGACTCGTCGTCCACAGAGCTATAAAGAAGCAAAGACACCCATCAAACGATTCACAAAGACGGAATGGAGAGACCAGCACAAAGAATACAAGCCAGAAAATGACAGCATAGACAAACTTGGCAGAGATGGACAAAGACCTTCCCTCAGAACGGGACATTACAGACTCAAGGCCTACCTCCAATGGATGGGTCTCAGAGACACTATCACGTACGATTGTGGAGCACCCAAGCAAAAACCAGAACATATTCTGCAGGACTGCCCGACCTATGTAGACCAAACAGAGGCAGTCTAGCCCGGGGGAGTGACAACGCTCGAAAAGCTGCGGGGGAAACGGCGAAGACCTGAAGCGGTCTTCATTCGTGAACCTAGCCGGGCTAGAAGCATTGCATCAGTTGATTAAAGACGATGGATGGACAGAAGGATGGAATGGTGGAATATACGTATTTGTAGGTCAATGATTAGACAGAAGGGTGGATGGAATGGTGGAATATACGTATTTGTAGGTCAATGATTAGACAGAAGGGTGGATGGAATGGTGGAATATACGTATTTGTAGGTCAATGATTAGACAGATGGGTGGATGTAATGGTGGAATATACGTATTTGTAGGTCAATGATTAGGCGTGTGGCTCGATGGGTAGGTTAATAGATGAATTCATATTTTAACCTTTTTAAGGCTGGCTTGCCCTCGTCCTTCAACTTTTCATGGTAGCCCAGCGCTAGCCATTTTCAATAGTGAACATAACACACTGTAATAGATGTGAATACAACGCTTTGTAACAAATGTTTTTGGTGGCTGCAGATACAGCACTTACAGCTGGCTGCTTCCATCAGGGCCAACAAACAATTGCTATTCTGCCTACAAGTGCTGGCCCTGAAAACAGTCTGCACTTGTGTAGCTTAGCTAAGAGACCAGGTATCGCAGTCATAATGCACTTCTTCTTCTGCATTCTTTCTCAATCTCCCGCTACCAAGCCCTGAACAGGGTTTTGCAAGTAGCAGGAAGTAGTCTGGAGAACGAAATGCGTTATGTCGCTAGATTACAGCTTGACTCCAATATTTGCACCTTTCAGTCTGACACATCCATCTTCGGCAGCAGGCATATTGGAATACCGGGTTAGTTCTCCCTCTCCTTAGACAGCCTCTACCAAAGACGGATCTGTCGGACTAAAAGGTGCAAATATCGCAGACAAGCTGTGAACTAGCGACACAGCGCATTCCGTTCTCCAGACTACATCCTGCTACTTGCAAAGCCCTGTTCAGGGCTTGGTAGAGGGAGATTAAGAACGAACGCAGAAGAAAAGGAGGAGTCAGCCTGCTATTAAGGATCACGACATGGAGATGTAGAAGGGCCTTGGCACATTTGGTCCGCTGGCCCTGACCACTGCAACTAATGCGCTGTTCAGAATCTTGATCCCGGGAATGCACTGATATCGCAGCCTCGCTGTAAAGTACAACGCAATGTCACAACACCCTTGTCAGGATGAACGCTGAAGATTGAACAAATGTGAGCAGATCACTTTGTAACAAAGTGAAGACAACTGTCTGGAACACATGTAGACAGTGCACTTTATAATAAGCAGGAACTAAATCACTATACCAAGAACAACAAGGTAAGTTTGTGAAGAAAGCGTGCGAAAGAAACGTTAGACTGGTTCACAGTTCGAAAGACAGGGATGCATACTCTCTCCTTACAAGGCAAAGGCCGCCGTCCATCGTAGACGATGATGGCATAATTTATTTTGCTAGCGCTATTTTTAGAAAGGATTAACTGTGCTACTTTTTATCCTCACTCTCTCGTCTCGTGCCGCCCGACCCCAGTGACAAGTCAAGGACAAGACGACTAGGGGGCGACTACGAAATGCAGAGTCCAGAGTCGAACCCAAACCACCTGATCACGAGGCCGGCGGCTTAACCACTTCGCCACATAATCCCACTCTTCCCTTATCTATGCAATCTATAATAATCGGGCCATTAACAATTGGTGGGAACGAGATACCAGAGCTCAGATTATACAGTTCTTCTCTGAAAGAGCAAAGACCAAACCTGAAGTTATTCTAGAACATGAGATTGAGTAAGTCACAAGTTTTGTGTACCTTGGCTCAATTTTAAGCAACAATAGCGATTGCCTGAAAGAAGTCAAACAGAATGGCTATGGCAATGCACAGATTGAATAAAACGAGAAACGTACTAGAGAGAGGTTCAGATTAGATATTAGGAAATATTTTTTTAGTCGGAATGCATTGTCAGGGAAGATAGTGGAGGCAGGGACAGTTAATGCTTTTAAGAATAAATTGGATGCACATAACTTTTAGAGCAAGGTGATGTAAATGTAACTGGTAACTAATACAGACGTTAAGTTAAGTTAAGTTAAGTATGGCAGAACTCTAATAAAATTATAAGCATAAAAATCCCCCGTACCTGCATCTTCTCAGTGGCAACGTACGGATGTGAAACTTGGACCACTACACAAACACTTAAGAAAAAGGTTGAATCTTTTGAACTAAAATACTACAGAAAGGTGCTCAAAATACCACGTGTAGCAAAAAGGAAAAATTCAGATATCATAAAAGAACTAGATATAGAGGAAAACTAGTTAGTAAACAATGTCTTGTCCAGAAAGCTCAAACATTTTGGACACATCAAACGTTATAATGGCCTGGAGAGAACGATACTGGAGGGTAGGGTGGCTGGGAAGTGGGGCAGAGGCAGACCGAGGAGAAGATGGACACAAGACATCACTGAGGTCCTGAAGATGACAGAGACAGGAGTTCTGGCAAGAGACTGAGAGTCTTACAGATCGACTGTTATGTGAGGGACGTTCTGCAAAGGACATGCTTCATGATGATGATTATGAACTAAATACTTTGTAACAAGTTTGAACACAACATCAAATCAAAAGTCAGGAGAGTTCAAGACCACTAGCGGAGTAAGACAGGGGGACATTCTATCACCGTACCTTTTCATACTCCTCATGGATGAAGTCATCAAAGCCTGAAAGGAACGGACAAAAAGTATGAAGTAGGGTACTGGACGATGAGACCAAGTTACATATCGGAACTAGCATTTGCAGATGATGTGGCCCTGATCACGAAAACCGAAGCACATCTCCAGATCAACTTGCAGGTCTGGGAAGAAGAGTTGAAGAAGAGAGGAATGCACATCAGCAACCCCAAAACAAAAACCATGGTGATCGCCAGAGATGAAAAGAGACATCAGATAACCCTGGGAACACAAGCACTGGAGCAGGTCAGTAACTTTAAATATCTAGGAGTGGTAATAGAGTGCATGGGAGGAATCAAAGAGGAGTTAACTGCATGAAGGGCAGCAGTAGGTAGACTGTTCTATGCAATAAACAGAGGATTCCTGAGCAAAAGAGAAATAAGCAGGAAAACAAAGATAGATGTATACCGCTTGACCTATGTGCCTGGCCTGACATATGGATGTGAGTCATGGGCAATGACTACAGCCCAAGAAAGGCAATTACAAACTTCAGAAATGAGGTACCTAAGAAAGGCGGTTCAGGTGACGAAAAGGGACAAGATCCGTAACCAGACAATACGTAGCAATCTGGAAGTTCAACCCCTGCAGACACGAGTGGAGCAGTCCCAACTACAGTGGTTTGGCCATGTCTGTAGAATGGAAGAAGATCGGATACCAAAGCGGTCATAGGAGATCAAAAGTCAAGGACGCAGACCCCGAGGTCGTCCCAAAGTACGTTGGGAAGACAACATATGACAGTCCCTAAGTGATAGAGGGCTGGATTGGAAAGAGGCCAGGAAAAAGACGGCGGATAGAGCAGTGTGGTGTTCTCTTTGGCAAACATCTACACCTCACGGTAGAAGAGGAGCGACTAAGTAAGTAAGTTGAACACAACACAACACCTGTTTATGTCAGAAAATAAGAAACACCAAAGGTCAACAATGAACAAGATTTTAATCATGACACTTTTCCGTACAAACATTTCTAGGTAAACCATATTTTAAGTACGAGTGGATGTAATTAACATTAAAAAATGGAGTTAATAAACAAAAAATGGCTTCAGATTTAACTTCGACATTTATTCTAAAGTTAGCTTTACAACGGACAGTTATTATTGAAGTTAGCTGGGACAACTGTGCCAAATTCAACATGTGAATTAATGAGACGAAAACAGAAACTTTGAGGACAAGCAGAGCGCCTGGATCACTCAACAGAAGTGTAAATGATATTACTCTACGACAGTTCAAGTATTTGGGCAGTAGTTTTTTTGCAGATGGTAAAATCGATAGGGAAACCGAGACTAGGTGCCAGAAAGCATCTGCTGTGACATATCAGCTGTCACCACTGCTTAAGGCACACGAGAATTAGTTTGGCAATAAAGCAACAACTTATAAACAGTATATTTATGCCAACTCTGTGCTACCAGTGCCAAACATGGCCTGTTCAAGGCGCACGAGCAGAATTTCGACATGTGAATTAAGGAGTTTGAGGAAGATCATGGGTGCTACAAGAAATGACAGAATGCGAAACGACGACATTCACAATGTGGTCGGCACTACGTCTTGTGCAGAGTATATTTCCAGGCACAAAATACGTTAGTCTCATGAGAATGCACCCTCATCAACTTCCATTGATGGCTATAAACACTGGTAGATCTGGCTGCAAGAGGGCGGCTATGAGGTGGATAAATGACATTAAACATGATTGTGCAACGACACAGGCTGACATTGACAGACGCAGCACACTCCATTTTGCTGGCAGTCTCAACACACAAAAAAACCATTGCTACTGAAACCACATTCCAAATGACTGTAATCAGGCTTCCCTAAAGGTGGTGTGGGGGGTAAACCAAATGGAGTTTTGTACTTAAATTTCACCATCTGGAGAGACAAGAAAAAAGAAAGCCTCGTTTGGTCTCAGTGATCCAGATGCTGAGCAGCGCATGAGCTGCAGCGACCTCTAGCGTACGGGCCAGTAAACCAGATCTGCCAAGACCCTTCTACACATCCACGCTGTGACTCAGGATAACAGGCTGCAACAGAACAGACTGGATCGAAAAAGGAAGGCTAACCCAGTACCCACAAATGCCTGCTGAAGTAGGATGTGATGGACTGAAAGGTGCAAATATCACAGTCAAGCTGTAAACTACGACACAACACATTCTATTCTCCGGACAACATCCTGCCATTTGCAAAGCCCTTTTCAGGGCTTGGTAGCTGGAGATTAAGAACGAACGACGAAGAAGAACTGTCTCATATTTATTCTATAGCGCACATTTGACAGGTTGGGCCCCCGTCAACTCTATCAAAACAACGGCAGATGCTACAAAAACCACCAGATTGCGTATGGAACTTGTCGATTCGGTCGTCCTGTGTGCTACGGTAGTGAAACACGGGTACTAACAAAAGCATTGGAGAACCAACTAAGAACAACTCATGCCTCACTTGTGACTAACAATAGGACAGTAATGCCAGATGGGCCTTCAGAACAATGACATCTGGAGAAGTTACAAGTCAAATACTTTCTACAGCATGTAAAGCATTCATAACGTACTATAAGAAGAAATGAGCGCTGGAGTTCCAGAACTGTCCTATGGTACCCACACCAGACCTCAAGGGTGGCCTCCCACACGATGGCAGGACTTGCTATATCTGTGACCCTATATCAAATAAGCTGCTTGCTCACTGGTCAACTCCTTCCTGCGATTGGAAACAGAGTTTGAACCTGCACAAGACCAACCACCTTGTCGAAGATTTAGATGAAGATTCATATTTAACTGTCAGTTTCTTTGAAGTTTTTTTATTTTAAAATTATTTATGTCACCAGGAGAGATAGAATGACACACCAACAATCCAGAAAGATGGAAGATTAAATCGCTCGGTCAACTCATGAGAATGTAGCCCAATCAACTTCCACTATGTATCTATAACAACAGAAAAATTAATATAGAGATTGGAGAAGACCACATGACAGATGGATAGATAGTACGACAACTTAGGCTTACAGCAGCCAACACATTACACGTGGACCAAGAAAACAAATTGCAGCTTCGCTCAACATTTCTTAACAGATATAGACAGGACAAAAATAGGCGTACAAGGTAAACGTATGATTGCTTGGAATACATTGCCCCAAGAAATGGTGGAGGCAGGGTCAATGAATGCATTCAAGAATAGATTTGATGAGCATAGTTTTTAGATAAAATGAAGTAACAGAAACTGGTTGTATATAGACTCTTCTAAACCAGTACAAAGATATTAAGTTTTAAGTTAGGGCCCGTTGCAATGATCGTCTGCGACCAGGATTGATGACCGAGGACTATGGCGCTGATGAAGAGCGATCGATCTGTTGCAGCCAGGCTTTGCGTAGGCAACCTCGGGGTGTTTCAATATTGGACAAAGTCTTTCTTCATTCTTGATTTCGACAGCCAGGTTCAGAATTTGGTGGGCTGCGACATCCTGGGGGAGGCAGGCCACATGACCAAAGATAAAGATGTCACTCAAGCATCTCTTTTGAAGCCAGAACTAATGTAAATTTACATTTTTTATTAAAACAAATTAAACTGAACTTCTTTGTGAACAAATTAGACTATGAACATTCTAGCAAGCAAATTAGACTTTCAACTTTCTTGTGAACAAAATTTAATAATCAATTTTCTTGTGAACAAATTTGATGTTCAATTTTCTTATGAATAAACTTGATGCCTAATTTTCTTGTGAACAAACTTGATAATTAACAAATTAGACTTTGAACTTTCTTTTGAACAAATTTGACACTCAATTTTCATGTGAACAAATTTAACACTTAACTTTTTTATGAACAAATTTGACACTGAACTTTCTTTTGAACAAATTAGAAATGAAACTTTCTTGTGAGAAAATAATAAATGAAACTTTCTTGTGAACAAATTAGAACAACTTTCAGGGTCAATTAAGCCTGTTTATCCTAGCTGATTATTGCAGTGGTAGAGCACTGGCTTTTCATGACAAAGGTACAGGGTTCAACTCCCACTACCGGCAGCTCCAGTCAATCCAGCTGTAAATGGGCACCTGACTTACGGTTATGGAAGGAAAAGGCAGTGAGGAAGGGAATTGGCCACCCCATCTTACAAGCTGAGGCTTAGTATACCTCATTCCTGATCAGCGGTTATGTCTGCCTAAGGATGTCCATTACCTGTTAAACGGTGGTGGCCGGGGTGGGGGTGTGTGTGTTTTGGGGGGGAGGGGTTGAAGAGCAATCAGGGCCGATTGAAACACAGTGATCAAGATCCCCTCCTCAAATCTTCCTTTTGCGCTTCTGGAAAGAAACAGTCTCTGTCCCAGCAGTCTGGCCAACGAGGTGGGGAACGACATTGTTATCCCCATTATAGAGAGCTTACTAAGGATCCTTGCATTGTACTACAGCCAGGAGAAACCCAGTCCACTACCTCAAGTACGGCTAGGAATGCAATAAGAGCCACTGCAACCTGCTATATAAAAAACTACACCAAAAGTTAACTCAGCATGAGTAGCTTTGAACAACATCCCAGCGGCAGTGAACAATTTTAACACTTTTCCGAGGGATATCAATATTATATCCAAGCCTAAATTAGAACTAAATCGTGATCACTGTGTAGTATTAAACAGTCAGACGAGTAGCATATACATGACAACAAGCACAACACAAAACTCCAAACTGGCAAGTTGAAACACCTCACAACCTGACTAGATTCAAACGTTTAATGCAAGAATGATTCTCTTTGATATAAAGTAAAGAGGCTACCAAATTAATACTTGTCCACTGTATAAATCCTCAACAGAATAATAGGACATCAAATGAACCCTTTCCAGCCCGTAGGCGCCAAAATCAACAAGCATAAAACATAAAATTGCCGCCTGTTATGACCTAAACCGACTTCTGAAAGATGCGTTTACATTTTGTGATTTAGTTTGTTCCAGTTTCTTTTACAGGTGTATCTCACCATACTAACACTGGCTTTACGAACATCTGCTCATACAAACTTTTTCAATTATAACCAGAGCTCATGTGAATATTGTGAAAATTAGCTAATAAGGTGAAACTTTATGAACATTGCTCATGCGAACTTCTTCAATTATAACCAGAGCTCTTGTGAATATTAGAGCTAATAAGGCGAAACTTTACGAACATCTGCTCATACGAACTTCTTCAATTATAACCAGAACTCTTGTGAATATTAAAGCTAATAAGGTGAAACTTTATGAACATCTGCTCCTACGAACTTCTTCAATTATAACCAGAACCCTTGTGAATATTAGAGCTAATAAGGTGAAACTTTATGAACATCTTTCAACATGGATTATCTCCACATCGCACATTTCAACGGAGACATAGAAAATTCCTCCATACCAGTACCAATTTCAGAGCTGAAGTAACAGCTGTACATGTCGCAGCTCAAATTCGTATCAGCTAAAACACAACTACAAGAAAAACTTTCATTCCAACAGACTCCAGGAGTGTACTCCAAGCCATCTCAAACCCAAAACTAGATAGATTTTGCCACAAAAAAAAATATAATGTCGGGTTGTCCCTGAAAACAGATCTAGTCCTAGAGTGGATCCTGGACAACTGTGGGATCCTTGGAAACGAGAAGGCAAATCAGCTCACAAACGCTGGAAGTGGTGGCACGCAGACTCGCCATCCACAGAGCTATAAAGAAGCAAAGACACTCATCAAACGTTCCATGAGTATGGAATGGAGAAAGCCAGCACAAAGAATACATGCCAGAAAACGACAGCACGGACAAACTTGGCAGAGATGGGCAGACTCAGAACAGGACATTGCTGACAAGGTCCACCTCCACAGAATAGATATTAGAGACACCGCCACGTGCCATTGCGGAACACCCAAGCAAACACCAGAACATATCCTGCAGAGCTGCCCCACTTATGCAGACCAATGAGAGGTGCCAGGATGAGTGACCATACTTGAAAAGATGTGGGTGACCGGCGAACACATGAAACGCAGTCTCCTTCATGACCTTCACCAGGCTAGAAGCACAGCATCAGTTGATTGAAGAAGAAGATTATATTTTACTGGAAGCGATCGCTTTGTTCTGGTTTGGGTAAATATCAAAGTCATTGAGCTGTGAGTAAATAATCATTTCTTTGTGTGACTGAAAACTAAAGTGTGCCTATGTCATCTTTTTTACACAAATCTGCATCTCCACATTTACACTACCTTTAATCAATTTCTACTCATCATTCAATTTGGAATAGTTTAGTACATAATATATGACATGTTGATGGAACATTGGTTCTAAATGTTGCTATAGCCAGGGGTGGGGTTGAGGATGAACTCTCAACTAAATGCTCCCATGGTGTGCGTCTCATATAGCCTCTGACAACAAAGTCTAGGATACAATGCTTTATCCTAGAGCAAGGAAAGGCAACCTCAGGTTGAGTGTTGGGGCAGGGCAGATCAGACCCTTAGCCTTGGTTAGCGGCTGGTCTAGGAGGGAAGCCCAGACAGGCGAACAGATAGGGCAATGCTCTGCTGATCTGGCAGCTTCTGTAGCTTGCCTTGTTCCAAATGTATTGGAATCACCTTTCCCTTAGAGCAAACGGAGGTTGACAGAGAGATGGACCATACTGCACTGTCTTTATTTTTCTGCCCCGGGCTTTGTGCTAAAAGCACAATTACGATCGTCTAACAAAACGAAAAGAGCCAATGAATGAATGAATGAAACATTACTGAAAATAAAATTGGTCTCAAGTGATTGATACTGTGTGGTAGTTTTATTTGTAGGGTAACCTACCTCCACAAAACACTATTTAGAGTTTCAATTGACTTAGTACGAGTAACAACAACAACCTTTCAACACAGATCTAACCATACACAATCTATTACAAACAGAGGTGGAAGACTCCGAGATATTCATGCAAAACTTTGTTCTTTGCTGAAACAGAGAAACAAAATATTGTCCAGTGTCTAAGTATGGAGAACTGGCGTAAGGTCAGGGTCATTACACAAGGTCAAGAGGTCAAAGGTCTTGCTCAGCTACACTTTGTTGCAGATACTCCTGGTACAAGGTTTGCTGGAACAAAAGGAAAAAATAGAAACATAACTGGTTTGTAACTTTCATGTGTTAAAATAAATATGTTTTAGGAGGATAGAATGGCATTAAGGCACCATATGATGTATAAGGGGGCTTCAAATGAAAGCCTTAAAAGTGGGATAGAAATGGGAAAAACCTGGCCTTTGTATTGTAGCTTGTTAATCTGGTTGCTCAAGATGTCAAGAGTATCCTGCATGTGCCATTCAGTGCAGGCGAACAACATGATGTCGTAACTGCAGTTACAAGATGGCCACCCCACTATTGACATGCACCGAAGAGGAGCAGTGTTCTGTTTCCGTTTTTTTAAGCAGCGAAGGTGTGAAACCTATAGAAATTCATCAGCGAATGAAGGTCCGGTATGGTGATGCAAGCAAGTGTCATTCACAGTTGATCAGCCATTTTCCTTTGCGACGCAGTCAACGGCTGCAATAGACTCTGAGGTCACTACTTGGTGTGCCTCACGCAGCCATTAATAGTCTGTCACAAAACTCACGCCCTTTTGGAATTTCCTACTCCACTCATACACTTGCTGGAGTGAAAGGCATATATCACTGTAATGGACCTTCATTCGTCAATGAATTTCTGAAGATTTCACCCCTTCGCTGCTAAAAAAAAAACCGTTAACAGAACACTGTTCCTCTTTAGTGCATGTCTATAGTGGGGCGGCAATTTTTTAACTGCATTTATGACATCACGATGCAGACGAACAACATGATGTCATAAATGCAGTTAAAAAATTGCAACCATACTAACATGTTACAATACAAAGGCCAGGTTTTTCTCATTTCTATCCCACTTTTAAGGTTTTCATTTGAAGCCCCCTCGTAGAATACCACAAGATCTTGTTCCCTCGTAGAATACCACAAGATCTTGTTCCCTCATAGAATACCACAAGATCTTGTTCCCTCGTAGAATACCACAAGATCTTGTTCCCTCATAGAATACCACAAGATCTTGTTCCCTCGTCTCCGCCTTCAAACTTGGATAAATGATGCTAACCATTAGCAAAATGATTTCATTCATAATATGACATCTAGTGATTAAGTGACATGGCTCACAATCTGAAGGTGCTGGGTTCGATCCCCAATCACAGCACCGGCCGTTACCCTGGCGAAGCATACCCTTAAAAAATGTAGGAGGAAGCAGACTCTTACATAAAATGCAAGCCGAAGTCGGATGTACTCGGCCGACAGGTGCAAAATAAAAACATAGTTCAATACACACCGCTTTGGTAAATGGAAAATTAAGGCGACCTCAAAAAAAAAGACATCCCTTTAAAATATTCAACTCTGAAAAAAAAAGGCATTTCTATGACTTCACTCATAATGTGATTTAATTCATAATATGACGACTAATAATAATGACATCACTCATATGACTTCATTCATAATATAACTTCACTCATATGATTAATATTGATCAGACACGTTAGTCAGCATCTGGCAAAATATATTGGCCAAGATATATCGGGTTCCTTGTAGGCCCTCCCTGGAAATTCACTGTTTTCATGGCTGCCTGGCTAATTGGGTGAGGGATCGATATGATCCCAGTAGTAGTGAACGACACGCAGATGAAATCAAGCATAGAACAACCGCCTGGAAGACCCCAGACCACCTTCATCAGCACGCTCGGGATGTGAGGAAAGCTAGTGCAACCCACCACATAACGTCCTTTTCAGGGCACACAAAAGAGTAACCTACTCATTGTGGGCATTAAAAACAAAAACTTCATTCATACTATGACTTCCATTCATAATATAACATCAATCCTAATTTGACTTCAATGATAATATGACATCAATCAATCAAGATGCTGACATCTGCATGAGCTGCAGATGTCAGCGACCCATAGCTGACTGCTAGCGTCAGGGCCAGCGAACCAGAGCTGCCAAGACCCTTCTACACCTCCACGCGGTGATCCTGGATAACAGGCTGCAGCAAAGCAGACTAGCTAAGGAGAAGGGATCGAAGAGGGAATGCTAACCTGGCACTCAAAAAATGCTTGTTGAAGTCGGATGTGTTAGACCGAAAGGTGCAAATATCGCAGTCAAGCTGTAAACTACGACACAACGCACTCTATTCTCTGAACTACATTCTGTTACTTAAGCCCTTTCAGGGTTTGGTAGTGGGAGATTGAGAACGAACAAAATTGTTTTGTTTTGGTTTTTGCGTTCGCTTTATTTCTCCGTTCCCTAAAGTCGGTGTGCGTTGCACCACGGTTTTTTTTTGCGCCTGTCCGCCCAGTGTATCTGACTTCGGCATGCATTTTATGTAAAGGTATGCTTCCTCCTGCATTGTCTAAGGATTTGCTTCCCTGGGGTAATGGCCGGTGCTGTGATGGAGATTGAACCCAGTACCTTCGGATTTTGAGCTGTGTCACTTAACCACTAGCCCACAAAATCCATCACTCCTAATATGACTTCATTGATTATATGACATCAATCCTAATATGACTTCATTGATAATGTGACATCAATCCTAATATGACATCACATCTAATATGACAGCACTCATAATATGACATCTCTTTAAATTTGTCAACACTGAAATAATGGCTCTTACCTTTTTACTCTTGACTGTACTCTGCACATAGTCACTGATCTCGGTCAATGTCTTCTTCTGCTTCCTGGTCATCGTTGACACAGTTCTGTTCAAACATGATACCAAAACAGGTCAACATAGTATCACCCAGAATATATGAGGTGTGATAAAAAATGTATCCGGATTAGCTTCAAAATTATGGATACAGTTGGAAGCTGCTAGGCACAGCTCTGAACCTAATGTGCATGCAATCTGAGTGACATCTGCCCTGCTAATCTAGTTTGTTAGCAGTAGTGTTTTGACCTTATTGTGTGAATAACCAAATCTGTTTCCCTCAAAAAATGTGCAGGTGGTAAAGGTGACTGGTGTTAGAGGTGACAGGTGGAAGAGAGACAAGTGACAAATATTAGAGGTGACTGGTGGTAGAGGTGACATGTGATAGAAGTGACTGGTGTTAGAGGTGACAGGTGGAAGAGAGACAAGTGACAAATATTAGAGGTGACTGGTGGTAGAGGTGACATGTGATAGAAGTGACTGGTGGTAAAGGTCACTGGTGGTAAAGGTGACTGGTGGTAAAGGTGACTGGTGGTAGAGGTGACAGGTGGAAGAGAGACAAGTGACAAATATTAGAGGTGACTGGTGGTAGAGGTGACGTGATAGAAGTGACTGGTGGTAGAGGTGACAGGTGGTAAAGGTGACTGGTGGTAAAGGTGACTGGTGGTAGAGGTGACATGTGGTAAAGGTGACAGGTGGTAAAGGTGACTGGTGGTAGAGGTGACAGGTGGTAAAGGTGACTGGTGGTAGAGGCGACATGTGGTAGAGGCGACATGTGGTAGAGGTGACTGGTGGTAGAGGTGACTGGTGGTAAAGGTGACTGGTGGTAAAGGTGACTGGTGGTAGAGGTGACTGGTGGTAGAGGTGACAGGTGGTAACGGTGACTGGTGGTAAAGGTGACTGGTGGTAAAGGTGACTGGTGGTAGAGGCGACATGTGGTAGAGGTGACATGTGGTAAAGGTGACATGTGGTAAAGGTGACTGGTGGTAAAGGTGACTGGTGGTAAAGGTGACTGGTGGTAGAGGCGACATGTGGTAGAGGTGACATGTGGTAAAGGTGACTGGTGGTAAAGGTGACTGGTGGTAAAGGTGACTGGTGGTAAAGGTGACTGGTGGTAGAGGTGACAGATGGTAGAGGTGACTGGTGGTAAAGCTGACTGATGGTAGAGGTGACAGACGGTGAAGGTGACTGGTGGTAGATTAAAAAATCTTTTTTATTTTGCATTCGCCTTATTTTTCTATTCCCCAAGGTGGGTGTGCATTCCACTGCGGTTTTTATTTTGCACCTGTCGGCCCAGTGCATCCGACTTCGGTATGCATTTTATGCAAGGGTCTGCTTCCTCCTGCATTTTCTAAGGGTTTGCTTCCCCGGGGTAATGGCCGGTGCTGTTCTGGGGATCGAACACAGCACCTTTGGATTGTGAGCCTGTGTCACTTAACCACTAGCCCACGCTGTCCCAGGTGATAGAAGAGACTGGTGGTAGAAGTGACAAGTAGTAGAGGTGACAGGTGGTAGATGTGACATGTGGTAAGGTCACAGATGGTAAAGGTGACTGGTGGTAGATTGAAAGACGACATATTTACCTTGATGAAAGTTTGGCCACCAGAAGCATGACAAAAGCCAGGCCTAGAATAGCAGTAATAATATAGCGAGTGTAGTCTTTTGGCACACTTCTCCAGGCAGAGCTCAGGGGTCCCTGAAAGTACACAAGGCATGACTATAATTATTATAATAATCTGCTTAGGTGACCAAAGCTTATCTCTGACCACGATTGATGGTCTGGTTGAGGTCCCAAACAAATGAAATATTTTATAATATCTTGGCTTGGCTTCGTTCATTCTCAATCTCCCACTACCAAACCCTGAAAGGGCTTAAAGTAGCAGAATCTAGTCCAGAGAACAGAATGCGTTGTGTCGTAGTTTACAGCTTGACTGCGATATTTGTACCTTTCGGTCCAACACATCCGACTTCTGCAATCATTTATTGAGTACCGGGTTAGCATTCCCTCTTCGATACCTTCTTCTTAGCCAGTCTGCCCTGCTGCAGCCTGTTATCCAGGATCACCGCGTGAAGGTGTAAAAGGTCTTGGCAGCTTTGGTTCGCTGGCCCTGACGCTAGCAGCCAGCTATGGGTCGCTGACCACTGCAGCTCATGTGCTGCTCAGCATTTTGATCCCTTTCTAATATCTGATCTCAACCGTCATAAGTGACCCGTTCCTCGACAACGTAGTTAATCTTGTGCAGGTCCCAACCCTGTCTCCAGATGTTAAGATTTGTCACAAAATGGCCAGTGAATGATTGGATTGTCCCCGTCCACTGAAGCCAGCCCAGCTCGGACTTACTGCTGCTGTAGGGGTCTAGGCTGATGGAGCTGGGGCTGGCAGCTATCTCTTTCTTGATTAGAGGACCAGTCATGTTGGTTTCATTACTTCTGTTCGGCTGTTTCGTCACTGCCTCCGTCACCAGTTGTATACTGGCTGCCCCTTGAGAAGTGCTCTAATAAGGTTGCTGGAACGTGGTTTTCATAGATGTCTCCATGAAAAATGTATAGTCACATTAATGGTAAGACAATAGTTTAGTCACAGTGCTCCATCTGGACCTCTTTCATTAAGTGGTAGCTGTGGGAGTCAGTGGTCTCGAGATAAGGTGTGCACTTCGGGTGTTGGATGTTGCGAGTTCGAATTACGTTGGAGACAGGTATTTTTTCATGTGGATCTTCTGGTAAAATTCCCCTGATTTCTGGGTAGTGAGATCAGACGTCCGTCTTCAGTGTCGAGCACGTTAAGAATCTCTTGGCAGTTAGAAATAGAAAAGAGTAGGCTTAACGGCCGCTACCCAGACAATAATTCTAGTTAAAAATCTATCCAAACTATTAACTATTTGTACCTTCCTACAGGCCTTGTAAGCCGCAGCAAGTTTTAAAATACCTACTACATACATCCAAATCCTTCGGCTACATGGCAACAGATATTAACATGCCTGTTTGAATACCAGCATTCCAAGTATAAGCTGTGCCCTCTTGTAGATGGCTGTACTTTGAAAAACTTGTTGAATTCTAATTTATCATTTCCCTTGATTAGCTTGATAGTTTTGTCCATCACAAGTGAAAGACCATTCTGTGTGGACAGTCGTATCTCTTGCTGTGTCGATCCATCACAAGTGATGAAGACCATTCTCTTTGTTCAGTCGTGTGGACAGTCGTATCTCTTGCTGTGTCGATCCATCACAAGTGATGAAGACCATTCTCTTTGTTCAGTCGTGTGGACAGTCGTATCTCTTGCTGTGTCGATCCATCACAAGTGATGAAGACCATTCTCTTTGTTCAGTCGTGTGGACAGTCGTATCTCTTGCTGTGTCGATCCATCACAAGTGATGAAGACCATTCTCTTTGTTCAGTCGTGTGGACAGTCGTATCTCTTGCTGTGTCGATCCATCACAAGTGATGAAGACCATTCTCTTTGTTCAGTCGTGTGGACAGTCGTATCTCTTGCTGTGTCGATCCATCACAAGTGATGAAGACCATTCTCTTTGTTCAGTCGTGTGGACAGTCGTATCTCTTGCTGTGTCGATCCATCACAAGTGATGAAGACCATTCTCTTTGTTCAGTCGTGTGGACAGTCGTATCTCTTGCTGTGTCGATCCATCACAAGTGATGAAGACCACTCTCTTTGTTCAGCCGTATGGACAGTCATATCTCTTGCTGTGTCGATCCATCACAAGTGATGAAGACCACTCTCTTTGTTCAGCCGTATCTCTTGCTGTGTCCGCTGAAATGGGTGACTTGCGCGGAGATTTGGATTAAAGTGAGGAAGAAACTGCGCCTTTTGTCAACCTCACTCACAGAGCCTAAGCTACCTTTTGCCAGTGGCAAGACATTCATCGAGACGACTGGAGATAGCATAGGATGCAGATTTTGCCTCAGGGTTACCACCGAAGCCTTTCCGTAAACATATAACCCGCAGGGTAGAAAGGTGGGAAGGCATCTAACGCAGTTTGTCGTGCCTTTTCGATAACCACAAGAGGTCGTATGGACAACACTCAGCGTGTGAGTGAGTCTGGCATCTCTCCCAGCTGTATTCAGTTCATCATAGTAGCATCTAAAATTCCCACACGCCAAATTCGTGAAGGTCAACCGGCAGAACTAACCCGTGAGATACAAGACAGGTATAACTAGTTTAAGCGTAGCGCCATTCAGCCGGCGTCCAGACCAGGATAAATGGATGGAAGAAATCACAAAAAAAAAAACGAAATTACAAGTCCAGACGGAAAACAATTCTACGTATCCGTGAACACAAGTGTAAGTCGTCGACTAGTGTAAATTCCAGACAAATCCGTGGTCTGGCGGCATCCATAATGATCCAAAACAGTAGAGAAATGTAGACTCGCAGCCAGTTACGGCGCCATCTTTGCCAGATTTTTTAGCTTTTAAGCCTGTATTAAATCATCATTGAATTCTTTTCTTTTCTAGACACTGTAGGCAGGTTTTCCCAGAGTCTTTCCTCATAACTGTAATTCTGGAATTCTACTATCAGTTATGCTGCTCTTCAAGTGAACGGATAACTGAATTAAATTGATTAACTTTCTTCAAAAACATAAACCAGGCCAAGATGACAATTCAAGCAATAAGAATGAGCCAGATCACAATGATAAGCGACTACGAGAAAGGATGATATTAAAATATAAACATTTGAATATAAACAATTCTAATGTAAACAAAAACGCTGTTTTACCTTTTCAAACCCACATCAGATGCAGCTACCCATTACCACTGGGTAATCTAGAATGTCCTGCAACTGGGCCATGAACCCAGATTTGTTGCTGCAATGAACAAGCACTCTCACTGGTGTGCCAGTTGTATACTCAAAGATTGTTTATGTAAAGGAAAATGCAAGTCTGGCTTGCATATGGTGCCACAGCCGCAAGACTTAGTGAAGAAACAGAGAGGTAAAAAAGAAAACTTCAGATTAGGTGGCAAGGCCAGGAGCTTGAACACTGCATGGCTCCCAAACATCTAGGTATGAAGTTAGACAGCACATATCCTATGTAACACACTGTCAGGAAACAAAGCGTAAGACACACGCAAGAAAAAATACCATTCGAAAACTGACCGCACAATTGAGGGGCACAGCCATCAGTTCTTCGGATATTGGCCCTGTATTTTTCAATAGCTGAATACACTGCACCAGTCTTGATAAACTCTGCTCATGTGAAACTAGTTGACACTTCAATAAATGAGGCGGGTCGGATAGTATCAGGGTGCCTAAATCCTACTCCCATTGATAAAATTTACCTCATAATTGGCATACCACCACACGAGATTCGAAGAAGTGTCGCATATTTCCTAATATCCAATCTGGACATTTCTTTAGTTAATTTTTATCTGTGCCCTCTTGTTCTCGTTGGTGGTTGTATTTTTTCTTTTTTTTGCGTCCGCCTTATTTTTTTTCTAATCCCCAAGGCGGTGTGCGTTGCACTGTTTTTATTTTGCGCCTGTTGGCCCAGTGCATCCGACTTCAGCACGCATTTTATGTAAGGGTCTGCTTCCTCCTGCATTTTTCCTAAGGGTTTGCTTCCCCGGGGTAACGGCCGGTGCTGTTATGGGGATCGAACCCAGCACCTTTGGATCGTGAGCCGTGCCACTTAACCACTAGGCCACGCCGTCCCCTGGTGGTTGTATTTCCAAAAAAAAAAAAAAAAAAAAAATTGTTTTAGTCAATTTAACCTTTCCTGTGATTATCTTTTAAACTTGTATTAAGTCACTTCAAATTCTTCTCTGTTCTAGACACTACAGACCAGTTTATTCTCATAACTATAATTCTGGAATACCACTATCATTTTTGTAGCTCTTCTTTATATTCTTTCTATCCATTCCAAATCCACTATCCACTCTATGATAAAGACTCGCTTCCTGAATACATTACTCCAATTTAGGTCTCTTTAATGATTGTTATAGTTTAACTATCACTTCCTTGGATGTGTAATATTTCTGGTAATCATACCCAGCATTGCACCTTTGTCACAGCCAACTGGACCCCCCACCTGACATGTATGATCTATTATAACACCTGACATGTATGATCTATTATAACACCTGACATGTATGATCTATTATAACACCTGACATGTATGATCTATTATAACACCTGACATGTATGATCTATTATAACACCTGACATGTATGATCTATTATAACACCTGACATGTGTGATATATTATAACACCTAATTCACTTGCCCCCCCCCCCCCGACATGTATGATCTATTATAACACCTAGTTCACTTGCCCCCCCCCCCCCTGACATGTATGATCTATTATAACACCTACTTCACTTGCCCCCACACCTGACATGTATGATCTATTATAACACCTAGTTCACTTGCCCCCACACCTGACATGTATGATCTATTATAACCCCTGACATGTATGATCTATTATAACACCTGACATGTATGATCTATTATAACCCCTGACATGTATGATCTATTATAACACCTGACATGTATGATCTATTATAACACCTGACATGTATGATCTATTATAACACCTGACATGTGTGATATATTATAACACCTAATTCACTTGCCCCCCCCCCCCCTGACATGTATGATCTATTATAACACCTAGTTCACTTGCCCCCCTCCCCCCCTCACCTGACATGTATGATCTATTATAACACCTAGTTCACTTGCCCCCCCTCACCTGACATGTGTGATCTATTATAACACCTAGTTCACTTGCCCCCCCCCCCCCCTGACATGTATGATCTATTATAACACCTAGTTCACTTGCCCCCACACCTGACATGTATGATCTATTATAACACCTGACATGTATGATCTATTATAACACCTGACATGTGTGATATATTATAACACCTAATTCACTTGCCCCCCCCCCCCGACATGTATGATCTATTATAACACCTAGTTCACTTGCCCCCACACCTGACATGTATGATCTATTATAACACCTAATTCACTTGCCCCCCCCCCCCCCCCCCCCGACATGTATGATCTATTATAACACCTAGTTCACTTGCTTCCCCACCTGACATGTGTGATCTATTATAACACCTAGTTCACTTGCTCCCCCACCTGACATGTATGATCTATTATAACACCTAGTTCACTTGCTCCCCCACCTGACATGTATGATCTATTATAACACCTAGTTCACTTGCTCCCTGACCTGACATGTGTGATCTATTATAACACCTAGTTCACTTGCTCCCCCACCTGACATGTGTGATCTATTATAACACCTAGTTCACTTGCTCCCCCACCTGACATGTATGATCTATTATAACACCTAGTTCACTTGCTCCCCCACCTGACATGTGTGATCTATTATAACACCTAGTTCACTTGCCCCCACACCTGACATGTATGATCTATTATAACACCTAGTTCACTTGCCCCCACACCTGACATGTATGATCTATTATAACACCTAGTTCACTTGCTCCCCCCCCCCCACCTGACATGTATGATCTATTATAACACCTAGTTCACTTGCCCCCCCCCCCCCCCCCCGACATGCATGATCTATTATAACACCTAGTTCACTTTCCTTTTCTATCTGTCTAATATTGTTTAATCTGTGTAATATTTGTTTGTTAATGTCCAATTCTGGCACTGATAGCACAATGTGGATAGGAATATTGTGTTTTATAGTGTTCTTTTTTGTATCAATTGTCACGTGCTTACATTGTAATATTGGAGACATTTACCCAATGATTTGACTTGCTTTATTACATCAGTTTTGGATTTCTGCGTCACCTCTGCCTTATTCTGAGATTATGTAGCTTAATTGCCGAGGGAAGTAAAAACCGCAAAAATAACCTAATACAAATAGCTTCGGCTACCTGGCATTAACCTGCATGTTCCAATACCAGTATTACAAAACAAGTTTGTTCCAATTAATTGCACAGCAAAATGAATTAATTATAAACTGATATACGATGTGTGTTCAAATGAAACTGGACCAAACTGCAACAAGTGAACATATTTCTGATGCGCATGATGACATCACTTCCGATGTAAACAGCATATACCAACAGTCAAGTTTGAAATAATTTCATTATCCTCCAATTCATAATTTCTTCAGCAGACCGTTGAAAACATGGCAGGTGTGATACAGAATCTGTCCAGAGTTGATCAGCGAGCGGTGATTTGGTTTCTAACAGCTGAAGGATGTCGACATTCATCGCAGAATGCAGGCAGTGTATGTGGACAAAAGTGTGTTGAAGACAACAGTGAAAAATTGGACAACGATGTTTAAAGAAGGACGTGAGTTAACAAAAGATCTTCCGAGACCAGGTCAGGCGAAAATTGTTGCGTTAACTCACAACCTTCTTTAAACATCGTTGTCCAGTTTTTAACTGTTGCCTTCAACACACTTTTGTCCCCATACACTGGCTGCATTCTGCGATGAATGTCAACTCGTCGACATCCTTCAGCTGTTAGAAACCGCATCACCGATTGCTGATCAACTCTGGACGGATTCCGTATCACACCCGCCATGTTTTCAACGGTCTGCTGAGGAAACTATGAGTCAGAAGATAATGAAATTTTGCAAACTTGACTGTTGGTATGTGCTGTTTGCACCAGAAATGATGTCATCATGCGTATCAATCGTATGTTCACTTGTTGCAGTTTGGTCTGGTTTCATTTGAACATGCCTCATACCTAACGGCCAAATTTGCAGTGGCAAAATGCGACTTACCAAATACATGTCCAGCGTGAGCATAATGTTCTGACCCAGCCAAGCGTTAAGGGTCGCATGAGATGTGCTGATTAGAAATGTGGCCAGCAGTAGGACAGGCAGAATCATTCCCAGCATCCCATAGCACAGTCCTCGAAACCTGGCTCTCAGGTTACGTGAGCCACATAGGCTGTGGAATGAAGCATGACATGGACATTGATAAAATGAGGTGAAATGGTAATGTGGTAACTAAGGTGATGTGGTAGTCTTAGGTGCTCCATCTGGATGTTGTGGCATGGCTTGCATGCCATGTTGATACTTCTTTCTTCTTCCTTCTACCAAGTTTTGAAAATGGCTTTGCAAGTAGCAGGATGTTGTCAATTTCGTTAGCCAGTCTGCTCTATTGCAGTCTGTTAGCCAGGATCACCATGTGGAGGTGTAGAAGGGTCTTGGCAGCTCTGGTTCACTGGCCCTGATATGGGTCGCTGACTTCTACAGCTTATGCAACCCTTACTATTCTGATCAGCTGTGTGAGTTGTAGCCTTGAAACACTGGCAGGTTAGACAAAGCAAGCAGAAAGACCTCAAGATTTTGTGGTTGCGGCTTAGCACTAGCAACATCAATCAATCAATCAAAGCATGCCGCTCCTCTCGGAGCATAGGCCATCTACAACATCTCGCCAGCATGCACAGTCCTGGGCTGCTCTTTCTACCTCTCTCCGTGTGTAATCAATGAATGAATGAATGAATCAATCAATCAATCAAAGCATGCCGCTCCTCTCGGAGCATAGGCCATCTACAACATCTCGCCAGCATGCACAGTCCTGGGCTGCTCTTTCTACCTCTCTCCGTGTGTAATCAATGAATGAATGAATGAATGAATGAATCAATCAAAGCATGCCGCTCCTCTCGGAGCATAGGCCATCTACAACATCTCGCCAGCATGCACAGTCCTGGGCTGCTCTTTCTACCTCTCTCCGTGTGTAATCAATGAATGAATGAATGAATGAATGAATCAATCAAAGCATGCCGCTCCTCTCGGAGCATAGGCCATCTACAACATCTCGCCAGCATGCACAGTCCTGGGCTGCTCTTTCTACCTCTCTCCAGGTGTCATTATTTCCTTTTAGCTCCTTCTCCCATTCTCTTCTCCACATATTTTTGTGCCTACCTCTCTCTCTTTTCCCCTGAGGATTCCATGTAAGAGCCTGTCTGGCTATGTTAGACTGTGCCTTCTAACAACATAAACCAGCCCAAATATGACTAAAATGTTAAACTAGAAAGATTTCTACAGCAAGTAGATTACCAGAAGAGGAAGGGTGGAGGAAAATGAAGACAACAAACACGCTGAGACTATTTACTTTTGTTAATTCTACATATGAATGAAAATCTAGCAAACAGAAGAATTCCTCTACCTGGATCAAATCATTTCTGGAGATGCACAATGTCAGAGAGAAATAAGAATCAGAATTGCATTGGTCAAAGAAGGCATTTAGAGAGAAACAGAGGGTACTGATATCAGGTAGTGTTTGTATGACGATATTAACAAGAAAAATGTAGTACATTTTTCCAATTGCTGGAGTAGTTGAGGGGTTTTTTGAAGGCTGAGGACTACAGGCCGCTTTGCCACTACTGTCACCACGTAGTGTGCTGGCTATATTTGTTTATTTCACCCCCAACAGAAAATGAACATATGTCTTACTGGGGATTCTTCTTCTTCTTCTTCGTACGCAGTCAGACAGTAACCATTATTTTTTCGAAAAAAGCGGCGGTCATCCTGAGGCTGTCGACACTGCCATAAAGCTTCTCTTGTGATTCCACTGGTGATGGCCACATCTGCTCTCTCTGATCCTCGTATGTCGGGTAGTTCTGCATTACTGGAGATTCGATCTGCTGTCTTCCTTGTCGGCAGGCAGGCATCGAAACTATTCGGCTGCGCTCTCCACTAGTATGACGATATGGAACAGAATCCTGACCACATATGTCTGGCCTGTGGCATTGTATGGTTTTTAAACATGGACAATAAATAAAAGAGAGGAGAAATACTTGGAGACTTTTGAGATGTGGTGTTACTGAAAGATGAATAAAGTGAGCTGGACAGAGAGGAAATCAAACGAAAAGGTGTTGGAGGAAGTGGGAGGTGAATGAAAGCTGCTACAAAAGATACAAAAACAACGACCGGTCTGGCTGAGCCACAACATATATCACGAGAGCCCACTGAAGAAAGTCTTGGAAGCCTGAACACAGGAAAAGAGACGGAGAGGTAGGTCAAGAAATACCTTTGTGACACAAGCCCGAAGAGACATGACGATGAAGACTTATGCTGAGCTGAAGAGGGCCGCAGATGACAGGAAGAAATGGAAAGACAGAATTCTGAGCTTGCAAGACAGTTCCAGGACTGAATGGCTTGATAATGATGGGGTCAGAGCCCCAAACCAGTTCCAGGACTGAATGACTTGATGATGATGGGGTCGTGTGCCCCATACCAGTTCCAGGACTGAATGACTTGATGATGATGGGGTCAGAGCACCAAACCAGTTCCAGGACTGAATGACTTGATGATGATGGGGTTGTGTGCCCCAAACCAGTTCCAGGACTGAATGACTTGATGATGATGGGGTCGTGGGCCCCAAACCAGTCCCAGGACTGAATGACTTGATGATGATAGAGTCGTGGGCCCGAAACCAGTTCCAGGACTGACTGACTTGATGATGATGGGGTCGTGGGCCCAAAACCAGTTCCAGGACTGAATGACTTGATGATGATGGGGTCGTGGGCCCCAAACCAGTTCCAGGACTGAATGACTTGATGATGATGGGGTTGTGTGCCCCAAACCAGTCCCAGGACTGAATGACTTGATGATGATGGGGTCGTGGGCCCCAAACCAGTTCCAGGACTGAATGACTTGATGATGATGGGGTCGTGGGCCCCAAACCAGTTCCAGGACTGAATGACTTGATGATGATGGGGTCGTGGGCCCCAAACCAGTTCCAGGACTGAATGACTTGATGATGATGGGGTTGTGTGCCCCAAACCAGTCCCAGGACTGAATGACTTGATGATGATAGAGTCGTGGGCCTGAAACCAGTTCCAGGACTGACTGACTTGATGATGATGGGGTCGTGGGCCCAAAACCAGTTCCAGGACTGAATGACTTGATGATGATGGGGTCGTGGGCCCCAAACCAGTTCCAGGACTGAATGACTTGATGATGATGGGGTCGTGGGCCCGAAACCAGTCGAAAGACTGAATGACTTGATGATGATGGGGTCGTGGGCCCGAAACCAGTCGAAAGACTGAATGACTTGATGATGATGGGGTCGTGGGCCCCACACCAGTCCCAAGACTGAATGACTTGATGATGATAATAAATAGGACAGAAACGATGATGAAGATATTCCTGTACTGTGGACCAACTTGGGACTGACGAACAAAAAACCTGAAGGCAGCAACGAGCCTCCTGACTGACCTGTCCTGTCGGAGCTTGTCATCCACCAGCTGGGAGATCTGGTCACAGTCTCTCTCCAGGGAGTTGAGGGTGTTCTGGATAGTGTGATTGATAGTCTTCTCCACCTCCCGGCACACCTCCTCTATCTGGTTGGCACAGCGGCTTCCCTGTGGAGTATAATATTAACACTTAATGGTTGAGTAAAACACTATTACTTAATGCTGTTTGTCCATCAGATGTGACGAAGACCACTAATAGCTAACTAACTAACTAATACTACAGAAAGCAATACTGGAGAGAAAACTGGATGGTAGGCGGGTATGAGAAAGACAGCACTAAATGTGGGAAGACAACATTAAGAGATGGACTGACGACAGTCTATCAGAGTGTGATATTTGTCCATCACTCTCTTTGTTCAACCGGGTGGACAGTGTTTTCTCTTGCTGTGTCCGCTGAAATGTGTGACCTGTGCGGTGATTTGGATTAAAGTGAGGAAGTAACAGCCTTTTGGCAACCTCACTCTCTGGTCCTGAGCTACCTTTGGCCAGTGGCAAGATTTTATCGAGACGACTGGATATAGCACAGGATGCAAATTTTTCCTCAGGTTTTACTTCTGAAGCCTTTCCCATAAACAGGTATACCGCAAGGCAGCGGTGGGTGATGACATCTGTCGTTGTGTGTCATGTCTTTTCCATAACCGCAAGAGATTGTAGAGGCATGTCTCCTGGACCGTGTTATAGTCCTTCTTCTTCTTCATCGTACGCAGTCAGACATCAACCTTTATTTTTTCGAAAAAAAGCAGTGGTCATCCTGAGGCTGTCAACACTGCCATAGAGCTTGTCTAGTGTTGCCACTGGTGATGGCCACATCTGCTCTCTCTGATCCTCGTATGTCGGGCAGTTTTGCAGCAAATGCTCAGCGGTCATTTTCCCGGTACCACACGGGCATTCGTCAGTGCCACCTATCTTCAATTTGTTGAATAGGTGGTACCTGAGTCTATTGTGGCCTGTGCGAAGTCTGAAGACCATGACCTGCTCTCTTCTGTTCAACTGGTAATAGGCATCATTTTTTTGTGTAGCCAGTTTGTTCTGTTTCCCGTTTGGTCATGTATCTAGCTCTAATAAGTCGTTTTGACTCTTCGTATGTCATACTAGTATCTGGTTGTGGTAGTCTTGCACCTTCTTTTGCCAGTATGTCTGCCTCCTCGTTGCCTTGGATGTTGCAGTGGGATGGAACCCACTGTACCACTACCCTTTTGGTGCGGACTGCTGGTATAGTTGACAGAGTACTGCTCTTGTTCAGTATTTTTCTGGCTTTTTAGTGCTGTGACTACGGCCAAGGCATCTGTAAGCAGGACTATATGGCTTTCATTCCTTTTACCTGTCACCATTTCTTCCACTGCCGCCCTCAGTGCCTCTGTCTCCGCTCTGAAATTGCTTGTGTATTTTCCAGTAGCGAATGACAGTGTTATTTTTCTGCCATTTGGTAGGTTCAGAAATGCTCCTGCCCCTCCATTCTGTGTTGTGCTTGTTACAGAACCGGCGGTGTATGCATGGATCCAGTCCATGCTTGGGTAGTTTTTCATTATGTAGCTCAGGGTAGTTTCTCTTCTTTCTTTTTCAGTGTGGCAGTTTTTGTTTCCAGTGTTATAGTCCATTATAGGTGTTTCTATATTTCAGTCACACCAAAATCGACGCTGTCTGCAGCTAGGGCGAACGGTGCCAATCTCGTGAAGTTCAGCCGTGTGAACTAGACCGTGAGAATACGAAACAGGTTAAAGTGTAGTGCTAATTCATAGCCGATGTCCAGGCCAGGATAATCGGAAGGAAGAAAACACAAAAAGAAACAAATCAGTCCACATGGAAAACAACGACACGTTTCCGTGAACACAAGTGTAAGTCGTCGATGTGTGAATTCCAGGCAAACCCGTTGCCTGCGGCACCCATATTGACCTAAGACACCAGAGAAATGTAGACCTGCAGCCTTCAGCTGTTAGAAACCAAATCACCACTCGTTGATCAACTCTAGACGGATTCCGTATCACACCCGCCATGTTTTCAACAATCTGCTGAGAAACTATGAGTTGGAGGATAATGAAATTTTGAAAACAGTTAGTACGAACTGTTTACATCTGAAGTGATGTTATCATGTGCATCGGACGTATGTTCACTTGTTGCAGTTTGGTCCGGTGTCATTTGAACATGCCTCCTAGGTATAACATTTGAAAAGGCCACAAGAGGATTACCAGATGCAGATACTTCTTCTTTGTACGCAGTCAGACAGTAACCATTATTTTTTCGAAAAAAGCGGCGGTCATCCTGAGGCTGTCGCCACTGCCATAGAGCTTGTCTTGCAGATCATTTTACCAGTACCGCACGGGCATTCGTCGGTACCACCTATCTTCAATTTGTTGAATAGGTGGTACCTCAGTCTATTGTGGCCAGTGCGAAATCTGAAGACAACGACCTGCTCTCTTCGGTTCAACTGGTAATAGGCATCGTTTTTGGTGTAACCAGTATGTTCGGTTTCCCATTTGGTCATAGATGCAGATACAAGAGCATCCATGACGACAACAAAAACATGCTTACTACAAACTAAACAGGGCCGACCAGGTGATGATCTTCAGACTCCGCACAGGCCACACCGGATTGCGTTACCATCTATCTAAAAATAGGACATACTGATGAATATGTCTGTGGCATTGACAACTGCTAAACATCTGCTGTAGAAGTGTCCAAAATACGTGATACAGAGAAGGCACATTTTGCTACCACCTGTTTCATTCCGAGAGATGCTCTACGGAGATGCCAATGACCTTTGTGAGCCACTGTTTTCCTTAGAAACTCTCTTCTTTTTCTTCTTTGTTCAGGCTTTTTGGTCATGCTAATCTGCAGTCCAGTCGCTCTCCAGATTCGAGTGGTAGCCCCACAGCTTCTGCGTTATCTCGGCTCACTCTGGTAAAGTTTGTCATTGTAAGTCTATATTTTGTGCAGTCTTGTAGGTTGTGCTCAGGGGCCTGGACTCCTGTTCCAGATGGGCAGTCACTTGTATGTGATATCTAGAGCCGATGTAGGTGACCCAATAGTCTGCAGTGGCCTGTTCTCAGGCGAAAGATGTGGTGTATTGGTGTCTGTGGAGCTGGTGGATCACATCAGGTCTACTGCTCACGTGCATGTCTTTCTTCCATTTTTAGTTGTACTGGTTGGGACAATAATTTTTGCCTCTCGGTAAGACACTGTGTGGATAAGTTGTTCCATTGTGCCACCTACTTTGGACAGGGCATCAGCTCTCTCAATCCCTATGATTTCACAATGGGAGGGTAGCAACTGAAGAGCAACTGTTGAGGTTCTTTGGATTTGTTGAGCTCTGATCTCATTTCCGGAGAAACATTCAATTTGACATCTGAAAGTGTATGATGATGAACATTTGAAACATGATCTCTAACATGGTGCCCAGCACAGGGGAAGTAAGTAATACTAGACTTGTTGTTGTTACGGATCCAGCAGCATCCGGGCTTTTGCCCTTCGGCCCAATGCCATGTACTGGTATCTCTGCACGTATTTATCAGCTGTTGTCTAGTCCCATACAAAGTGTTCCATGTATCTGACCATGGAGGATGAAGCATTTTCTGCTGTGCATTCAAAGAGATGATGATCAATGGTTTAATATGGGTGGGTATACACCTGGCATTCAGGAGTATGTTGTAGTTGGGTTCTGTTCAGGTGTTTGTTTAGTGGGATGTGTTGGGATCTGTTCAGGTGTTTGTTTAGTGGGATGTTTTGGGTTCTCAGTCGGAAAATGGTGCTCTGATCCTTCCTTGTGAGTTGATTTACACGGTCATTTGGACTGGGGCTTGCCATATGTCTGTAGACCTCCCTTCCTGTGTTTCCGATGGCCCATCTGTTCAGCCAAGTTTCTTTGTTTGCTCATCTTATGAATCGTTCGGCTGTTTGTTGTTGCTGTGTGTTGCTGTTATTGTCTTGATCCCTCCTTTGCTAGTCTGTCTGCTTTGTCATTGCCAGGTGTACTTGATCATCCAGGTATCCACTGCAGGACTATTTTAACAGCACTGGAAGCGATAATGTGGTCAATGTCTAGAGATATTTGGATAAGGTCAGGTCTACAATGACCAGCAACTTCTAATGATTGAAAAGCTGACTTTGAATCTGTGAAAATAACAGTGTTCTGGGCCTTTGAAGGAAAGGCATAAAAAAACTATCCTCAGATGGTACAAAGCAGCTTTAAGTGCAGTGATTTCAGCTTCATAGTTGGAGCAAACCTCCCCGCAAGCATCAGACAGCTCATCAGAGGATCCGTTTGGCTATTTTATATAAATGCCATAACCTGCTTTGATGGTGGCTTAAAATGGAGATCCATCAGTATATACATTGATCCATTCATCGGGATAGGCATCAATAGTTTTTTGAGCTGGTCAAATGAAAGTACTTGGATCTGAACTTTTGGTTGTATCATCTATTAATTTTGCCTGTATTTCTGATGTTTTAATGCTTGTGGAGGTATTTCTGGGAGATGGTATCTGTCTTTGATTTCACTAACATGGTGAAGTAGACCTAAAACTGTACAAAGCTAAAGAGAAGGTCTAGATAATGGCTTTCATCACCGGAAATCAACTAACAGTGTAAATATCTTCTTTAGCTGAGCGCTGTGTCAGCTGTGCCCACTCACCTTCTGGTTCATGATTGGGATGTAGATTGTAGGCATGTCAAAGCCAGTACGGTTCAGGCCAGGCCTCTTACACAGCTCTTGTACAATCTGCATCATCACTCGCTGAGGATTACAAACAATTTGACTGTTATTACTAAAGAGAGAGGACTGGGTGGACACATATGAAGGTCGCTCTGAAACTAACGCCTTCTATTATTATCTTGGCCCACTACGTCAAATGTGGATTACAGAAGTATGGCAGAAGAGTTTGAATCTTCCCGTCAATATCCGTAAAATTTTGTTTCCATGCAACAGTCTGACAAAATCGTGTCTGACATGAAAGTGTGTATGAAGCATAGGTGGGTAATTGGTTTCCCCCATAAGGAAAAAATTGCACCGATTAACATTAATCAGTGGACGTTTGTACATTAGGTTGGGATCACGAGTTTTCAAAATCAGGCCAAAGAAGAAGACAAACTGTCTTGTACTACACCATAACATCAGAGCCCATACCAGTTGTAAGACCAGAGAGTACATTGGCTGAACTGTCCTACCCCACTAACATTCTTCTTCGTTCAACTGATGCTATGTTTCTAGCCTGGTGAGGTTCCTGAAGGAGACTGTGCGGTTCAGGTCTTCACCAACCCCCCATAGCTTGTCGAGCATGGTTAGACTGCCTCTCTTTGGTCTGTATAAGTAGTGCAGTCCTGCAGGATATGATCTGGTGTTTGCTTGGGTGCTCCACAATTTCACATGGTGGTGTCTGTAGGACCCATTTTGTGAAGGTAGGCTTTGAGTAGATTGAGAACCAACAAAGCCAAGCCAAACAATCTTGTAAATACAATCCTGTATAAAAAGGTGCAAGGCGGACCATGAAGATGTCATCCCAAAAAGAGATGGAGGACAACATAAATAAATGGACCAATCTCTGAGCAGAGGAGGGAAAGGCAGCGGCCGCTGACAGAGATGGGTGACGTCCGATTGTGGTGGTGTCTTCATGTGTGCGCCCATGACCTCGCCGGTTATGTGATGACTTGACTTGACTTTTTTTGGTGTGTACTCATGATGCACAACCTCACAGGAGTCAAAGAAAATGGTCAACATGAATTTGAAATTGCTGTGCATCTGTCTCACTACTCGATGTAGAGAGCAAGAAAGCAGTTCCGGAGATGAATGTCTCGAAGACCAAAGTGTTGCGCAATCCTTTCACCACTTGTGATCCAGTCTTCCTTGGCGAAGTACGATTAGAGGATGTCAACGAGTACATGTATCTTGAACGTCTTCTCAATATGGAGAATAACCTGGAACCTGAATTGACAAGACGTCGCCCTATCGGGTTGGGCAGCCTCCTCGCCTATTAACACACGGTCCTGGACGGTTGTCATGACCAAGACCTACGAGCCTCTCTCACCAATTCCACTGTACTCCCCACGATATGCTACGGTGCCGAGACGTGGACACTAACAAAATCACTAGAGGACAAATTGAGAGTTACCCAGGCCTCCCTTGAGAGACGATTGGTCGGAATCACTTTCCGGAACCAACATATGCAAGGTCTCCACAATTCTGACATAAGATGATTGTCCCTGGTGAAGGATGCGGCAATCCATGCAGACAAGGCAAAACAAAGATGGACAGGTCACCTGTTGTGACGAAACAATGGACGTTAGAGTACAGCGACAGCAGTCGTTAAGCCCCAAGGTAAGAACAGGCAGTGGGGAAGACCTCTAACGCGTTGTCAGACTCCCTTGTTGTATGGTGAAACATCCAAGATGCCTCTAGAGGAGCACTTACCACGCACTGGACTTCCGTGGCCCCAAGACAGGGTCCGCTGGAGACGAAGTTGGAACCCGCACCTACAATGAGGGATGGGTCATGAAGATTAAGATGATCTATTTCACTTTTTTCAACTTTGGGGATGATGAATGACTCCACTATAATGGCTGCAGCTTGGTTTTTGGGCCGTACCCATAAACCCACCACTCATCACCCCTTGGGTATCACCTAGATTTCAGTAAAATTTAATGCAACAACGCTGAAAACCAGACAGGTGCTCCACCCAACACTGAAAATTCCTCTTCTTCTTCTTCTTCTTTCGTTCGCTTTAAAATATTGTCTATATCTGCAATGTTGTCTCTTGTATAAACTTCACTGTCTTTTGTAGTTCACATACAGGTCCATAAAGTTTCACTTCCAGTGTTGTTTTTATGGGCCAGTGAGATTTTCTCTGTACATCATATTCCGGGCAGTTTTGCAGTATGTGCTCTGCTGTATGGGGCACCTGTCCGCATGTACACATGGCTGAGTTGCCAATCTTCATTTTTGTGTACATGTGGCTGCGGAGTCGGTTGTGTCCTGTTCTAAGGCGCAACACAACAGTTTGCTCTTGTCTGTTCATTTTATGGTAATCGTCTGGTGTTACTGTTGGTGGCTTTCTGATTGATTTGATCATCCTTATCTTCTGTTGGTATGTAACTGGCACATCTGGTTGCTCGTCTGCAGCACCCTCCTTTACCAGTCGATCCGCTCTCTCGTTTCCTGGTATTCCACAATGAGAAGGTATCCACTGCATGACAATCTTGCGCTGGTTGCTCAGTTCAGACAGTAGAGCCTGTAGATCTGGCAGTTTCTCAAATTTCAGTGCTTGGAGTGCTGATTGTGCATCTGTAAGAAATACTACAGGTTGTGGACCGACATTGGTGTTCAACAGTTTCTCAGTTGCCACCTTGATTGCCTGTATTTCTGCATCATATGTATGACAGAATTTCCCAGTTGGTACTCTGACTGTATCCCTAATGTTGTTTGGGTACAAATTCGTCTGATAACAACAACTGACACAATCTGCAGGTGGGAAAAAAATTCTTGCATGACAGTCCTCTATCCCTCTATGTCGAAGGATAACAACCATGCTTCATTTGTTTTTGTGGAAAAAAATAAAGGTAGGATATTTTTTGAACACACCTCGTACATGTTTTTATATTGGGGATTAAAATTGCTGGTATACGTAACCTTTGTTCCTCTGCTCTATAAATTTCTCTGGTTGACCTCCAGCAATAGTGAACCTGTTGCAATAACTTTTAACGTTTTTATACTGGTTTAGAAGACTCTGCAGAGTCTGTATACAACCAGTTTCATTTTCATTACCTTGCTCTAAAAACTATGTGCATACAATCTATTCTTAAATCCATTAATTTTCCCGGCATCCACTCCTTCCTGTGGCAATGCATTCCATGCATTCACCACTCTAGGACTAAACAAAATTTCCTTATATCTAATCTGGACCTTTCTTTAGTTAATTTGTAGCTATGCCATCTTGTTCTTGTAGGTCATTGTACCTTGAAAAACTGGTTATAGTCTAATTTATCTGTTTCTTTGATTATCTTATAAACCGGTATTGTTACCTCGAGTTCTTTTCTTTTCTAGACAATGTAGGCAGATTTTTCTGAGTCTTTCCTCATAACTGTAATCCCACTAACAGCTTTGTCACTCTTTTTTGTATCCTTTCCAGCATGTTTATATCCCCTCTACGATAAGAGCTCCACACCTGTACATAGTACTCCAATCTAGGTCTAACCAATGTTTTATACAGTTTGACAATCACTTCCTTGCTCCTATGTTTAATATTTCCTTTTGTCATACCTAACATTGCATTTGCCTTTTTCATTGCTACCTGGACTTGCTCACTCACTTTACCTGTATGCTCTATTATAACTCCCGGGTAGACTGTTGTGACACAGCCTGTGAGCAGAAACACAAATAGTGGAGGTCTTGATCAGTATGTTTCCTCTGAACCTGATTACTATTCACTCTATATCACTATAATACTTAGATGTAGTAACTGTTCCATGACAGCTTTGGCTCAAACTAATTAACCGTTACAAAATCATTGGCAACAAAATTCGCGACATAATCTCTGTATACTCACCGGTGTATTCATTGGATTAACACCGGTTTTGCTATAGAAACAGCTGAATCGAAAACAAGGCCACATCTGCCCACCATCATAACAATCCAATGACTTTTTTTACTTTCAAATTTTCTTGACAAATTTTTCTGTTTCACGTGGATTTGGAAAGTTATTCCATTATTGAGAGTGATGGAAGTTAAGTTGTTGCAACAGATTTTTATGATATAGATCTGTTCAGTTTGTTTATGTAGATGTTATGAATACGTTTGTAGTGGAAAATAACAAACATGCCGAAGTGGATAAGAATACTATCAGTGCTTTGTAACACTTTTATGAATTGACAAGTCGTCTGGTGTACCCAAAAATGGGTAAGTCTAAATGTTTGTGACGCAATAAAAACAACATGGAAATATGAAGGTTAATGGCTCAGTAGCTGGACACAGTCGGACGTAGTATACAAATGGTCATGCACAGCATTTCTATGAAGTTTCTAAACATTACTTTCTGATTGGTCACTAGAAACAAGTCAAAACTTGGTATGGGACAAGTCTTTACCTGGTGACAAAAGATATTTTGTGCGGATTCTTTTACCTAGAGTGAATCAAATGACTGACCTGTCTGTCACTCTCATGGCCTGCCTCATCAGCTTTGCTGAGGTAAAACTTGATCCTGTCTGCATGCTTGTCATTCAAGGTCTCCACCAGGTTAAGTGTCCGCTTACACAAGGCCTGACCAATGGGGTCAAAGAACACGAAGATCAGGTCTGCTGTGTCACCTGGGTAGAAGCAAATTGGAAATGGCCATTAACACCTATAGTACTGAAGATTTCTCAACACTTGACATTGTACATTCACATTGTATACTAGGACATATATTGTTAGAGAGTGGTGAATTCTTGGAATGCATTGTCACAGGAAATAGTTGGGGCAGGGTAAGTTAATGCATTCAAAAATAGATTGGATACACAGTAATTTTTAGATCATGTGGATTAGAAGAAACTGGTTGTATACAGACTGAAAAGTCTTCTAAACCAGTACAAAGAAGTTGGGCTACACTAATTCATTCACCCAATCAGTCTCTCATTCACTCTTTCAGACACATGTATGCTCACTGACTCATTCCCTCTCCTATTCATTCTCTCAGACACATGTATGCTCACTGACTCATTCACTCTCTCAAGTTCATGCATGCTCACTCAGACACAGGTGCACTCACCCAGACACAGATGCACTCGTTCGCTCAGACACAGGTACACTCACTCAGACACAGGTGCATTTGTTCGCTCAGACACAGGTACACTCACTCAGACACAGGTGCACTCGTTCACTCAGACACAGGTGCACTCGTTCGCTCAGACACAGGTACACTCACTCAGACACAGGTGCACTCGTTCGCTCAGACACAGGTACACTTCGCTCAGACACAGGTGCACTCGTTCGCTCAGACACAGGTGCACTCGTTCGCTCAGACACAGGTGCACTCACTCAGACACAGGTGCACTCGTTCTCTCGGACACAGGTACACTCGCTCAGACACAGGTGCAGTCGCTCAGACACAGGTGCACTCGTTCGCTCAGACACAGGTACACTCGCTCAGACACAGGTGCACTCGCTCAGACACAGGTGCACTCGTTCGCTCAGACACAGGTACACTCACTCAGACACAGGTGCACTCGTTCGCTCAGACACAGGTGCACTCACTCAGAGCAACCACTCCTGTCCTCCCCATCACTGTTTTTTTTCCTCACTCACCTAGCCACGTGATGGCCTTGTTGACATCAAACGGATATTTCATATCTCCATCCACCAGACCTGGGGTGTCTATGAAGGTAACGAGGCTAAACTTTTTCTGCTTGGATGTCGAGATCTCAGTTGCCAGGTAATCAATCACACCTAAGGTAATTTTTTAAAAAGTCTACAATTTATTTCAGCACAACAGAACTATTGAAGGACACAACAAAATGATCACTATTTCCAGTTGATGATAACCTATATCATCATCGGCTCTTTTCGTCTTGTCAGACGATAGTAATTGTGCTTTTAGCACAAAGCCTGGGTAGAAATATAAAAACCATGTGTTGCCCATGCAGTATGGTCCCTCTCTGTGTCGAAGACAACAGTGAAGAACTGGACAACGATGTTTAAAGAAGGACGTGAGTTAACGAAAGATCTTCCGAGACTAGGTCAGGCGCATATCGTTGCGTCAGAACATGGCATCACCAAAATTAATGCAGCAATTCGGGTGGAACATCGCAGGAGCTTACGTTCGCCACTTTTGTCACCATACACTGCCTGCATTCTGTGATGAATGTCAAATGGTTGACATCCTTCAGCTGTTAGAAACTGAATCACTGCTCACTGATCAACTCTGAACGGGTTCCGTATCACTCCCGCCATGTTTTCGGAGTCAGAGAATAATGACATTTTGCAAACTTGACGGTTGGTATGTGCTGTTTACATCAGAAACGACATCATCATGTGCACTATGTTCACTTGGTGCAGTTAGGTCCGGTTTCATTTGAACATCTCGTATTAGGATCAGTAGGACACCTGGGCCACTCAGCATAAGTGTAAATGATATTTCTCGTCAAGAGGCCCATGAGTTCAAGTATTATTTAAGAGTAGGGATCAAGATGCTGAGCAGCGCATGAGCTGCAGTGGTCAGTGACCCAAAGCTGCAGCAGGGCAGACTGGCTAAGGAGAAGGGATCGAATAGGGAATGCTAACCTGGTACTCAAAAAATGCTTGCTGAAGTCAGATGTGTTGGACTGAAAGGTGCAAATATCGCAGTCAAGCTGTAAACTACGACACAACGCATTCCATTCTCTGGACTACATTCTGCTACTTAAGCCCTGGCTTGGTAGCAGGAGATTGAGAACCAACGAAGCCAAGCCAAGCCATTTAAGACCAGTATTATTTCGGTAGACGGTAGGATTGAAGGGGAAATCGAGACTAGGTGTGAGAAAGCATCTGCTGTGACTTATCTGTCACCCGCTCACTAGTTTGGCAACAAAGGAACAGCTGATAAATGGTATATTTATGCCTACTCTGTGTTAACAGAGGCAAACATCGCCCCTGTCCAGAGCATGTGAGAGCAGAATTTTGGATGTATGACAAGTGCTTGATGAAGGTCATCGGTGTTACAAGGAAAGACAGAATGCAAAAAGAAGAGGTTCGGCACTACGGCTTTTGTAGAGTAAATTTCCAGGCATGAAAATACTCTGGTTCGATCATCTCGTGAATGTGCCCTCATCAACTTTCACTGATGGCTTATAACGCTGGTAGATTAGGGCAACGGAGCGGCCACAAGGCAGGTGGATAGATGACATTATAGTGATTGTGCAATGACACGGCTCACATTGACCGATGCAATAAACGCACTTGGCGCAGGATAGACTGCTTAAGCTCCCCATGAAGCTTAACGGCCCAAGTGGAAAGAAAACTAATTAACCCCTGCAGCTTCAATCTATGTATTATTTCTCGAGGCCTTCAAATGGCTGAGATCTGTTGTACATTACAAAAGCCAATACCCAACAACAACATAGGTCTCAAGTAATACATAACCGCATGGAGGACCTCGGTTCACCATCAATCATCACGCTCGGGATGTGAGGAAAGCTACAACAACCCACCAATAAACGTCCTTTTCATGGTGCACAAAAGAGTAATCCTACTCGTTGTAGGAGGAGGTGGACGAAGAAGAAGAAGAGGAGGAGGAAGAAGAAATTGAAGAAAAAGAAGAGGAAGATGAAACAGTAGACGGCAAAAAAGAAGAAGAAGAAGATGAAACAGTAGACGGCAAAAAAGAAGAAGAACAACAACAACAAATCTGTATTTTTGGATGGACGTTTCTTCTTGGTGGTCAGGGTGAGGTTGCAGAGCGAAGCAGCCAACCACAGCCCTTCATTTGGCAGCTTCCAGCATGGGATAGCTGGCCAAAGGAGGAGCTGAGGTGAGCTGCTAGAGATGGCGACTGGCTATGATGCTGAGTGTTCAAGAATATAATGGCATGACGCCTATTTCAGGATGTCGTGATAAGAAATCTCAAGATGGTGCAACAGTTTTTTGAAAATTTAGAATTTAAGTTTTGTTCAGTAATCCATATCCAGTGGAGTTGAGGTGGAGGGAAACAGAAATAAGGGTCGGAGAAAGAGAGGGAAGATGGAGAGAGGGGGATGGGGAGAGATACGGAGAGAAATGGATGGAAGGTGAATGAGAGGCACAGAAAGTGTGAGGGTTGACGGAGAGTAGGGGTGGGAGAGGGGAAGGAGAGGTGGGAGAGAGTGGTACAGGAAGAGTGAAGGAGAGATGAAGAAAGTGAGGGAGAGATAGTCAGAAAGGGATAGTGAGAAGGTGCATTCAGAGAATGAGTGTGAGAGAGATATATGTCTCTCTCTCTCCCCTTCCCTCTGTTCCTCATGTCTTTATTTCCAGTTGGCTGAGTGAGAAAGCGTATGCATTTCTCTCTATCTTCCTTCTGTGTCTGTTTCTCATTCTGTACAGTATCTTTTTTCCCGGTTGGCCAAGTGCATCTTCGTCCTATCAAAGTTTATCCCTCAAATATCCACACCTAATTCCCTCATCAAAAGTCTGTACAAGACATCCTGGTCCTCATACAGTTTATCCCTCAAACAACCCCTCACAAATCTGACAGTCTGTCTCAAATTCCTCTTGTTATCATCCAGATTATCTGTTAACAAGTCTGAAACATTCCTGTCACTTTGTTCCTTTCCTGAATTATTGTATTTGTTTAGTTGTTTGAGTCTCTAGTGGCCAGTTGGCCAACATTTCCACCCAAACTCTATGGGATGCTGGAAAGCAATGGACATGATCTCTAATCCTCATATTATTCTTCCTACACTGCCAGATGTCGACTTGAATTTATTCAAAGAAAGCAGCGCTTATGCGGCAGCTGTCGGCACGGCCATAGAAAGAGCTTGTCTAGTGTTGGCACTGGTGACCGCATGTCGGGCAATTTTCCCAGTTACCACAGGGGCATTCGTCAGTAGCAACTATCTTTAGTTTATTGAATAGATGGTACCTCAGTCTGTTGTGGCCTGTGCAGAGTCTCAAGACCACCACCTGCTCTCTTCTGTTCAACTGGTAATAAGCATCATTGTTTTATGTAGATCCTGGGTCTCATGCCAGGCAGCCAAATGTTGAGTAAACTAATGTTGCAATGATGTACCACTGTTGGACACATAAGGCCAACTCTCCATTTCAACCATAGACACCTGCAAGCGCGCCCAAAGTTATAGGACAACAAGAACGTTACTCTACGTGCCCAATCTGTTGTCCAGCATGCGCATCACATGGCCGGTCCATCTGTACTTCCGTAACAGCGCGACATCTATGATGTCAGTGAAGGAAGTCAACGTCTGATTTCTATATTGCGGATTTGGTCCCGAAGGGAAGATCTTCTATAGGATCATTTCAGCCTAACATGTAAAAAGTCAAATGAGACTAAGGATGGGGAGGACATACCAATTATAGGAAAAACCTTCCAGCTCCCTGAAGAGTATATGTCTTCAAGAAATACATGTTGAGTATTAATATATCTATATCTGTAGAAATTTGTGTGGCTTAAAGTTTCTACAGGATGGGGTAACCAGTCACATGGCCTGCCCTCCTTATCCGCCTGGCGACAGTCACCTTGTTAAAGTGGTACATAGGCACAAGTATGAGCACTAGATGATGGCTGGACTAGAGTGAATGGTGAAAACAGAAGGCGTGAGGACAGCTCTTCATCAGGCAGCTTGATCAGGTGAGACAAGTCTACCAGGTGAAGAGCCGTCACACACCTTCTCCTGTCATCCAGGTTTATCAGGTGAGATGGGTCTACCAGGTGAAGAGCCGTCACACACCTTCTCCTGTCATCCAGGTTTATCAGTTGAGATGGGTCAACCAGGTGAAGAGCCGTCACACACCTCTCGTCATCCAGGTTTATCAGGTGAGATGGGCCAACCAGGTGAAGAGTCATCACACACCTTCTACCTCCATCCAGATTTATCAGGTGAGATGGGTCTACCAGATGAAGAGCCGTCACACACCTCCCGTCATCCAGGTTTATCAGGTGAGACGGGTCTACCAGGTGAACAGCCGTCACACACCTTCTCCCAACATCCAGGTGTGACAAGTCTGCCAGGTGAATAGCCGACCAGCATCTTCTTCATCAATTAACTGATGCTGTTGTTCTATCCCGGTGAGGTTCACAAAGGAGACAAAAAACACACAATATAGACAAAACACAGGATATAGACAAAACACACAATATAGACAAAACACAGGATATAGACAAAACACAGGATATAGACACACCAAACACAGGATAAAGACAAAACACGCTGCGAAAGATGGATGTTTCAGACCGAAAGAGACAAATATTGCAGACAATCTGTAAACTAGCAACACAGTGCATTTTGTTCTCCAGACTAAATTCCGGATGCTTGCAAAGCCCTGTTCGGGGCTTGGTAGGGGAAGATTGAGAGCGAACGCAGAAGTAGAAGAGGAAGACAAAACACAGGATATAGACATCACACAGGATATAGACATCACACAGGATATAGACATCGCACAGGATATAGACATCGCACAGGATATAGACATCGCACAGGATATAGACATCGCACAGGATATAGACATCGCACAGGATATAGACATCACACAGGATATAGACATCGCACAGGATATAGGTATCACACAGGATATAGACATCGCACAGGATATAGGTATCACACAGGATATAGACATCGCACAGGATATAGACATCGCACAGGATATAGGTATCACACAGGATATAGACATCGCACAGGATATAGACATCGCACAGGATATAGGTATCACACAGGATATAGACATCACACAGGATATAGACATCGCACAGGATATAGGTATCACACAGGATATAGACATCGCACAGGATATAGACATCGCACAGGATATAAACATCACACAGGATATAGACATCACACAGGATATAGACATCGCACAGGATATAGACATCGCACAGGATATAGACAAAACACAGGATATAGACATCGCACAGGATATAGACATCGCACAGGATATAGACAAAACACAAGATATAGACACAACAAACACATGATATAGACACAGCACTTCTACACCACCTTCATCTTATGAACGACCGTCTTTAGTGCACAGCTGCAAATCCAAAAACCCGGTATCCATTGCATAGAACTGATAAAGCTCCCAGAAATAACAAAACCAAATGAGAAAAAAAACATACTCATGGACATAAAAAACGGGAACTGTGCCAGGGAAGAGTGTAAGGAAACAGTCTAGAGTTGCAGTGACGTGTGGACGTACCTGAAGGGAGATAAGGAAGAGAAAGGGAGGGGAATGAAGGAACATGAGAGGGAGAGAGAAAAAGAAGAGAGGAGGGAGCACACATAAAGACAGGTAAAGAGAGGAGGAGGCACACATAAAGACAGGTAAAGAGAGAAAGAGAGGAGGAGGCACACATAAAGACAGGTAAAGAGAGGAGGAGGCACACATAAAGACAGGTAAAGAGAAAAAGAGAGAAGCAAACATAAAGACAAGTAAAGAGAGAAAGAGATGAGGGAGCACACATAAAGACAGGTAAAGAGAGAAAGAGAGAAGAGAGGAGGAGGCACACATCAAGACAGGAAAAGAGAGAAAGATAGAGAGAGAACGAAGAGAGGAGAAGGCACAAATCAAGACAGGTAAAGAGAGAAAGAAGAGCAGGAGGAGGCACGCATAAAGACAGGTAAAGATGGGAGGAGATGGAGGAAAAAAAGAGAAGAGAGAGTAAGAGCAAGAGAAATTTAAAAAAAAGGAAAGATGACGGAATGTGTTAGATAGAAACATCAGTAGAGAGCCAAAGATACAGAGAGGGAGAGAAGGATTAGAAATAGAGGAATTAGAAGAACGGAAGATGACAGAGTGTGAGAGATAGAGACATCAGTAGAGAGTGAGAGAAGAATTAATAAAAGAGGAACTAGAGAAAACGAAGGTGTGTGTGAGAGAGAAGCATCAGTAGAGGGGAGAGGGCGAGGGAGAGAGCGAGAGAGAGAGATGAATTTGTAGAATAAGAACTAGAGAAAAAGAAGATGAAGGTGTGTGTGAGAGAGAAGCATCAGTAGAGAGAATAATTAGATAGACCGGAATTAGAGAAAGGAATGATGATGAGGTGAGAGAGATAGAAATGGAGAAGGACGATACACTCTGAGGTCCCTTGTATATGCTGTGCACAAAATACACTCTGAGGTCCCTTGTATATGCTGTGCACAAAATACACTCTGAGGTCCCTTGTATATGCTGTGCACAAAATACACTCTGAGGTCCCTTGTATATGCTGTGCACAAAATACACTCTGAGGTCCCTTGTATATGCTGTGCACAAAATACACTCTGAGGTCCCTTGTATATGCTGTGCACAAAATACACTCTGAGGTCCCTTGTATATGCTGTGCACAAAATACACTCTGAGGTCCCTTGTATATGCTGTGCACAAAATACACTCTGAGGTCCCTTGTATATGCTGTGCACAAAATACACTCTGAGGTCCCTTGTATATGCTGTGCACAAAATACACTCTGAGGTCCCTTGTATATGCTGTGCACAAAATACACTCTGAGGTCCCTTGTATATGCCGTGCACAAAATTCACACCGAGGTCCCGTGTATATGCTGTGCACAAAATACACTCTGAGGTCTCTTGTATATGCCGTGCACAAAATTCACACCGAGGTCCCGTGTATATGCTGTGCACATAGTACAAACTCTTGGCAGCAGAAAATCTAAACAAAGTGGGTGTTAGTCACTGTCCGGGCAGAAATGATAAAGGTGACGAGATTCCTACCCAATAGTGACCTGCATAAGGATCAAAAGACGGCAGCCTCTCCACCTTGCAATGGCACAATAGGTGAATCAATTGTGAGGGACCAAGGTGATGAGCTGACAGCAGCACATAGCTGGATGCTTGCATCAGGGTCAGTGAACCAGAGCTGGCCAAGACCCTAATTTGCTTCCAAGTGGCGGCCCTGAAAACAGGCTGCACTAGTGTAGTCTGTCCAAGAGCTAGGGATCGCAGTGGAAAGACAAACCCAGTACTCAGAAACCAGCTGAAATCGGATGTGTTGGGCTGAAAGTCGCAGCTTCGCTGTAAACTATGACACAACGTCCTTTTCAGGTTGAATGCCGATAAAAGGAAAGAAAAGAGAACTAGGAAAATTTTGTGAGCAGAAAAAAGAGATAGAATTCTTCTTTTTCTTCTTCATTTGTGCTTCATCTTCATCAAGCACTGAACTGGGATTTACAAGTAGCAGGATGCAGTCTAGAGAACGGATGTGTTGTAGTTTACAGCATGACTGCGATATTTGTACCTTTCGGTCCGACACATCTAACTTCAGCAGTCATTTTTGAGTATCTGGTTAGCCTTCCCTGTTCGATCCCTTCTCCTTAGCCAGTCTGCTCTGTTGCAGCCTGTTATCCAGGATCACCGCTTGGAGGGTCTAAGCAGCACTGGTTCGCTAGCTCTGGACCCAACAGTCAGCTACGGGTAGCTGATCGCTGCAGGTAATGCACTGCCCAGCATCTTGATCCCAGATATATAATTAAAAGGAGTGCTCAAGTCCACCCAGACGTATACAGGCACCTAATTTATGAGCACCGTCGAAAGCAAAGAAGCGAATAATGGAATGGGTTATACTGTTTCATAACAAATCCTCAAACACTGCCCATCTCTCTCTCCATTCATTCTCTTCTCGATTCACACACACAATACAAACCTTCAATCTGTCGTAGAGGCTCCAAGTATGGGTACAAGTGTAGAGTGGCGTTACCCTGTGGACAGAGAGTTTACAACCAATGAGTCTGGATGTTCAGTTTCACATAATGTGGATCAATTAAGAAATGTAAATCATTGTGTACAAGTACTCACATTGAAATACCTTGGTTACACACATTAGACCTGATGAGAGATGCACAATCATCATGTAGCATGTTCTTTATAGACAACGTCGCTCCCATCACAACCTGTCTGAAAGACACTCAATCCTTAGTCATACCTCCATCCTCCACCAAAGTCATATCCAGGGATTCCTGGGATAACGTTAAAGACGATGGCTTGACTTCATCGCCTCGGGTCTCCCCATATAGCCCAGTCTCTCACCTGCGCAGTACCCACACTAGAGAGGCAAATATCGACTTTACCTGGGCAGTACCCACACTAGAGAGGCGAATATTGACTTTACCTGGGCAGTACTCACACTAGAGAGGCGAATATTGACTTTACCTGGGCAGTCTCACACTAGAGAGGCGAATGTCGACTTCACCTGGGCAGTACCCACACTAGAGAGGCGAATATCGATTTTACCTGGGCATCACCCTCGCTAAAGAGGTGAATCTGGGCAGTATCTACACTAGAGAGGCGAATATCGACTTTACCTGAGCAGTACCCAAACTAGAGAGGCGAATATTGACTTCACCTGGGCAGTACCCACACTAGAGAGGCGAATATCAACTTTACCTGGGCAGTATCCACACTAGAGAGGCGAATATTGACTTCACCTGGGCAGTACCCACACTAGAGAGGCGAATATCAACTTTACCTGGGCAGTATCCACACTAGAGAGGCGAATATTGACTTTACCTGGGCAGTACCCAGACTAGAGAGGCGAATATTGACTTTACCTGGGCAGTCTCACACTAGAGAGGCGAATATCAACTTTACCTGGGCAGTACCCACACTAGAGAGGCGAATATTGACTTTACCTGGGCAGTACCCACACTAGAGAGGCGAATATCGACTTTACCTGGGCAGTACCCTCACTGGAAAGGCGAATATCGACTTTACCTAGGCAGTACACTCACCAGTGAGACGAATAACGACTTTAGGGTTAATAGCAGGATTGCAAAGGGGAGCTCTGCATTTGGACTGCAAGAAAACGCGTAGAGACAACAGGGCACAAGTGTCAAACTGCATCGTGTTATCCACACTGTGAAACATGGACAGTGTTTAGCAGACACGCCAGACAGCTAAATAGTTTTCACTTGAGATGTCTGCAAAGGTTGCTCAGAATCGGGTGGTAGGACAAAGTTCTTAACTCTGAAATTCTAAGTAAAATTAACAAGTAGAGCATGCATACGATTCCGCAAAAAGCCCAAATGAGATGGACGGGACATGTTATTCGCGTGTCCGATGAGCGCATCTCAAGCAGCTGTTATACTGTGAGCCCAAAACAGACAGCCGCTCATTAGGAGGACAGAAGAAACACTACAGAAACTTTACTGAAAGTGACAATACAGGTTTATAAGATGATCAGAGGAACGGATAAATTAGACTACAACAAAGTTTTTCAAAATGCAATCGCCCACAAGAACAAGAGGGCATAACTACAAATCAAATAAAGATAGGTCCCGATTAGATACTAGGAACTGCCAAAGACGGATGTGTCGGACCGAAAGGTGCAATGCAAATATCGCTTTCAAGCTGTAAACTAGCAACACAACGCATTCCGTTCTCTGGACTACATCCTGCTACTTGCAAAGTTTTGTTCTGGGTGTGGGCGGGGGGGGGGGGGGGAAGAGAACTAACGCAACAGCAGAAGAAGATATTAGGAAATATTTGTTTAGTCCGAGAGTGGTGGATGCTTGGAATGCATTTCCACAGGAGGTAGTGGAGGCAGGGATAATTAAACCAATACATTTAAGAATAAATTGGATGCGCATAGCATTGTAAATGAAACTGGTTGTATACAGACTCTGCAGAATCTTATAAACCAGTATGAAGACGTTAAGTTAGGTTAAGTTAAAGACCCTCAACATGTTAGTTAGTAGTTGCTTGCATAGAATTGTTCTACCTTTCGAGTTACCATATCACCAATTGTGCTCAGATCGCAGAGCGGAAACCATCGCGGAGGCTCAGAATAGGCGTGCCGCCAGAAAGAGACTGACGCCCGATGACTTCACATCCGACTCCTCAGGTGAGTGCCCCAGGTGCAACAAAATAGGCCGTGTCAGCGTTGGTCTCTATGACCATACGTGAACACATCTTGTTTTAGTACACGTCTGATGCTGTCCGAATCTTCGCTTGCAATGAGCAACTATTTGTACTATTATTATTACCCTCCCCTTGGCTCTTAGTTCGCCTAAGACTTTTAAAAATCGCTTTTTGTGGCAAAAAAAACGGTTTGATCCAGTCGACATAGCTGTCAATATGTACATGGTATACGACCAGGGAAGTAAAAGTCAGCGAGAACATGAACAGGCTATCCTATTTCATACAATCTACAGCAGAAGTATACAGACGTCTCCAACAACTTCATTCCTCGACAGTAGTCTAACTACTATGGGATAAACCTTTACTGAAATCTCCAACAACTTCATTCCTCGACAGTAGTGTAACTACTATGGGACAAACCTTTACTGAAATCTCCAACAACTTCATTCCTCGACAGTAGTGTAACTACTATGGGACAAACCTTTACTGAAATCTCCAACAACTTCATTCCTCGACAGTAGTGTAACTACTATGGGACAAACCTTTACTGAAATCTCCAACAACTTCATTCCTCGACAGTAGTGTAACTACTATGGGACAAACCTTTACTGAAATCTCCAACAACTTCATTCCTCGACAGTAGTGTAACTACTATGGCACAAACCTCTGCTTTTTAAAATAACGTAAAATAAGAAACATAGCAGACACTGCTGTCAGAGATGAAGTAATATATATTTAATTTTACTAGACCTTAGCTCTTCTGATGTAGAGGCAATCAGTTACCTTCATGTCTGTTCTGCCTTCCCAAACTGGAAACAGCCAGGTACCTCTCTATGGACGGGTAGTCTAACATCCTACGATTAAGCTTTAAGCTACTTACCCGGTCAAGCTTGCCGTGATAGGCACACGTTTTAACAGCTAGGCCTCTAGGACACTCAAGATGTCAGCTAAGGCCTTCTTTACTCGAAATAAATGGGACTCCCAAAATATACACAGGTAAAGTATTTGAAGAATGTATACCTTACATGTCCTAAATGTAACAGTGTGGACTTTACAGGCAGGTTTACAAGTTAGTCAGAGTGTTACGTCATGTGTCAGATGAATTTTCTTACCAGTGACAGGTAAGGGTGTGGTTTAACAAAGATAAAAATAAACTAGCATTTGGAGCTGGGTTAAAAATAACCAGTTAGAAACTGTCTCTCAATGAAATTCTAAATTTGTGAGAAAGGAATACGTAGAAACAATGCAATGTTGAAATTACAGTTAACAGAAGGGAATAAGTAGAAATTACAGTTATGAGAAGGGAATATGTGGAAATTATAGTTATGAGAAAGGAATCAAAGGGCAACGGCCACCGTCCATAGTGGACAATGATGGCATTCTTAATTTTGCTAGCGCTATTTATAGTAAGGATTAACTGCGCTACTTTTTATCCTCACTCTCTCGTCTCATGCCGCCCGACCCCGGTGGCAAGTCAAGGACAAGACGACTAGGGGGCGACTACGAGATGCAGGGGACTCCGCATCAAGCACCTGTGAAAAAGACGACTGAGTCCGGAGTTGAACCTACATCACCTGACCACGAGTCCGACAGCCACGGAAGAAGGGAAAATGCGACAACTAAAGTTATAAGAATCAAATATGTGGAAACTAAAGTTATGAGAAGGTAATACGTGGAAACTAAAGTTATGAGAATGAAATACGAGGAAACTAAAGTTATGAGCAGGTAATATGTGGAAACTAGTTATGAAAATGGAATATGTAACGTTAGGAGAAGTGAAAATGTGGAAGATAAATTTACGAGATGGGAATACGTGAAAACTCTTATGAGTTTATCGCTTTAAAAGTACGAACACGTGTAAGGGTTGTCCCCTGGCAGACACTGTGGCATAGGGCGGTTTCCCAATCTTTAATTAGGAAGCTGCAGAAAGATTGGGTAAGGTATTTCTTTTTTTTTATTTCTCTAAGCCATAAGGGTGAGGTATGAGAAGACAGTTGCTGTAGATGCCTCAAACCTCCAGGAACTTTTGTGGATCCACTGTCCACGTCCCGAGAGAGCCAACATCCTGGACACGCAAGAACCAATATGGAAACTTCGCATAGACACAGAGGCAACATTTACAAATGATTCTGGAGCCGCATGTTGGATAAAGAAACTGCAACGAATGAATCAAGATGCTGAGCAGTGCATGAGCTGCAGCGGCCAGCGACTAAAGCTGACTGCTAGTGTCAGGGCCAGCGACCAAAGCTGACTGCTAATGTCAGGGTCAGCGAGCCAGAGCTGGCTGCTCTAGTGTCAGGGCCAGCGACCAAAGCTGACTGCTAGTGTCAAGGTCAGCGAGCCAGAGCTGACTGCTAGTGTCAGGGTTAGCGAGCCAGAGCTGACTGCTAGTGTCAGGGCCAGCGACCCAGAGCTGGCTTCTAGTGTCAGGGCCAGCGACCCAGAGCTGCCAAGACTCTTCTACACCTCGACGTCGTGATCCTGGATAACTGGCTGCAACAGATCAGACTGACTAAGGAGAAGGGATCGATAAGGGAAGACGAATCCGGTATTGAAAATGTCTGCTGTAGTTGGATATATAGGACCGAAAGGCGCAAATATCGCAGTCAAGCTGTAAACAACGACAACACATTTCGTTCTCAGGACAACATCCTGCTACTTGCAAAGGCCTTTTCAGGGCCTGGTATTGAGAGACTGAGAACACACGACGAAGAAAGTTTTATTCGACAAATAATGTGTCCATTTGCCAAGGCCCTGGAGAGGTGTCAAAAATGTCTTGCATCAGATAGTTGATACATTTAAAAGGAATAAACGCTGAGAAAATGTCAGTCATCTCTCGGTGACATGTCCTTCTAGATCAGAATAAAGGCGTACACAGATATAGCGATTAACTAAAAACGCTACGGGCTTGAAAGCTCTCTGTTTAATGCTTGCTTTCTCCTCATTGTTACAGCCCAGGATAAACACCACACTCCTATAGATGAAAGCCCCTTAAGAGAAGGATGTTTTTAAGGTCTACTGTCTTACGTTGATGTTGTTGTAAGGTATCGATTTGGGCGGTCAGAGCCCGCAGTAATTACAAGCACATGTCAATGTCAGGCGTGTTTGTTTGAACCAGCCCTCGACATGACATGGACATATCGGGTTGCCACGACTGGGAGAACTCCAGGGTAGAGGTTCTGAAACAGAAGAACTGAGCGAGACACGAGAGCAGAACACAGATGCTGGTAAGGAGGTTCTCACAGACCGCGACCTTTACACCCAATGCTATTTTTCCTCATTCCGGCTCCCGTAAAAATACGTTTGTGTATTCTCTCCTCACATTCAAGTACCAGAACCTATGTACGGATTACAGTATAGAAATCAATTGTAAAAACAGAAATACAAACTACAATATTCATACAACACCAACAAATAAAACAGGTGAACAATTTCACCTACCTGGGTAACATAATCTCAGGAGATAGCAAATGTGACACCAAAATCCAAAACAAATGTAATAAGCGAGTCAGATCATAGGGCAAATCTCCCCGGTGTTACAACGTAAGCACGTGACAATGGATTCAAAAAGAACTCTATACAACACGATATTCCTACCCACATTGTGCTATCAGTCTCAGAATTGGACATTAACAAACAAAGATAAAAAGACACATTGTAACAACAGAGATGACATGCCTCCACAGAATGTTTGGAGTAACAAGAATGGATAGAATCAGAAACGAAGATGTTAGGAGACAAGTAGGTACAACACCAGTGCTAGACCTCATTAAGAGACAAGTAGGTACAACACCAGTGCTAGACCTCATCAAGAGACAAGTAGGTACAACACCAGTGCTAGACCTCATCAAGAGACAAGTAGGTACAACACCAGTGCTAGACCTCATTAAGAGACAAGTAGGTACAACACCAGTGCTAGACCTCATCAAGAGACAAGTAGGTACAACACCAGTGCTAGACCTCATCAAGAGACAAGTAGGTACAACACCAGTGCTAGACCTCATCAAGAGACAAGTAGGTACAACACCAGTGCTAGACCTCACCAAGAGACAAGTAGGTACAACACCAGTGCTAGACCTCACCAAGAGACAAGTAGGTACAACACCAGTGCTAGACCTTATCAAGAACAAGTAGTTACAACAACCAGTGCTAGACCTCATCAAGAGACAAGTAGGTACAACACCAGTGCTAGACCTCACCAAGAGACAAGAAGGTACAACACCAGTGCTAGACCTCACCAAGAGACAAGTAGGTACAACACCAGTGCTAGACCTCACCAAGAGACAAGTAGGTACAACACCAGTGCTTACCTCATCAAGAGACAAGTAGGTACAACACCAGTGCTTACCTCATCAAGAACAAGTAGGTACAACACCAGTGCTTACCTCATCAAGAGACAAGTAGGTACAACACCAGTGCTAGACCTCACCAAGAGACAAGTAGGTACAACACCAGTGCTTACCTCATCAAGAACAAGTAGTTACAACAACCAGTGCTAGACCTCATCAAGAGACAAGTAGGTACAACACCAGTGCTAGACCTCATCAAGAGACACGTAGGTACAACACCAGTGCTTACCTCATCAAGAACAAGTAGGTACAACAACCAGTGCTAGACCTCATCAAGAGACAAGTAGGTACAACACCAGTGCTTACCTCATCAAGAGACAGCAAACGAAATGGTTCGGCCACGCGACACGTCAAACACCAGACAGTATCTCTCAGAAAGCAATGCTATCCAGATACAATGGATACAAAGCCAAGGGCCGACCACGCAAAAGATGGATAACAGAAATAACAGAAGCAGTGAAGCTCTCCGTGTTCAAAGCACATATTAGGGCCCGGTAAAGAAACCTCGCCATAACCTGTCGCTGAAAGGCTCAAGCACATTCTAGGGCCCGGTAAAGAAACCTCGTCATAACCTGACACTGAAAGGCTCAAGCACACACTAGGGCCCGGTAAAGAAACCTCGCCATAACCTGACGCTGAAAGGCTCAAGCACATACTAGGGCCCGGTAAAGAAACCTCGTCATAACCTGACGCTGAAAGGCTCAAGCAGGACAAGCAACGAGAAGAATTTGGAGACGGTCAGATCTTTTGTCCTTGACCCCACCTGTCAAGCTGTAATGTGAGTACGTAACTCAAGTTACCAAAGATCAAGCACATAGGGAAGATCCTAGTCAGGGTCAGCGACCCAGAGCAAAAAGATCCTTCTATATCTCCACGCGGTGATCCTGGATAACAGGCTGGAAGATGGACGACGAGAAGAGATCGGAGAGGGAAGGCTAACCCGGTACCCAAAAATGCCATGCTGAAGTCTGATGTGTGGTAGCGAAAAGTGCCAATACCCCATCAAGCTGTAAACTTCGACACAACACATTCCGTTCTCCGGACTACATCCTGCTACTTGCAAAGTTCTTTTCATGGCTTGGGAGCTGCTGTTTGAGAGTGAACGACGACGTCGAAGAAGAAGAAACATCGTTTGAAAAAAAAAGCTGCTGAGACTACAAATAAGGTTAACATTTCACACCCGCCCCCCCCCCCCCACCCGGTGATAGTTAGTGTTATGGGATAACCCTTTTTGTGTTATGCGTGTGTGTATAGTTGTATTCTCTAATTGGCCGACGCAACGCACTTGGCGCGGGATAGAGGACTAGACCTCCACCCATTTCTACTTAACGGCATAAGTGGAAAGAAAACTAACTAAACTATATGTGGCCGTATAGTTTCTAGTTAACAATATATGTGTGGGTATAGTTTCTAGTTAACTATTTGCGTTGATATAGTCTCTAGTTAAGGAAATGTGTGGGTATTATGTCTAGTTGACTACGTGAATGGGCATAGTTTCTAGTTAAGTGTATGTGCGGGTATTGTTTCTAGTTACCTGTAACTATTTGTGTAGGTATAGTTTCTAGTTGACTATATGTTCTAATTGACTACACGGGTATGTATTGTTTCTAGTTAACTATATGTCGGTATAATGCCTAGTTAACTATATGTTTGGGTATAGTTTTTAGTTATGTATATCTGAGTATTATTTCTAATCAAATAGCTAACAACGTTTAAAAAAAGCTATAGAAACACTATTCTAAACATGATACATGGAAAGGAGGGGGGTGTGTGAAAGAGAGGAGTGGATGGATCGTTGTACTAGAGGATTAGAAGAGATACAAGTACTCAGTGAAGAAGAACAATAAGGGTTTCCAAAGAACAAAGACGAATCAGAAAACGTGGAAGAAGAAATGAAGACGAAAATAATATGTACGCTCACGGAAATCGAAGAAGATAGATGCAGAAGAGGATGAGAAGGAAGATAATCAGGACTAAAGAGATGAAGAGGAAAGAGTAGCAGAATAAGATTTAGATGAGCAGAAATAAGAAGAGAAGGCAATGGAAAAAGAAAGAGGAAGAAAGCATAGGAGACAGAGGAGGAAGAGGAAGAAGGCAAAGGAAGAGGGCAGATGAGGAAGAAGGCATAGAAGGAATAGGAACAAGACAGAGGATGAAGAGGAAGAAGGCAGAAGAAGAAGACATAGGAGGAAGAGAAAGAAGGCAGAGAAGGAAATAGGAGGAAAAGGAAGAAGGCAGAAAAGGAAGGAAGCAGATGAGGAAGAGGAAGAATACAGAGGAAGAAGAAAACATAAGAGGAAGAGGAAGAAGCCAGAGGAGGAAGAGGAATAAGGTAGAGCAGCAAGAGGAAGAAGGCATAGGAGGAAAATGAAAAAGGCAGAGGACGAAGGCATAGGAGGAAGAGGAAGGAGACATAGAAGGAAAAGGAAGAAGGCAGATGAGAAAAAGGAAGAAGGCTGATGAGGAAGAAGAAGGAGGCAGATGAGGAACAGGAAAAAGGCAGAGGAGGAAAAGGAAGAAGACGAAGAAGGAAAAGGATGCAGAGGGAAAAGGCAGAGGAGGAGGAGGAAGAAGGCAGAGGAGGAATAAAATGCAAATTTAGAAGAAATACATTGAAGGTAGACATAGAAGAATATGAAGGTGAAACAAAAATAAGAAAAGGTGATGGAAATAAGTGAAAGTTTGAAGAGAACGAAGAAGAGAAAGGAAGATGCAGATATAGAAGAAAAATATGGAAGAAGACGACCCAAAAGAAGTATGGCTAACAATGATGAAATCACTCACAGTAAGCGACTCCCGTTTTCGGCCGCTGGTGACTACAGTAAAGCCCTGCGTTTCGATGGCGACACCTGTCCTCTGAACATGCTCTTCCACGTACCTGCAAGTAGAAACATGAAGAAATAATCCTTATCCTAACCATATGGACTGTAGTGTACTGTCAAGTTCATATATTGAAATAGTTCAGGATTATGTGGCATTTGGGGAATACGGTGTTAGGCCCATATTTTGTTCTTGACCAACGCCACACTAAGGAGTGACGTAGTCAACATCATGCAGGCCGGCCGCTTTTACTTTTCCAGATTAATATGATACGCAATTTTTTAGGCTGGGTCGACTCTAAGGGCGTTTTGCGATCGGGAAAAATCCGGCACCAACTGACGAACCCTGATTGCTCAGCTGGGATGCCATTGCACTAACCACTTCGCTACCTCGGCTCCAATTACCAAGGTAAACCATTTTTGTCTGTTTGTTGTTGAAAGTCTACAATGATTAAGTTTCATTTTCAGTTTACAAAGACGAAAAGGAAAGGGACATAGGGGTTATAATAGATCATACAGGTAAAAGTGAGTGAGCAAGTCCAGGTAGCAGTGAATAAGGCAAATGCAATGTTAGGTATGATAAAAAGAAATATTAAACATAGGAGCAAGGAAGTGATAATCAAACTGTATATATAGCATTAGTTAGACCTGGATTTGAGTACTGTGCACAGGTAGTCCTTATCGTAGAGGAGATATAAACATCCTGGAAAGGATACAAAAAAGAGCGATAAAGCTGATTGTGGGATTCCAGAATTACAGTTACGAGGAAAGACTCAGAAAAATCGGCGAACAGTGTCTAGAACAGAGAAGAATTCTAGGTGACTTAATACAGGTTTATAAGATGATCAAAGTAATGGGTGTGTGTTGTTTGTTTTGTTGCTGAATGCCCACACACACTGAGTAAGTTTATTCTTGTGTGCGCCCTGAAAAGGACGTGAAGTGGCGGGTTGCAGTAGTTTGCCCCACATCCCGAGCGTAATGATGTAGATGGACCTCGGTCCTCCAGGCGGTTGTGCTATGCCTGTGTGTCGCTCCCTACTTCGAGGATTACATCGATCCCCCTGTATCACCTCCTGGGAGCTGCTTGCACATAACCGTTTCACCTAGGGCGCAAGCATCACCAAAGGTGCTCAGATCGCAGAAAGTTAGTTGCTAACTGTAAATCTAACAAATTTTAACAGATCCTAGAATGAAAAAAACCCAAACGAAAAAATATCGATTCCCATGGAAAACAAAAAAATAAAATTACAAATCACACTCACGTAGCCCCCAAAACATGTTATTAGAAATAAAAACGTGCATCGCTAAAGGTAGGTTTAGAAAATATTGACTCACATATGGGGAAAGAATCTAAGAATCGAAGACTAATTGCAAATTAAAGTATTCTTAAATATAAAGTAACTTCTTTAATAATCTGGGGAAAAATGTAAGATACAATGTATGGTTATGCAATGCTGAATACGTTGTTGATACATCGGCAAATTAATTCAACACAGAAGCTGCCATATAAAGCATTCATTTTAAACACAAATAATAATGATTTCTGTAAAGCGGTAGACATTAAAAACACATCAATCAAAACAAGCAGGTAGGTTTCAATCTTTAATACGGTAAACCCTTGACTGGAACAACAGAAGAAAGCAGGGGACATTTTCGAAGCAGGTGCTCGAGCTATGGATTTCGTGCCCTGTCGCTGGCTCTTTCAGCAATACTTACTTTCCATGTCCAAGCACCACGCTATATTCAGCGACATGGATTGCCTTGTCATTTGCCTTCAGTATGTCGCACCTATTGGAAGTTTCCTGGAGGTTGAGGTAGGTCATCAGGTGGTCTGGGTCCTTTATTGCGCCGGAATCACATGTGCCATCTTTCAGCAATGGATGAGTCTGACTACATACAGGACCGCCCATGTGCTGCTGCTTCCTCTGCGTTCAGGCCTTTTGGTCATGCCAGATCTGTAGTTTCGTTGCTAGCTTGAAGTCCACGGCCCTCTCCAGGTTCGAGCGGCGACGCATCAACTTCTGCGTCAGCTGGGCTTCCCCTGGCCAGGTGTAGGTGTCTGTATGCTCGGCAGTTGTGTAGAATGCGAACCTCACTTGTGCGTGATATTTTGAGCCAATCTAGGTGGCTTGAGAGTCTTCAGATCTGTTCTCAGACGATAGATGGTGGTTTGCTGGTGTCTATCTTCCATTATGACCTGTACTGATTGTGAGTGATAGTTTTTGCCTCTCTATAAAACCCTGAATGGGCAAATTGCTCGATGCTGCCACCTGTTTGGGAATGGCCACAGCTCTCTCGCTCCCGGTGATTCCACAATGGGAGGATGGCCACTGACGAGCAACTGTTGAGGTTATTTGCATTTAGGTTTTCTTCTTCACTGTCGAATCCTTTCCCCCCCCCCCCCCATAAAACTTTGCAAGTAGCAGGATGTTGTCCAGAGAACGGAATGCGTTGTGTCGTAGTTTATAGCTTGACTGCGATTTTTGCACATTCCGATCACACACATCCGACTTCAGCAGGAATTTTTGAGTACCGGATTAGCCTTCAATCTTCGATCCCTTCTCCTTAGCCAGCATGTTCTGTTGCAGTCATGTTATCCGGGATCACCGCGTAGAGGTGTAAAAGGGTCTTGGTAGTTTTTGTTCGCTGGCCCTGACCCTAGCAGTCAGATATGGGTCGCGGACCACTGAAGCTAATGCGCTGCTCAGCATCTTGATCCATGAATTTAGTTGAGCTTTGAACTGAAGTCCTGCTGCATTTGTTCATTTCTAAAGTTTAGAATTGATTACAAGCATTGCGCTATACCACGTCCAATGCATGGGTGTCCGCCATGCCATAATCATTGGTATTAGTTTTTGTCCGAGTGATAGCGGGCAGTCGCTTGTTCGAATAACAGCATTCCAAGTATTCCATGACAATTACTTTCTATGACAAGGCAGGCTTTGCATAACAACTTAACAACAACAACAAAAATGCAAAGGCCGCCGTCCATCGTAGACGATGATGGCATAATTAATTTTGCTAGCGCTATTTTTAGTAAGGATTAACTGCGCTACTTTTTATCCTCACTCTCTCGTCTCATGCCGCCCGACCCCAGTGGCAAGTCAAGGACAGGACGACTAGGGGGCGACTACGAGATGCAGGGGACTCCGCATCAAGCACCCGTGAAAAGGACGGCGGAGTCCGGAGTCGAACCTACACCACCTGATCACGAGGCCGACAGCTTAACCACTTCGCCACGGAATCCCACCACTAAACACTGATTCTTACTAACATTTTCAATTTAACAAAATCGATAGATTGCAGTACGGAAATAAAATCTAGGATGCAGTTTTAAATATAAAACAAAACAATGCATCAGGAAATGAACACATCCAGCGGCGAAACAAGTTTATTGCCAGTGAAAAATGTACATTTACACTACAGTAAGAAGGTTTGACGATGCAAGAAGGTAAACACAAGGAACGAAGCAAGTGGATTATAAATAAATGATTTATTCACACGCACAAACATAGCTGCACAGGGCAGCACTCGGATGTACGGAGACCTTCCCCTCAGATGGGTGCCAATTCACATGCAGAAACATAGCAGTGCAGGGCATCAGTCGGATGTACGGATACCTTCCTCTTGAATAGAAAGATGCCAATCTGAAATGGAGTAATGTCAAAAACAATGAATAGCTAATGAGTAAAAATATTGATGAAGTTCAATTGTATCATCTCCGCATTGAAGGTCGTGTACTCATGCCGTAATGATACAATCTGACATGCTTTTCCCAGTCCATCTCCTACTGTTATCCACCTACTTAAAACGTTTGCCTCTTGAACGACTTCTTCCCACCCTACCCTCTAGTTTGGTCTTCAACAAAGAGGTATGTCTTGTTATACGGCCAAAATATCTTAACTGTCTAACCCTGAATTCAGTCAATTTTCACGTCACCCCCAACGTTTTCAATGCCTCCACTTTGGTTTTCTACTCTTTCAGAGAAATGCGACCCAATCTTACTTACATTTCGAAGGCTTCGATTATCTTTTCCAAGTTTTTATTGAGTGTCCATGTTTCTGCGCCAAAAAGCACATACACATAGTATATATCCCATTAACAAGCCATGTTGCATAGTTAGAATACTGTTAGGCCCATTTGTTGACCATCGGCACACTAAGGGTGATATGGTCAGCGTCCCACCGACCGCATTTACTTTCCAGACTTGTTCTGGTACAAAATTGTTGAGGTTGGGTCGAACGATCCACGGACTTGTTTCATCGCTTTGTCAATCTTGCACATAAAAAACTTAAAATTGGTACCTGGCTTACAGTTAGGGAGAAAAGACACATAACTAGGAAGATATCTAGAGTTGTGAGGTCTCTAACACTTCATCCCCGAGAGCAGACCTGAAAACGCACGTAATCTAACGCACGTAATCTACGACAGGAGTTGTGAGGTCTCTAACACTTCATCCCCGAGAGCAGACCTGAAAACGCACGTAATCTACGACAGGAGTTGTGAGGTCTCTAACACTTCATCCCCGAGAGCAGACCTGAAAACGCACGTAATCTACGACAGGAGTTGTGATGACAGCCTCGTTCCAGCAGAACTTAATCCCGGAATGACTAATGCTTCACGTTGGTTGCAGGCCCACTTACACATCTTGGTTGACGTGGGCGTGTTCAATACCCCAGACAGTCTGACGTCTCAAACACACTTTCACTATCGACCACGTACTTTAGCGCCCACTGTAAGGATTACCGGCCTTTATACAATTGTAACTGGTTCATTCTGTAGAACCGATTTATCGGCTTGTGAGTTTTCTAACAATACCACAGAGCCGACATATCGGCTTGAACTGCTACCAAACTTATATTTTAAAGTATATCAATCACATATATTTCGGAATTTATAAATGTGCCTATATTTCCTACTGGGAGTTTTATATTTCATAACAAATGCGTAAAGAAGTCAAGATACTTTGGCATGAATGAGTGCAATATTTGGTGCAAGAAACCCGCAGAACCAAAAAGATAACAATATTGGTGTTTTGGGTCTCAAGAGTGATAATTAGGCTCAAGTCAACTGTAACCGAAGAGGTCGCTGTGAAGGATCTTGTCAGCTCTGGATCACTGGGCCTGGCGCATAGCAGTAGGCTATAGGTCGCTGGGCCTGGCGCTAGCAGTAGGCTATAGGTCGCTGGGCCTGGCGCTAGCAGTAGGCTATAGGTCGCTGGGCCTGGCGCTAGCAGTAGGCTATATGTCGCTGGGTCTGGCGAATAGCAGTAGGCTATATGTCGCTGGGCCTGGCGAATAGCAGTAGGCTATAGGTAGCTGGGCCTGGCGCTAGCAGTAGGCTATGTGTAGCTAATCCCTGCAGCCCATGCATTGTACAGCATCTTGATCGCGCAATTTGTTTAATAACCAGCTACTCCTCTCAACGACAAGCGAAGAAACAGTTATAAATAGTCCCAGAAACAATCTAGCCCAGCAATGCTGACAGAATCATCTGTCTACTCCTCTCAACGACAAGCCAAGAAACAGTTATAAATAGTTCCAGAAACATTCTAGCCCAGCAATGCTGACAGAATCATCTGTCTACTCCTCTCAACGACAAGCCATTCTAGCCCAGCAATGCTGACAGAATCATCTGTCTACTCCTCTCAACGACAAGCCATTCTAGCCCAGCAATGCTGACAGAATCATCTGAAAGAAAATCATGTTATCGTTGTTGCGAATGCCCACAATGAGTAGGATTACGCTTTTGTGTGGAGAGGAAGACTAACGTCTGGTCAAGTAAAACATACTGGCCAAGACCCTCGCCTTGGCTTCCTCGTAGTCCTCCCTGGAAATAAGGCTGTTTTCACGAGAGCCTGACTAAAGAGGTGATGGATCGAAGGGATCCCCGTAGTAGTGAGCGACACACAGATGAAGCACAACCGCCTGGAGGACCGGGGTCCACGTTCATCAACACGCTCGGGATGTGAAGAAAGCTATTGCAATCCGTCACAACGTCCTTAATCGGGGTCATTAAGGCGGGTGTGTTATGTTTGGCTTCATCTGCGTGTCGCTCACTACTACGGAGATCCCGTCGATCCCCCGCCTTGTTAGTCAGTCCGCCATGCTAGTATATCTTGCCTGACCATGACTAACTTGTCTGATCAGTATGTTTTACCTTACCCTGACTAACATGTCTGACCAGTTTGTTATCCTGACCCTGACAAACACGTCTGATCTGTATGTTTTGCCTGACCCTGACTAACACGTCTGATCTGTATGTTTTGCCTGATCAGACGTTAGTCTTTCTCCCCAAGAACATCGTGAAATAATAAAATATCAATATGATTCTTCTACACGGCGCAAGCTACTTTCTGATTGGTCACTAGGCGTCACCCGAGCTAATAATAGGGGCATGATAGGAGGTTTTGAAGATCAAAAATACGAATCAATGTCTTGTTACATACATACATTGCTAGGTCACGCCACAACCCTCTGATTCGTCACACCAGCACATCTACGTGGCAGCAACACTCACAGCCTTCACTACAAACATTTGAAGGCACTGTGCCCTAGCCTAACACATAATGAAGCACCGGTCGGTATTTGCTATAGCAGGTCAATAACAGAGAGGGGAGTAGAGCCGACTAGCTGTGAATTATTGTGGACGCCAGGAAAATATACACGCCTAGAATATATACCAGTGTGATGCAAGGAAGCTAGGGATAAGCGCATTACAGGCATGCCCTAACTGGCGACTGAAGAGGGTTGTGCATGGGGTTAGTACACTCGCCATATAAAACGCATTTCTATGCAAGAACGCGCAGCGTGCTTTGGTGCAGACTTTCTGTTAGTGGTGGCTTTGCTTCGCTGAGAGATCAATGACAAGATGAAAGATCCAGAACATGGCAATACTCTCCAGAACATTGCATTTCTATCCAGAACATTGCATTTCTCTCCAGAACATGGCATTACTCTCCAGAACATGGCAATACCCTCCAGAACATTGCAATAATTAACAGAACATTGCAGTACACATTTAGCAGACTGTTGTCAACGATACTGATCAACTCAAACGAGACATGCAGCTTTCTGCATTCAAGTAGTCGTGTAGATAGACCAGAGCATTGAATCGCTACTGATAACCATCGAATCTGTCAACACGTCTCTTTCTTGTAGCGAGGCGCTTCTGTACCCTGGAGGACCAAGGTTTCATCGTGTGGAATGTGTGGAATTCTGATGCCACAGTTTTTGAAGCTGGAGCTGGGACCAACTGGCAACCGAACTCTGATCGCTCTAGCCACTGCGCTACCTTGACGCCCTTTTCTCCAATTGTTTAATAGTAAACCTGAACTATGACACCTTGTGAAGTTGGATGTGTCGGACCGGAAGGTGCAAATATCACAGCCAAGCTGTAAACTACGACACAGCGTATCCCATTATGCGAACATCATTCTGCTACCTTATAGAGCCCTCTTCAGGGCTTGGTAGCGCGAGATTGAAAACGAATGAAGAAAGAACTATAACTGATGATGGTCGAGCACAGATCGCTCCACCGGGAGGCCACAGCTCTAACTACTGCGCTACCCGTATCTTTACTTGTTTACTAGTAAACCTGAACTAACGGACTAATGATTGCCCTCAAACCCACAGACTAGTCGGTTTGGTCACGATAAACAGGTAGGCCAGTTTGTGTGAAGTAAACGGAGGCGTTCCCTGCAACTTTATCAATGGGCGAGAAATGTCGGTGGTAGTGTGTGTGTGTATGTGTGTGATGGGGAGGGGGGGGGGGAAGTAGTCCCCAGTACAATGACGTACATTTAAGAGCGCGCTGCCTTTGATTATCGGTGGTTGCCAATGGGACTTGGAGTTGTGTTTAAAGGGCGAAGTCATGAATGAATGATAAGGCAGCACGCTTGAATAGAGTGCTCAGATAAGGCTGCTATATATGGCACGTGGCAGCGGAACGAAACTTCTTTTATGCGCCTTAATATCGCCCAGGTTGACTATGGTCTAGGGTGGAATAGGCGCGCCTCCGCCAGTAGAAACTATTGAGGCAAACACATAAAAGAAAAAATAATAATTAAACCTCTTTGCTATCTTCGTCTCTTCTTACCTCACTCTTGTTTCATTTGACTCTGTCCAACAACCACACTCTTGCACAACTTTCACACGCGCCCTCAGGGTGAGGCCCTTCCATTGCACTTTGGTTGGGCTGGCTTCTGAGAGCGCACACACCTAGCATAGGTGCATACAGACGCACACAATACATCCAAGCACTGGTTTATGCGTCTTAATATCGCCCAATTGACTGCAATCTGGGGCGGAATAGGCGCGCCTCCGCCAGTAGAAACTAAGTGAGGCAAACACGTAAAATAAAGATTTAAAAAAAAACAAACCAAACTTCTTTTGGCTTATCCTGTTTTGCCTTTCAGCGGCAGGTTATGAAAAAAGAGATCTCTAGAACAAGCCCGTATGTGTGCCTTGTGCACAGTGGCATTCACAGCCTGAGGTATTTCCAGAAGGCACAGTTTTCGTGGTCGGCCTTTGGCCTTGAATATGCTGTATCTAAATAGTATGGCGTGGGTGGGGGGGGGGGGGGGGGGGCGCCGCCTCTATGTGGTGGACAACTTGCTACGTGGCCAAACCATTTTAGTTGCTGTATTTTGATGAAGTTTCGAATATTTCAAGCCTCCAGGTTCGGTTGAATTGCTGTGTGGACAGATATAAACACAGGAGGCTTAGCGACAAGAGTGGCAGTCATACAGCTAGAATAACGAACAGACAATATAAATATACAGACACATCTGGTAGCAGTGTAGTGGTAAATACACTGTGGCCGAGCAGACAAGAGTGATCTAGTGTCAATCCTCAATTTGTGTGAGATAATTCTTCCAGAACATATGGGCCATATACCATATCAACAATATACTGTTATTGTCTGTCCGTCGTTTCCGAAGAGGTCCACATTGTCATCTGTCAATCCTGGAGTGGGTTCCTAGATGGCTGGTCAAACCAATTTGAGCCGGCAAGCGTCTATTACACTGAGGGCAGAGAAACACTGTCTAACCGTCAGACGGAGGCAACTCGTCTCTTGCCCTCCGTGTCGCTCGTTTCCGTGCAGCGTCCTGGATTCTTATCTGCTCCATATGTGCCCAACACACCACACAGCATGTAAAATGAATCTTTGTGACAGCGAAGATCGGCAACCAGAAACACCTCCATTGCCGAGGAACGCCGAGACTAGGAGATAATGTACTGTGCGACAACAGCTGACACTCACAATATTCAACCCTGACCTTATGTGCGGCATACGTGGAAGGGTTTGTCTGGGTTGGACTATACAGCCCCCTCCGAACACACTGGTAGCACAACTGTCTGACTAATGTTCTCAACATCGTTTGCGATGGACGGATATTATTATAAGTTTTCATATTTATGGAGGCAAATGCCACCGTCCATCGTAGACGATGACGGCATAATGTTATTGCTAGCGCTATTTTTAGTTAGGATTAACTGCGCTACTTTTTATCCTCACTCTCTGTCTCGAGCCGCCCGACCGCAATGGCAAGTCAAGGACAAGACGAATAGGGGGCGACTACGAGATTGCAGGGGACTCCGCATCAAGCACCCGTGAAAAAGACGACGGAGTCCGGTGTCGAACCCACACCGCCTGATCACGAGGCCGACGGCTTAACCACTTCGCCACGGAGACTATTTATGGAGATAGATCAACTAACACGCGAAGAGGTGTAGAGGTAGACGAATAGACAGATGAGGGTCGACGGATAGATCAGCACGTGCAATAAGACAAACAGACAGACAGACTATATATTAGAGTTTCACCAAGAGACAGTGAGACACATGGACGGAGAGCCCTGAACATATATAGAACTGTCCATGTGGACCAGACCACGCCCTACAGGACTCCCAAATACACAGAGACCTACGATGCCTAACCCGGCCAGATGGAGACGAGATGACACAGAAGCTGTGAGGCTGTCACCCGGATCTGTGAAGGACTGCGGGTTCGTCCTAGCGACGACACTACAGATCTAGTATGACCAAAAAGCCTGAACACAGAAGAAGTGAAACACTGAAAAAACGTAATGACACCAACATTGGCGACAAAGTTAACCACGAAAAAAAACACAAAAAAAAACAAAAAACAAATCCACAACTACACGAAATCTAACGGCAAAACACGTGAACAGAAGAAGTGAAACACTGAAGAAACGTAATGACACCAACATTGGCGACAAAGTTAACCACGAAAAAACAAAAAACAAAAAACAAATCCACAACTACACGAAATCTAACGGCAAAACACGTGAACAGAAGAAGTGAAACACTGAAGAAACGTAATGACACCAACATTGGCAACAAAGTTAAACACGAAAAAAAAAAACCACAACTACACGAAATCTAACGGCAACACACGTGAACAGAAAGAAGATAATGCCGACACGTCAAAAACTGGAATTATTCAAGTACTAATAATAAAAGACATAAAATTGTCACCCGGAGATTCGAACTCGGTCCACCCACACTGTCAGGAAGTGACGTGTGTACGAAACTGGCGAAACCAACGCCCACTGAAACGTGTTTCTATTCTCCAATCATCATTTCCAGTACACGCACAACACGTCACTACCAAAATACGTCACGGCCCAGTTCAAGGTAAACAAATGGGGTGGCGCAATTCGATTATTTCTGAACTTTTCAGTGACGTTACAAATCCCTAGGCCCGGGGGCCTGAGACTCAAATCCAGTGAGGGCCGTGCGAGGACAGGTTTAATGATGGCGAGATGCACCACAGTAAAGAGGGTTGTCCGTGCTCCTTACAACCTCATAACCAGCATCATCATCATCTTGACCAGTCTTAAGACTGGTTTAAAGTTGTAAGTGAGAATGTCCGTCTATTTGACCCCACTTTCTCGTTGATCAGTCCAAAGACTGGTTAAAAGTTGTATGCGAGCATGTCTGCATTTGCCCATTATTCTAGCTGCACGCCGCACCGAAAGGGGACAGACACGGCAGTCTCTCATCACCCACGCCGCACCGAAAGGGGACAGACACGGCAGTCTCTCATCACCCACGCCGCACCGAAAGGGGACAGACACGGCAGTCTCTCATCACCCACGCCGCACCGAAAGGGGACAGACACGGCATTCTCTCATCGTCCACGCCGCACCGAAAGGGGACAGACACGCCAGTCTCTCATCGTCCACGCCGCACCGAAAGGGGACAGACACGGCAGTCTCTCATCACCCACGCCGCACCGAAAGGGGACAGACACGGCAGTCTCTCATCACCCACGCCGCACCGAAAGGGGACAGACATGGCAGTCTCTCATCGTCCACGCCGCACCGAAAGGGGACAGACACGCCAGTCTCTCATCGTCCACGCCGCACCGAAAGGGGACAGACACGGCAGTCTCTCATCGCCCACGCCGCACCGAAAGGGGACAGACACGGCAATCTCTCATCGCCCACGCCGCGACAGGAGCAGACATGGCAGTCTCGCTGTAATCTACGACACAGCGCACTTTTCAGGACGGACGCCGAAGGAAAATTCAAAATATATGTTAAGACAAGAAACAGAATAATGACATGCGGAAGTCATGACCAAAGTGAGGGCCGCCACATAGAGTAACGGATGTCAATGATTTAAAAATGCCAACACCTCCGTTCTGATGATCAAATTGGTAATTGGTGAGAGAGAGAGAGTGAGAGAGAGAAAGAGAGAGAGAGAAAGAGAGAGAGGGAGCGATAATGTAAGAGCGAAATGGTCAGAGAGATATGGAGAGAGAGATTGGGAGATACGGAGAGAGAAAGAGAGAGAGAGTGAGAGAGAAAGAGAGAGAGTGAGAGAGAGAGAGGGAGGGAGCGATAATGTAAGAGCGAGATGGTCAGAGAAATATGGAGATAGATTGGGAGATACATAGAGAGAAAGAGAGTGAGTGATGGTAAGAGAGAGATGGTGCGAGAGGTGGTCAGAGAGATATGGTGAGACATAGATGGTAAGAGATTGTGAGAGATAGTGAGAGGAGTGTGAGAGAGTAATTGTGAGAGATAGTGAGAGATGTGTGTGAGAGATAGTGAGAGATGTGTGAGAGATAGTGAGAGATGTGTGATAGAGATAGTGAGAGTGATGGTAAGAAAGATGGTGAGAGATAGAGAGAGATGGAGAAAGATATGGTGAGAGATGGAGAGACATTGTGTGAGGTGGCGAGAAAGATGGTAAGATAGAGATGGTGAGATAGATTGTGAGAGAGATGGTGAGAAAAAGAGGGATTGAAAGAAAGAGAGAGAGAGAGAGAGAGAGAGAGAGAGAACAATTCTGGTCTCGCTAGACAGAGGAGACAAAAGATGTCGGGAGACACAACAGCCACACAAACAACGTTGGCCTTTGTAAGAGAAACCAGAACTTTGATCTAAGGATGAACGATGCCCAATGAGAAGAGACTGCCTTCTGTTGTAATGTTCTACATACATTGTCATTGTCCCGTTCAACAATATATTACATCTGCTATTCTATTTTAAGAAATGAAGGTGGTATTTTATGTCGGTACGCCTTGCGTCGTCCAGCTGAATGATTCAATTTTGGAAGAGCGAATTATAAATGAACTTAGCGTCTTTTATACTGGTTTAAAAGAATCTGCAGAATCTGTATACAACCAGTTTCTTGGTGGGTGGTTAACCGATGTGCGTACTGGTTTAAAAGAATCTGCAGAATCTGTATACAACCAGTTTCTTGGTGGGTGGTTAACCGATGTGCGAGTACATCTTGGTAGACTCAAACACTAGACCTAAGTAGACCCGCAGTCAGTTAGGCGCCATCTAACAGCTGTCCATCGTTGTCGATGAGGACCGCCGACATCATCCTTGTCACAGATTTCCGTGTAGGGTGTAGGTGCACATGTGGCTGAATAGGCCAATGCGGGTATGAAAACATCTGCTACATATCGGGCACACGAGGTTTGTAGAAGGTGATGGTGTTCCCGATGTTCGGGATTTCCGGGTCTCGCGTCTGCTCTGGGCTTTCACAACACGGTCGTCTTCGCCGGTAGCTACACCCGATTTGACTGCGCTTCTCCAGTCAGATCTGTTTTGCGCAAGACATTCCCAGGTGGTGTTACCTATCTGGCAACATTTCTGTGAGTCCCTCAGACAGTCTTTAAAACGTTTCTTTGGGCGCCCTCTCTTGCGCCATCCATCTCTCAGCCCGTCGTAGAGAAGCCTCTTTGGGCGTCGCTCGTCTGACATACGGACGAGGTGTCCGACCCAGCATAATCATGCTTTTTCTAGCAGTGCATGGATGCTGGGCATGTTAGCCATCAAGAGAACCTCGTAGTCAGTGACACGATTTTGCCATCGGATGTGGAATAGTCGCCTCAGGCAACCTGTCTGGAAGTGGTTTAACCTCCTTGCATGTCCAGAGTATACAGTCCAGCTTTCGCAGGCGTAGAGTAGGGTTGGAACGATGGTGACACGGTAGACTTTGAGTTTGGTCTTGAGGCTGATGCCACGACGTGCCTAGACCATCGAGCGCATTCCACCAAAGCCTGTGCTGGCCCGTGCTATTCTACTTGCCACCTCATCGTCTAGGCCGACAGATCTCGACATCGTGCTGCCCAAATACGTGAGTTTGTTTACGACATTCAACGTCTGCCCGCTGACTGTACTCTCTGGCTTTGTGTACGCCTTACAAAAATCTATGCTGCTCTTAACGAACCACATAACCATGCCTGTGTTATGCTATATCACACAGATAGTCGCCTCTTAGGTTGTGGGGCTCTTCTTGCCCTTATCACACACAAGCACCCCGGCGGACCACTCGAACCATGTGTCTTACTGGTTAAAATCAGACCTACCCACAAGGATATCTCTTTATATACATTTTCGCACTTTAAACACTGGTGCACTTTAAACACTGGCGCACTTTAAACACTGGCGCACTTTAAACACTGGCGCACTTTAAACACTGGCGCACTTTTAAAAACTGGCGCACTTTGAAACACTGACGCACAGGAAGCACTGACGCACTGGAAACACTGACGCGCTGTAAACACTCATGGTTTCTTCCATCACATTGCTACACTATTTCAGCTGCCTGACTCCTGTGCTTCTTTCATCGCCATCTTCTATGTTGGGACACAGTTTTCCAGACAGCATCTTTTCTATAGAATAGAAAATGACCAATTTGGAAAACCGTGGAGTGATTTTTTTCAACTAAGACTTTACTTCATAAAGTCATGTCCTAATAAAAAGGTTTACACTTCATCCCCTACCCCATCATCTGATATACAACTCAAGGATCTGAAGATAAAGTATAATTGTTAGTGGCAATGATCACGAAGACAGATCTCTGTACCATGAGAACATTGACTGTATAAGGAACAATGAACAATTGTTGTCCCTGATGAAGGCTATTAGTCGTAACGTAGGTTTATTTGTCTTCTCGTCTCGGTATCTGGCCACACCCATTTTTAAAGTTTCATTTAACTTTACTTTAATCAACTTTACATTTTTTTTCATTAATTTTTTTCCTCAAGGAACAATGAAGTAATGTGCAGCCTGGATTCGAACCACGGACCTCCAGGTTATTAAGCCCCAAGACAACAAACGGGTTCTTCACCCTAACATTCCCGTGTCACATGTGAGGTACTGTTTCCAGAGCTTTCTTCTAAAAACAGTAGGCTACTCCATACATATACCGTTGTAACCGCAATAGTTGGGGAGTTTTCTACCATACGGTGGTTAAACTGCACTGTTAGCCACATCATCCGGCATAGTAATGGTGACATGTCCTCTAGTTAGCCAGACAAGAGGCTTCCTGGAAACCCCTCGACCCCTTTCTGTCCTACAGCTGAATCTAGAAATGAAACTACCACAGCCATTACAACTGCTTGTCGCTTGCACCGCCCCTTGCCTGAGCGGCCCCTTGCCCGAGCCGCCCCTTGCCTGAGCGGCCCCTTGCATGAGACGTCCTTACTCACTTTGTCTCAGCCACTCCCACAGGTATCTACAATATTCTATGAGCAGCAGATCCGATTCGTAATGCCAGACGGGCGTTACTCACACACAAACACGACATTCATTGACTCAATGTTTAAACAGACAGGGGTTCTCAACTTGTTTTGGGTGCCCCTTCTCAAAGGAGGAATTATGGCGTCTTCTTATACCTTTTTTCACTCCATACGGAGTATAGGAGCCACCAAACACAATTGCCCTCTTTAGAAAGGTTGCACAAAAGTATGCTGTATGCTCCTACAGTGGTGTAAAAATGTGTTTTAAACGATAAGGCTGCTAGCCACAAGCATAACTCTCTTTAATTGTCTTTTACGACACGCCTAGAGGTTCAGTGACCCCGTTCTTTCCTCCCCAGTAAGTGGCCCCCGAGAGGTGTGCAGTGGCTTTATGAAAGTCTCATCTCTTGCGTCTGAGCCTTGTCATGGAAGAGCAGCTCATATGTCTCTTCGTCCCCAGGGGTAATGTGGAGAGTAGGTCCAGACAAAGCGAAACACAAATCCGCTGCCTCCCTGGCAGGACATGGACAGTCAAGAACTAATGATGGCCATTTGTTATTGGAAACTGGTGCTGAAGACACACCAGTGCACGTAACAGGGTCAATGAACCGTAGCGAACAAAGCCAATATTCTGCCTCCAAGCTGGTAACAGGCTGCATTGGTGTGGTCTGGAGAATAGACATTGAAGAGGGAAGGCAAACCAGGTCCCCAAAATACCGTGCTGAAGTCGGATCTGCTGAGCCAAAAGGCGCAAATACCCCACGCCACACCACACGTTACAGAACTAACACAGACGAACTAAATATTGCAACTCTATTGGGGTAGCTGAAGACTTTCGGAACTTTTGGCAGCTAGTAGGTAAGTATGTCTATCACCGGTAATGCTTTTTAAATATTCATGGAATCGAATACATTGTAGCGGTCAGCGACCCAAAGCTGACTGCTAGCATCAGAGACAGCGACCCAAATCAGACTGCTAGCATCAGAGACAGCGACCCAAAGCTGACTGCTAGCATCAGAGACAGCGACCCAAAGCTGACTGCTAGCATCAGAGACAGCGACCCAAAGCTGACTGCTAGCATCAGAGACAGCGACCCAAAGCTGACTGCTAGCATCAGAGACAGCGACCCAAAGCTGACTGCTAGCATCAGAGACAGCGACCCAAAGCTGACTGCTAGCATCAGAGACAGCGACCCAAAGCTGACTGCTAGCATCAGAGACAGCGACCCAAAGCTGACTGCTAGCATCAGAGACAGCGACCCAAAGCTGACTGCTAGCATCAGAGACAGCGACCCAAAGCTGACTGCTAGCATCAGATCCAGCGACCCAAAGCTGACCGCTAGCATCAGATCCAGCGACCCAAAGCTGACCGCTAGCATCAGATTCAGCGACCCAGAGCTGCCAAGACAGCCTTCCGTCTATACGGATAACAGGCTGCAACAGGGCAGACTGGCTAAGGAGAAGGGATGGACGAAGCAATGCTAACCCGGTACTCCAATATGGCATGCTGAAGTCGGATGTGTTGGACCAAAAGGTGCAAATTTCGCAGTTACGCTGTAAATTATGACACAGCTTGGTAGCAGGAGTTTAAGAACAAACGAAGAAGAAGAGGAAGAAGAAGAAGAGAAGTATAGATACACAGAGATTGGTTTTATTTCAAATAGTGATAGCCAGAAGTAAGAAGTTCATTATTCGTCCTCAAAACGTTCTAGTCCATCAAACTGCAAATGTATACCCGACTTACTGTTAAACGAAGGCAGGATGACGAGGAATCGAATTTTCTAGCCCACCTCAGATAAGGCTGAGACGTACTAAAATGACGTTTCTAACACTCAATCCTCGACGGCAGTGCATGAGACTACCTCTTTCTATAATTTTATTAGAAGTTATTTATCTTTGACACGACGTTATCCGTTTGCGTGAACTTCTATTTCAACGAACTTCTCCATAACCCAGAGAGCTGGAATTTTGTACACAGCCTCTACTACTTAGTTGTATTTTCACTGTTCCCGTTGAGCGCCGTGGGGATCTTTAGTCGTCTGTCCTGCGCCAAGTGTGTCGCGCCGGTCAATGTGAGTCCGTGTCGCTACACAATAATTCTAATATATATACACCTGCCTCGCGGCCGACCCCTTGCCCTGTATCCAGATCTACCAGCGTTGTAACTCATCATTGGAAGTTGCATTCTCATGCGATGACCAATCCCGCGTATTTTGTGTTTGGAAATGTATTCTGCACAAGATGTAGTGCCGGCCATACTACGAATTTGGTCATTCTGCTTTCTGTCTTTCCTGGTAACACCGATCAAACTCTGCTCCTACACGCCCTGGACCGAGACCATGTCTGACACTGGGAGCACAGAGTCGGCATAAATATACTTTCTCTTTTTCCTGGTAATACCGATCAAACTCTGCTCCTACACGCCCTGGACCGAGACCATGTCTGACACTGGGAGCACAGAGTCGGCATAAATATACTTTCTCTTTTTCCTGGTAACACCGATCAAACTCTGCTCCTACACGCCTTGGGCCGAGACCATGTTTGGCACTGGTAGCACAGAGGCGGCATAAATATACCGTTTATCAGACGTTGATCTGTTGCCAAACTAATGCTCGAGTGACTAGGCAGTGATGACAGCTGATAAGTTACCGTAGATGTGGTCACTCCGTTTGCCTCGTGTTCAGACGGTCGGGGTTCGAATTCGAGCTACGTAGGTCTGTTCGTGATGTATATTTTTCCGGAGATTTCTAGCTACGGAGTTCGTGCTTTGTGCGATGCTCTCGGCAGGCGGGGATGCTGTTCTGCTGAGAGAGATTGTGCTATCTGGGGAAACCCGTGGCGATCAAGTCAAGCCTCTGCCAACATGCCTCTATTGAGTGTCTCATCTGTTTGTCCAATTCTGACAGATCCTTGATGCAGGCTAGCATAATGCAATCTGACTAAATGACCAAAACCACTTGATCTGTTGAGAGTCAATGTAGGCACTAACTGGGTTTGTTGAGAGTCAATGTAGGCACTAACTTGGTTTGTTGAGAGTCAATGTAGGCACTAACTGGGTTTGTTGAGAGTCAATGTAGGCACTAACTGGGTTTGTTGAGAGTCAATGTAGGCACTAACTGGGTTTGTTGAGAGTCAATGTAGGCACTAACTTGGTTTGTTGAGAGTCAATGTAGGCACTAACTGGGTTTGTTGAGAGTCAATGTAGGCACTAACTTGGTTTGTTGAGAGTCAATGTAGGCACTAACTGGGTTTGTTGAGAGTCAATGTAGGCACTAACTGGGTTTGTTGAGAGTCAATGTAGGCACTAACTGGGTTTGTTGAGAGTCAATGTCGGCACTAACTTGGTTTGTTGAGAGTCAATGTAGGCACTAACTTGGTTTGTTGAGAGTCAATGTAGGCACTAACTGGGTTTGTTGAGAGTCAATGTAGGCACTAACTGGGTTTGTTGAGAGTCAATGTAGGCACTAACTTGGTTTGTTGAGAGTCAATGTAGGCACTAACTGGGTTTGTTGAGAGTCAATGTAGGCACTAACTTGGTTTGTTGAGAGTCAATGTAGGCACTAACTTGGTTTGTTGAGAGTCAATGTAGGCACTAACTGGGTTTGTTGAGAGTCAATGTAGGCACTAACTGGGTTTGTTGAGAGTCAATGTAGGCACTAACTTGGTTTGTTGAGAGTCAATGTAGGCACTAACTGGGTTTGTTGAGAGTCAATGTAGGCACTAACTGGGTTTGTTGAGAGTCAATGTAGGCACTAACTGGGTTTGTTGAGAGTCAATGTAGGCACTAACTGGGTTTGTTGAGAGTCAATGTAGGCACTAACTGGGTTTGTTGAGAGTCAATGTAGGCACTAACTGGGTTTGTTGAGAGTCAATGTAGGCACTAACTGGGTTTGTCCGCACTGTATGCCTGCCACAGCGCGGTGCTGAGAATTCGGTTCGGTCACGGATCGTCCTTCCGGCTGCACTTTTCCCCACAGATGATCGCACAGCTCTGGATCGTACTCTTATGGATTGCTAGTAAGGACCAAGATTGATATTGGTACATCAATGTAGAAATAAATAGTGCAAATATCAGCCTCCTCTTAGTTGAAAGAAGCACTCTAGGGTTTTTCAAAATCGGTGCAGTTTGATAGTGGACACTGTTCGCCTTCTGAAATCTATGTGCAATCTCTGTCAACTCTGCCATTATCAGTGAACATACTACCCTGGTATTTGAACTCCCTTACTTGCTTGATACTTCTGTCACTGATGTGGAAACGTCTCTGCAATTGTTTACGTGTAATCGACACAGTCTCTGTCTTGCCTGTGTCCATATCCATGTCATATTCGTTACAAGCGAAATGGAGAAAGTTCAGATGATGTTGTAGGTCTTCTCTATTTTGGTAAAAGATGACCTGATCATCAGCGAACAACAGTTCATTAAGGACCCCTCATGAGGGTTAGCCAACTGTGTAATTTTATCCATGTAAATCATGAACAAAATGGGAGAAAGAACACACTCCTATCGTACTCAACTCAGCACTGGAAACCAATTTGCCATACCTGCATTCGTTCGTACTGTACCTTCATTGTATACGTGCAATAACCATTCCGACCCCTCCTATCATTCGAGACCCGATAAGGTCATGGACTGGTCACAAAGGATCGCGTGTTCCAGGGCGTGGTCGCATGCGTGCGGGTACAGCTTATCAATCGGAACGTCGAGACCTAACTATCCGTCCGGACCTTGGTCTCTCAGCTACTTAGTTACAATTAGTGGATCGATGCTGGCGCACAGAGAATTGTGCCTGATAAGCGCTTTTCAGCGTTGCTCTATGCATGCTGATAATTTGTAATGATCTTATACCACGCTGTAACACAGCAGTCTCGCCAGCGCCGAGGAATCGACAATGTGATGGCTATACCGGTAAATTTACTTAATGAGAAGTCTCGCATTGCACTACAGTCCAAAAGACTCAGGTTCATCTTTTTAAGGACGCCTCGAGAAGCCAGGCAGAAGAGCCACTCGTTCTTATGAAATAATGAATGGGCTTGTACCAGCTAACGGATCATAGCTGGCTGATTGACTAGGCTTGTTTCATTCTCAATCTTCCGCTACCAAACCCTGACACAGGCCTAAGTAGCAGAATGTAGTCCAGAGAACGGAATGCGTTGTGTCGTAGTTTACAGCTTGACTGCGATATTTGCGTCTTTCGGTTCAACACATACGACTTCAGCAAGCATTTTTTGAGTACCGGGTTAGCATTACATCTTCGATCCCTTCTCCTTAGCCGGTCTGCTCTGTTGCACCCTGTTATCCAGGATCACCGCGTGGAGATGTAGAAGGGTCTTGGCAGCTCTGGTTCGCTGACCCTGACGCTAGCTTTCAGCTATGGGTCGCTGACTCCCGCAGCTCATGCGCTGATCAGCTGGCTGATTGCATTAGGGTCTTCATCTTCGTTCTCAAACCACAGCTGCCAAGCCATGAACGTTCTCAAACCACAGCTGCCAAGCCATGAATGTTCTCAAACCACAGCTACCAAACCATGAAAAGAACTTTGCAAGTAGCAGGATGTTCCCCGGAGAACGTAATGTGATGTGTCGTAGTTTACAGCTTGACTGCGACATTTGCATCTTTTGGTGCGACACACTGACTTCACCATGCCATTTCTGGGTACCAGGTTAACCATCCCTCTTCGATCCCTCCCGTTTACCCAGTCTACTCTGTTGCAGCCTGTTATCCAGGATCACTACGTGGAGGTGTAGACGGGTCTTGACAGCTCTGGGTCGCTGACCGCTGTAGCTCATGCACTGCTCATCATCTTGATCCCCTATCAGGGTTAGTGACCTATAACTGACCAAGACCCTTTTCCGCCTCCAAGTACCGGTGCTGGAAACAGCCTGCAACCATGCAGTCTGCCTAACAGATTAGGAATTGAAGACTGAAGTCAACCCTGATCCCAAAAAATTGCGTGCTGAAATCGGACGTGCTGAACCGAAAGGCGCAGATATCGCAGCCTCGTTATAAACTACGACACAGCGCCACACACGCCCTTTCAGGACGAGCACCATTTGAAATCGGATGTGTCGGACCGAAAGGTGCAAATATCGCAGTCAATTTATAACGCCTTCTCTGGACTACATCCTGCTACTTGCAAAGTTCTGCTCAGGGCTTGGTAGTGGAAAAATGAGAATGAACGCAGAAGAAGAAAAGGAGAAAGAAAACGAAGGAGAAGAAGGAGGATACTTGTCTTCTGTGAATGTTTCTTATAAAAGTATGTTAGACAAATATCATGATCTTTGTCTTCAGATCTGAGTTCACTTCCAATCACCATGCAAAGAATGTGGCCATTGTCCTGCGTCACATCAAATGGTGAATGTGCTTCTTGTGCAAGAAAATCACAAAACTGGTGTTGAATTCTTCATTAAAAGATTTCAACTCGTCCGCAAATGAATCGCAATCAAAATCATTGATGTGGTTTGCACGTGTGATGGTTTGTTGGTTATTGATACAGCGGCGTATGGACATCTGATCTTTGGCCCAATATATAGTGGTATCTGCGCGTTTGTAAGCCGTTGTTTAGTTCCGTACAAAGTGTTCCATTTGTCTGGCCTTGGACGAAGAAGCTCTTTCCTAACACTGGCAAGCACCTGGCATTCAGTTTCATAAGGATGTGTGAACAGCCAGCACTCTGGAGTATATTCTGGTTGAATTATGTTCAAGTAGCTGTTAAGTTGTATGTCTTGTCGGAAAATGGTGGTTTGGTCTCTCCTTTTCATGAGTTTGATGTTGTCTTTGGAATTTGGGATGGCCATGTGTTTGTAGATTTCTCTCCCAGTATTTCACATTGCCCATCTATTCAGCCAGGCCTCTTTGTTCACAGTCTTCAGTAGTTGTTTGGCTGTCTGAATGGTTATTGGTGTGTATTGTTGTTCTAGACTTGATCCCTTCTTAGCTAGTCTGTCTGCCTTGTCATTGCCCGGTGTATTTGAGTGACCAGGGATATTTCCTTTACTTTGAATCTCTCAGAGCTGAAGTTTGTTCTCAAATAACTGAATGTGTCCGCACATCTCATGAATCAACCGTTTTGGAGTTTAGGTTTATTAAGGTGAGTTGTAACGTCCACAATAAACTCAAAATCGTAAAACCAGCCAGTGTTTTCTAACTCCCGTAGAGGTTTTCCTTTCATGTCTCATACATCAAATAATAGAACTGCTTCACATTAAGAACACCAGAATCATGGTGCGAACACCTTCCAGAAATTCATGAAAGTGGCAGTGGTTTAGTTCTTTTGACGTGTGGACATTTTTACTTGTAACTACCGTGGCCAATTAGCTACAACACTTCATTGCAAGCACGTGACAATAACTACCAAAAGAGCTATCAACACGAATTTCTTCTTGGCTATCAATGTCAAAACTGGGCACTATTGTCAAGTGAAAAACGAAAAATCGTAATAGCAGAAAAGAAATGCCTGCGAAAAATATTTGGTGTAATAAGGAGAATATTGATCGAAGACATTAGGAGACTGATGTGAACAACACCAGTATTAGACTACATCTAAAGACAGCAACTGCAATGGTTTGGTCACGTAACAGGACTACCACCACACATCACCCCCCAACAAGCAAATGTATTTAGATACAACGAACTCAAGGACAAGGGCCGATAACGAAAAAGAAGGCTTATAGAAATATCTAAGACGGTGAATGCCACTGTGCATGAGACACACAGTAGGGCTCGTTCTAGAGATCTCTTCGTAACCTGACCCTGAAAGGCAAAACAGGATAAGCCAAAAGAAGAAGAAGAAAGACAACTGTGGCATTGACTTGTGCGAATTTAATCGATTTTCTGCACGCGTGGCTCTGTTGGTGCGAAATGCAGTGAAGCGCACACTCATCTTCTGTGCTGATGGTCGCAACTGAAAACTTTTGATCTGATTTAGCAACAAGGCCAAGGTTTGATCCAATCATTCCGTTTAGTTTCATCAGTGAAGGTCGAAGCATTTCTTACTTCCTGGAAAATTGATTCTTCCATTATAGCAGAAGTGCTCAAACTGGAGGGAGTTTTAGGGTTCCAGTGGGAGAATTTGGACTGCTATTCTCGTAAAAGCCGGAAGTGGCGGCACGCAGACCCTCACAAACGATCCATCAGGACGGAATGGAGAGACAAAGGCAATGAATAACATCAAAAACAAAAAAAAGAACAGCACAGACAAACTTGGGGAAATGGGGCAAAGAACGCGGAGACCCGCTAGCTACCTTATATTACTTTTCCTTGTTTGAGTCTTTATGTTCCTCTTTGATTACAGAAACAACTTCTTCAGTCCGTAGGTGCGTTGCTTGGCGAGCCGAATTCATTATCATTTTGAAAAGTAATCCCGGACTGGATAAAGACCAGGGTGGGGACCACATGTCGCCCGTTTGCCGTAGTTGGACATGCCTGACGTAAGACCACACCACGAGAAACGCGCAGGACAGAACATCACAGAAACTGATATCAATCTCAGCCAACATTCCGGGTCATCTGTAACTTCTTCCCTTGTCCAAGCTTCCCGCCATACAACATGCTTCCAGTATTCAGCGACATGGATTGTCCTGTCATTTACCTCCAGCATGTCGCACATGTGGCTAGTTTCCTGGAGATTGTGGCAGGTCATCATGTGGTCTGGCTCCAGTATTGAGCCACAGTCACACGTGTCATCATCTACGTGTCCCTATAGTTTCATGTTCCTCTTGCACCGCGATACACTAGTTCGGAGTCTGTTCAGCGACTTTCATGTTGTGTGTGGTAGATGATGTCCTGGGGACAGGTTCCTCCAAACGTTCTATCTCTGGGGCCTGTATTAATTCGTCCCGATACGACGGCTTTCAGGGCGTGTCTGTATCGACTTTGTTGATTTTAGGCCGCAATGTCTGGAATGTGTCGTGTGCTCTGTACCTGATGCACAAATATTGGGTGCTTTGGGTCCTGCTCCCATTTTCTCGTTTGATTTCTGCTGCGACGCCTCTTCGGATCTCGGGTGGGGCTATGCCAATTATGGGATATATTTTATCAATGGAGGGTGGGTTTTAGGTACCCTGAAACTATTCGGCCTCTGTCATTTATTGCTGTGTCCACTAGTTTCGCATGGGCAGAGTTTTTCCAGACTGGCGCAGCGTATTCAGCTACGGAAAAACACAGATCAAGTGCCGATGTCGAAAGGACTGATGGCTGTGCTCCCCATCACAAGACCCTTCTCCACCTCCACGTGGTGATCCTGGATAACAGACTTCAAGATAGCAGAGTGACTGAGGATAAGTGATCGATGTGGGAAGGCTAACCCGGCACCCACAAATATTTGCTCACGTCGAATGTGTCCAAGGTGCAAATATTGCATCAAGCTGTAAACTACCACACAACGCATTTCCATTCTCCGGACTACATCCTGCTGCTTGCAAAACCCTTTTCAGGGTTTGGTAGCGGGAGTTTGAGAACGAACGAAGAAGAAATTCATGAAAATGCAATATTTAATTCAGTTTCTGCTTCCTCTCCCACCTATTGTTTTCCCGTTTCTTAAGACGGAGTGCGGTGTTCTATATTTTGCACCTTATATTCCTCGATGCATCCGACATCAGCACGCATTTTTTCAAATGCCTCCGGCGCAAAGACCAAACGTGACATCTTGAGAAGGTATTCGCGAGAGTCCCCAACCGTCCATTAAGAGAATAATAGCACCAGCATTCGTGATGAATATACCCGCAGAGAAAGGCATGCGTGCAGTCGATTACATGTATGACACCACAGAATGCTTGGCACTTGACTTTAGTTATTCTGGGTCCCCTTGGAATATAGTCGATACAGAGACAACATGAAGCCCACGTTGGGTGATCGTTCACTTCACCGCCCCAATGTTAGCGTTTTAACTACATCGTTACGTTTACAGAAAGAATGTAGCCGTCTTTCTGCAGTGGATAATTATGTTTTCTTGTACACAGTAATTGTGGGAACGGGGATTAACGTCTGCTCAGGCAAAACATACTGATCAGACATGTTAGTCAGGGTCAGGCAAAACATACTGATCAGACATGTTAGTCAGGGTCAGGCAAAACATACTGATCAGACATGTTAGTCAGGGTCAGGCAAAACATACTGATCAGACATGTTAGTCAGGGTCAGGCAAAACAAACTGATCAGACATGTTAGTCAGGGTCAGGCAAAACATACTGATCAGACATGTTAGTCAGGGTCAGGCAAAACAAACTGATCAGACATGTTAGTCAGGGTCAGGCAAAACATACTGATCAGACATGTTAGTCAGGGTCAGGCAAAACAAACTGATCAGACATGTTAGTCAGGGTCAGGCAAAATAAACTGATCAGACATGTTAGTCAGGGTCAGGCAAAACAAACTGATCAGAAATGTTAGTCAGGGTCAGGCAAAACAAACTGATCAGACATGTTAGTCAGGGTCAGGCAAAACATACTGATCAGACATGTTAGTCAGGGTCAGGCAAAACATACTGATCAGACGTGTTAGTCAGGGTCAGGCAAAACATACTGATCAGACATGTTAGTCAGGGTCAGGCAAAACATACTGATCAGACATGTTAGTCAGGGTCAGGCAAAACATACTGATCAGACATGTTAGTCAGGGTCAGGCAAAACATACTGATCAGACATGTTAGTCAGGGTCAGGCAAAACAAATTGATCAGACATGTTAGTCAGGGTCAGGCAAAACAAACTGATCAGGCATGTTAGTAAGGGTCAGGCAAAACATACTGATCAGACATGTTAGTCAGGGTCAGGCAAAACAAACTGATCAGACATGTTAGTCAGGGTCAGGCAAAACAAACTGATCAGACATGTTAGTCAGGGTCAGGCAAAACATACTCATCAGACATGTTAGTCAGGGTCAGGAAAAACATACTGATCAGACGTGTTAGTCAGGGTCAGGCAAAACATACTGATCAGACATGTTAGTCAGGGTCAGGCAAAAGATACTGGACAAGACCCTCATCTTGGATTCCTCATAGCCCTCCCTGGAAATGGGCTGTTTTCATGGTAGCCTGGATAACGAGGTAAGGGATCGACGTGATCCCCGTAGTGGTGAGTGACATGCAGATGAAGCCAAATATAACCCAACTGCCTGGAGGACTACGGTGCGCCTTCATCGGGACGTGAGGAAAGCTATGATAACCCGCCACTTAACGTCCTGTTTAGGGCGCACAAAGAGTGATCTTACTCATTGTGGTCATTCAACAACAGACAAAAACAGATAGGAAGTAGATACATGGGTACATTACATGGACGAGTAAAAGTGAGGAACAAAGTAATGATAGTCCTAAGAACATGTACTGCTGCCAGGGACCATGTGTTTGCAGCCTCAAATGCAGCTCTGTGTGAAGTGGGGTTGATTAGTTACCTTCCTCGCTGTTTTGTCGTTCGTAATTAGGGGAGCAGACACTGAAACAGGCAAGAGAATTCTAATATTTGGTCAGCGTGCTCACACAAGATGGAAGGGTGGATAGGCAGGTGGAATCAAGATGGATGGATAGAGTGGTGGAAAAGATGGATGGATTGGGAGGTGGAATCAAGAAGTATGGATAGAGAGGTGGAATCAAGATGGATGGATGGATAGAGAGTTGGAATCAAGATGGATGGATAAAGAGGTGGAATCAAGAAGGAAGGATAGAGAGGTGTAATCAAGATGGATGGATAAAGAGGTGGAATCAAGATGGATGGATAGAGAGGTGGAATCAAGATGTATGGATAGAGAGGTGGAATCAAGATGGAAGGATGGATAGAGAGGTGGAATCAAGATGGATGGATAGAGAGGTGGAATCAAGATGGATGGATAGAGAGGTGGAATCAAGATGGAAGGATGGATAGAGAGGTGGAATCAAGAACACAGAAAGCTAATGTGGTTTCTTATCAGCTCTTGCCGTTATTAAGATCCAAACACATCCCAGTGGAGATAGACAGCTGCTAAATAGTATTCTTATAGACACAATGGTCACCTCGGTATACCTCTACATGTGTGAGACTTGGACTCTGACGGCTACGATATAGCGTAACGTTTGTGCAATGTAAATGAGATGCTTGCGAACAATTCTTGGCATTTGATATTTGGATCACGTTTCAAACGAGAGTTTTACTAAGCTGTTGGGGAAGAGGTCAATATAAAAACCGGTTGACTTTAGTGAAAACACGAAAATTGACATGGTATGGACATGTGTCAAGATCGCCGGGACTGTCCAGAACTGTCCTGCAATGCACGCTGGCTGGGAAGCGTGAGAGAGGGAGACAGAAAAAGAGATGAATAGACAACATTAAAGAGTAGACGGGAAGGTCTATAGCTGAGACTAATACCCTGGTAAAGAATCGAGACGAATGGCGTGAACTGATTAGACAAACTGCAATAACAGTGCCCCAATGACCTTCTAGGTTACCATGATGATGATAGCAACTCTATGCAGACATGGAATCTCACAAAGGCACAGGAGAGAAAAATCATGGTATGCGAAATGAGTTGTTTGAGAAAAGCTGTCGGGGTCACAAGGTCGGACAGAGTAGAAAACGAAGTAGTCAGACAAACAGTGGATGCAATACCTTGCATGGAATAAATGGAAAGACAGAAAATAAGATCTTTTTTTTTTGTTTTTGTGCGTTCGCCTTATTTTTCTATTCCTCAAGACGGTGTGCGTTGTATTAAGTTTTTATTTTCCGCCTGTCGGCCCACTGCATCCGACGTCGGCATGCATTTTATGTAAAGGTCTGCTTTCTCCTGTATTTTCTAAGGGTTTGCTTCCCAGGGGTAACGGCCGTGCTGTGATGGGGAGTGAACCCAGCACCTTCGGGTTTGAGCCGTGTCACTTAACCATTAGCCCACCCCGTCTCACCATAAAAGTGTTTGAGAAGAGAGTCAACATTGCACTCTCTGTCCTACAACCACACTCTTGTTTCATTTGACTCTCTCCTACAACCACACTCTTGTTTCATTTGACTCTGTCCTACAACCACACTCTTGTTTCATTTGACTCTGTCCTACAACCACACTCTTGTTTCATTTGACTCTGTCCTACAACCACACTCTTGTTTCATTTGACTCTGTCCTACAACCACACTCTTATTTCATTTGACTCTGTTCAACAACCACACTCTTGTTTCATTTGACTCTGTCCTACAACCCCACTCTTGTTTCATTTGACTCTGTCCTACAACCACACTCTTGTTTCATTTGACTCTGTCCTACAACCACACTCTTGTTTCATTTGACTCTGTCCTACAACCCCACTCTTGTTTCATTTGACTCTGTCCTACAACCACACTCTTGTTTCATTTGACTCTGTCCTACAACCACACTCTTGTTTCATTTGACTCTGTCCTACAACCACACTCTTGTTTCATTTGACTCTGTCCTACAACCACACTCTTGTTTCATTTGACTCTGTCCTACAACCACACTCTTGTTTCATTTGACTCTGTCCTACAACCACACTCTTCTTTCATTTGAGTCTGTCCTACAACCACACTCTTGTTTCATTTGACTCTGTCCTACAACCACACTCTTGTTTCATTTCTGTCCTACAACCACACTCTTGTTTCATTTGACTTTGTCCTACAACCACACTCTTGTTTCATTTGACTCTGTCCTACAACCACACTCTTGTTTCATTTGACTCTGTCCTACAACCACACTCTTGTTTCATTTGACTCTGTCCTACAACCACACTCTTGTTTCATTTGACTCTGTCCTACAACCACACTCTTGTTTCATTTCTGTCCTACAACCACACTCTTGTTTCATTTGACTCTGTCCAACAACCACACTCTTGTTTCATTTGACTCTGTCCTACAACCACACTCTTGTTTCATTTGAGTCTGTCCTACAACCACACTCTTGTTTCATTTGACTCTGTCCTACAACCACACTCTTGTTTCATTTGACTCTGTCCTACAACCACACTCTTGTTTCATTTGACTCTGTCCTACAACCACACTCTTGTTTCATTTGACTCTGTCCTACAACCACACTCTTGTTTCATTTCTGTCCTACAACCACACTCTTGTTTCATTTGACTCTGTCCAACAACCACACTCTTGTTTCATTTGACTCTGTCCTACAACCACACTCTTGTTTCATTTGACTCTGTCCAACAACCACACTCTTGTTTCATTTGACTCTGTCCTACAACCACACTCTTGTTTCATTTGACTCTGTCCTACAACCACACTCTTGTTTCATTTGACTCTGTCCTACAACCACACTCTTGTTTCATTTGACTCTGTCCTACAACCCCACTCTTGTTTCATTTGACTCTGTCCTACAACCACACTCTTGTTTCATTTGACTCTGTCCTACAACCACACTCTTGTTTCATTTGACTCTGTCCTACAACCACACTCTTGTTTCATTTGACTCTGCCCTACAACCACACTCTTGTTTCATTTGACTCTGTCCAACAACCACACTCTTACACAACTTTCACACACGCCCTCAGGGTGAGGCCCTTCCATTGCACTTTGGTTAGGCTGGCATCTGAGAGCGCACAAACCTAACATAGGTACATACAGACGCACACATACATCCAAGCACTGGTTAATGCGTCTTAATATCGCTCAATGGACTTCGGTCTGGGGTCAATAGGCGCGCCTTCGCCAGTAGAAACTAGTGAGGCAAACACGTAAAATAAATCAAAAGAAAAGTCAAACTGCCAAGTGCGAGACTGCGTACATGAATTAAGCTTAAGACGTGCCTATCTATAGAACAGAAGGACGCAATGAATGAGCCGGCTCGGCAGGTGTAATATCTCTGGAATTAATTTCAATAACTGAAGACAAGACAACGTTTGATAAAGGATTGTGCCGATCAAGCGCATTTCCTCCAAATGCCTGGAATACCTTCCTCCAAATGCCTGGAATACCGAGCGGAGGTGAAAGTCGGCGAGACCTGGCAAACCACTCAGAGATCCATTGACGTCATCGCACGACCACAGGCTGGCATTCTTCACAATAGCAGCAGCTTAACGCTCGACACCCAGCTGAGAACAGTTGCGTGGTTCGGTTCTCGCTAGAAGCTCAGTCGAGACGCAAACATTAGAAATGCGCAGGCACAATTTTGGTGAGATATATAAGATGACCTTTTGTGTGACATAACAATAGTCCATTTGGTTACAGTCGGAAAGGTAACGGGGTGGATCTATAACATAAATGATCTCCAGGGATGAATGAGGCGTTCGCTAGAGGTTTAATTGTAGGAGCTCTCAAACCGTTGAGGTAGGGCGAGGTGAGGGGAGCTGAGGGGAGGGGGGGGGGGAGAAAGAGGGAGAGCTGTCATGCGATGGACCGAAAGATGCAAATTTCGCAGTCAAGCTGTAAAATACGATGCAACGCGTTTTGTTCTCGAACAACATCTTGCTACTTGCAAAGCCGTTTGTAGGGCTTGGTAGTGGGAGATTGAGAACGTAGAAGAAGACAAAGCCTAGTACACATTGGCAGTAAGATTATTTTGGCTAGACACAAGACATGTAAAGGGACTACAAAAGGAGACGCTGCCGTGGGAGATGAAGTATTTAAAACTTGACAATGCTATATCTTCAGCTGTTTGAAATAGTGCAATGTAATTCTCACATTCTCGACCACTCTCTGCATGCTTGCGTATGTTTTTCTTCGTTTATTATATAATAGTTGTCTATCACAAGTGATGAAGACCACTCTCTTTGTTCAGCCGTGTGGACAGTCGTAGCTCTTGCTGTGTCCGCTGAAATGGGTGATTTGCGCGGTGATTTGGATTAAAGTGAGGAAGAAACTGCGCCTTTTGTCAACCTCACTCACAGAGCCTAAGCTACCTTTTGGCCAGTGGCAAGACATTCATCGAGACGACTGGAGATAGCATAGGATGCAGATTTTGCCTCAGGGTTACCACCGAAGCCTTTCCGTAAACATGTAACCCGCAGGGTAGAAAGGTGGGAAGGCATCTAACGCAGTTTGTCGTGCCTTTTCGATAACCACAAGAGGTGGTATGGACAACACTCAGTGTGTGAGTGAGTCTGGCATTTCTCCCCAGCTGTATTCAGCTCATCATAGTAGCATCTAAAATTTCCACACGCCAAATTCGTGAAGGTGAACCGGCAGACCTAACCAGTGAAATGCGACACAGGTTTAAGCGTAGTTCCATTCAGCCGGCGTCCAGACCAGGATAAACGGATGGAAGAAATCACAAAAAAAGAACGAAATAACAAGTCCCGACGGAAAACAACACCACTTTTCAGTGAACACAAGTGTAAGTCGTCGACTAGTGTGAATTCCAGGCAAATCCGAGGTCTGTCGGCATCCATAATGATCCAAAACAGTAGAGAAATGTAGACTCGCAGCCAGTTATAGCGCCATCTTTGCCAGATTTGTTTATTAACAACTAGACTAAAGACATATTACGAATTGAAAACTTTCTGTCCCAACGAGGAAATGCGGTTTGTAATAGCTGCCGGGTGGGTTCAGCTTCAACCGCACCAAAAAACGAATTGAAAACCTCACCCCGTAAATAGTTAGATCAAAATGGCAATAGAGCAAGCGGTGGCAACAGAACAGGTGAAGGACACACTACAGAGATGACTGATCCAGTGCGGTATGAACCATGATGACTGGGAAAGAACCGCCATCACTGTTGCTGAGGGTGTTCAGAATCGTGGGGCGTCAAGAATAGATGAGGCTATCCAGAAACGATCGCTTTGCAAGTCGACTTACATCAACCCTTCTTCAACCACGGTGGAAGGAGGCGTCTTATTTCCTTGTACAAAGTGCAACGAACAATTCAAGGCTCAGATTGGCTTATTTTGTCATTTTCGAACTCAGGCAAACAGTGAATGCTGACATACTCATGCGAACAGTGAATGCTGACACACTCATGCGAACAGTGAATGCTGACACACTCAGGCGAACAGTGAATGCTGACACACTCAGGCAAACAGTGAATACTGACACACTCAGGCAAACAGGCAATGCTGACAAAGTGGTCCCCTTCGATTTTGATGGGGGAAGAACAGTTAGGTCATTGCAGCCTTGGCAGACGACTGCGAGGTGTGGAACCTACGAATAAGCGACATGGCGTGGCTCTAAGCTACTCAACGAGCGAAGAAGCCAGAATATTGTCAATTTTGACTATGGGACCATATCCGGATACCGCCATCAGACGTCAAACCTGCATCAATGGCGTCGTAGGTATGGAGTTACTAAGAAAGTACTGGCGGACAGGCCATGGGGTAAGCTTGTCTGACAACAGGTGGACATGTAATGGTACGTTATCGTGGTCGTGCACTGTAATCGTCTCCTCAAACGTTCATCAAAGAGATTGAGTTATGACCTGCCAGAAAACCTTGGTCCGGCATCATGAAGGCATAAGACAGCGCATCCATACACTGGCCAATACCTGCACATTAGAAACATGTTGTTGATGAATACCCCTAATGAGTAAGATTACACTTGTGTGCCCCATAATAAGAACGTCCATCCGAGAGTGCTGATGAAGGTAGATCGGGTTAGTCCAGGTAGTTGTGCTATGCTTGGCTCCATCTGTGTGTCGCTCACTACTACGGGGATCACGTAGATTACCCACCTACTTATCCAGGCTGCCATAAAAACAGCCCGTTTGCAGGGAGGACTTCTAGGAAGTGGTCTTGTTCAGTATATTTTGCCCGACCCTGACCAACATGTATGAACAGCATGTTGTGCCCGACCCTGACTAACATGTCTAACCAGTATGTTGTGCCTGACCCTGACTAACATGTCTGACCAGTATGTTGTGCCTGACCCTGACTAACATGTCTAATCAGCATGTTGGGCCCGACCAAACGCTAGTCTTCAAACAGATACACCATATACTAGTCAATACGCCCTAGCCAGGAGCGAGCCGACGTGGCGCAGAAGCTGCCACCCGGATCTGGAGAGGATAGTGAACTTCGCCCTAGCGACGCGACTACAGATCTAGCATGACCAAAAAGCCTGAACGAAGAAGGAAGAGAAGAATGGCATATGGTGTGCCTGAATAAAGATCCGGATTACAGTTAATCTGTGATCTGCTAGTAGGCTATGTGTTTTTGGCTCTTCTTTGTACCTGACGAATACCTTGTGAAGTAACGTCACTTTCGTTTTGTTTCGACCAGGTGCGGTAACTGAGCCTTACCTGTGCACGTTGTTATCGAGTGAAGAAGTTTTAACCGCTCCCTTGATCGCTATCTTGCCTGCCTTTAACTTTCAGTAGAATTGCCAGGTTATTTATTTATATCCAGGTAAACTGAAGCGTGCGGTGACCGGGACACGAACCCAGTCCATTAGCTTGGAGTAATCCTAAATGCCACATGAAATGTAAAGGCGGTGAGATCAATAAAATTAGGCGCTAGCACGAGCGATTGGCGTCATAACTAATACTCGAAGATGATTGGATAGAATTGAGAGATTTCACGTGCCACATAGTGTGATATGTGAGTGAGTGAGAGACATTCATAGATGAAGGACAGGGGGATAGGACGAACAAGATGAATATTAGCTGAAGAAACGTGTACGTGTTTACATTCTTACTCATATATTCGATATACAATATGAGCAGGTGCGACCATCACTTTAGAGCTAACCACCAGCTGAAGTCGGATGTATTGGACCTTTATGCACAAATATCGCAGTCAAGCTGTAAACTACGACACAGCATATCCCGTTCTCTGGACTAAATCCTGCTGCTTGTAAAGCCCTGTTCAGTGTTTAGTAGCAGGAGATTGAGAACGAAACAAGAGTAACAAAGTTCTTCTTTTTCGTTCGTGCTGAAAAGACCGTTGAGTCGTAGTTTACAGCGAGGCTGCGATTTCTGCGGCTTTCAGTCCGACACACACGATTTCAACTGGCTTTTTTTTTAAGTACTGGTTTTGGCTTTCCACTTCGATCTCTATTGTTAGGTCCGGCTACATTTGCGACTACTGCAGCCTGTTTCGTGAAGGCGGAATAGGTTCTTAGACGGCTGTTACGGTTCGCTGACCCTGATGCTATAATCTCATGTGCTGCTCTATCTTGGTCCAGGTAATTACAGAAATAGTTACGCAACATCTAAATGGTAGGTACGTTTACTCCATCGTCTCATCCCGCATTAGAGAAGAAAAGATACATTCGCGGTCTTGTCAGTGATAAATTGAGACGAACTTTTCCAATGTAGTTCTCCTCGTCTACAATCCACTTGTGTCGTTAGACGACGTAGGGAGGTGCAGTTTTCTGTCCTGTACCAGCGTTGTCGCCGATGGTGGTATGATTCCGTGCTTCCTTTGATAGTGATTAATCTTTTCCTAAGTGATATTATTTGAGGTTAGTAACAGGATAACCGAGTGATATTTGTGCGTGATACGGACAAGAATAGCACCACTGCCCTCACAGAGAGCATGTCGTAAGAGGTGACCGTGTGACATGGCGTAACACAGGCCATGGTTAGGTGGTTTTTTAGAGCAGCATAGATGGCGTCTAACAGGCTGCGAGTCTACTTTGCTCTATTGTTTGAGTCTATTAAGATGGACTCGCATATCGATTAACCAGTCTCCGTAAGCGCTTGTACCAACATAGCCGAGTTTTAAGCTGCTTGAGCCTAGCCCGCTAAGCAGGAAACCCTTCTCCCGGCTACATCCGGCTCACATCTGCCCCTGAGAAGCACATGTCGACTAAGAATGGGCCTGTTAGGATATAGAAAACAAAACAAAACAAAGAAGTATATTAACATTAGTGGGGAGGAAGACAGGCACAGCATACTGATCTGACAGGTCAGGTACAACATACTGATCAGACATGTTAGTCAGGGTCAGGCACAACATACTGATCAGACATTTTAGTCAAGGTCAGGCACAACATACTGATCAGACAGGTCAGGTACAACATACTGATCAGACATGTTAGTCAGGGTCAGGCACAACATACTGATCAGACATGTTAGTCAGGGTCAGGCACAACATACTGATCAGACATGTTAGTCAGGATAAGGCACAACATACTGGTGAGACATGTTAGTCAGGGTCAGGCACAACATACTGGTCAGACATGTTAGTCATCGTCAGGCACAACATACTGATCAAACATGTAAACAGGGTCAGGCACAACATACTGATCAGGCAAGTTAGTCAAGGTCAGCCACAACATACTGATCAGGCATGTTAGTCAAGGTCAGCCACAACATACTGGTCAGGCATGTTAGTCAGGGTCAGCCACAACATACTGATCAGGCATGTTAGTCAGGGTCAGGCCAAATATATTGACTTGGCTTTCTAGTAGCCTTACCTGGAAATGGACTGTATTCATTGCAGCCTGGCTAACGAGGTGAGGAATCGACGTGATCCCTGTAGTAGCGAGCGACACGCAGATGAAGCCAAGCATAACACAACCGCCTGGACGACTCCCGTCCATTTTCATCAGCACGGTAGGGATGTGAGGAAAATTACGACAACCCGTCACGTAACGTCCTTTTCAGGGCGCACAAAATATTATACTTACTCATTATGGACATCCGAAACTAACACAATATTAACATAAGTAATACAAGTACTCACCACTGACAGATTAGGCAACAAGCCATATTGAGACTGAGGACATTACTCCCACGCCGAGATTCGCCGGCTCGTGCACAGATCAATCCACCAATCACCTCATGTCACGTGACACTTCCGTCTGCTTGCTCACTTATATCACGTGTACATATAAGGGTTACTCTTGAAGCTGCCGTGGCACTCAAGCGAGTACTCATCTATAGAAGAGAGAGAATGAAAGCAAGGGTTAAGCTGGACTTATGACCTGAAGTTGGTCGCCCGAGGAATATGAAGCTACAACTGTTATTATCTAGCGATTCATATGTTGAGTTTCAACCATGAGATTTGATCTGTTCTGACATCTTTGTATTTTTTATCTTGATATATGTAAACGATTTTTTGGGTTGATATGGGATACATGATTGGAAAATTCGCTGATGACACAAAATTATGCAATGGTGTCTCTCTCATCTGAAGCAGAAGTTGATATATTGAAATCGGAATTAGATCAAATTCGAGAATATATGTGAGCTGGCAAATGGAGTTTAATGTAGATAAATGTAGTCATCCACATGGGTGGGTAGATCCAATATGGAACATAATTACAGAATGGGCGAGAACAATATTAGAACGATAGAAAAGGAAAGGAACCTTGTGGTTATAATAGATTATACCAGTAAGGTGAGTCAGCAAGTCCAAGTAGCAGTGAAAAAGGCAAATGCAATATAGGTATGATAAAAATAAATATTAAACATAGAAGCAAGGAAGTTATAGTCAAACTGTATAAAGCATTAGTTAGACGTAGATGGGAGTACTGTGTACAGGTGTGGAGTCCTCATTGTAGAGGAGATATAAACATGCTGAAAAGGATACGAAGAAAAGGGACACAGATGATAGTGGGATTCCAGAATTATAGTTATGATTAAAGACTCAAAAAAACCGGCTTGCGGTGTCTAGAAATGAGCAGAATTTGAGGTGACTTAATACAAGTTTATAAGATAATCAACGGAAAGGATAAATTAGACTATAACAATTTTTTTCCTTCAAAATACAACCACCAACAAGAACTAGACGGCATAGCTACAAATTAATTAAGAAAGGTCCAGATCAGATATTAGGAAATATTCTTTTAGTCAGAGAGTGGTGAATGATTGGAATACACTGCTACAGGAAGTAGTGGAGGCAGGGACAATTAATGCATCCAAGAATAGATTGGATGCGCATAGCTTTTAGAGCAAGCTAATGTAAATGAAACTGGCTGTACACAAACTCTGCAGAGTCTTCTAAGCCAGTATTAAGACGTTAAGTTAAGATCTACTAATCGTCGCCAGTTAACTTAACGTCTTTATACTGTTTAGAAGAGTCTGAATACAACCAGTTTCATTTACATTCTTCTTAGGCGACCATCTTCTTGGGATGGATACCCATGTGCAGGCCCCAGCTCTGGTATAGGCTAGATGTAGCCGGCAGGAGGATTGCTTGGTTAGCAGACTATGCTCAAGCAGCTTATTTACTCCGCTGAGTTGGGACAAGTGCCACAGAGGGTGGAAAACCGATGTACGAGTCCATCTTAATAGACTCAAATACTAGAGCAAAGTAGACCCGCAGCCTGTTAGGCGGCATCTATGCTGCTCTTAACACATCACCTAACCATGGCGGTGTTATGCCATGTGACACAGTCGCCTCTTACGACATGCTCTCTGTGGGACAGTGGTGCTATTTTTGTCCTTATCATACACAAGGACTCCGGCCGATCAGATGAGCTTGATCTTCTTCTCTGCGTTCAGGATCTTTTGGTCATGCTCTATCTGCAGGCCAGTCGCCATGATGAAGTATGTAGTCTTCACCAGGTCAGAGCGGCTGCCCCACAGCTTTTGTCTCCGCTCATCACCCTCTGGCCAGGTCTGGCATCTCATTTCCCTATAGATTGGGCATTCCTGTAGAATATGCTCAGGGTTCTGGCATCCTGTTCCACATGGGCACTCATCGGTGTGTGAGATCTTTAGTCGCTGTAGATGTTCTACTAGTCTGCAGAGTGTCCAGTTCTCGGGCGAAGTAAGATAATGTGTTGATTTATTTAGAGTCGGTGAATTGGGTCTGGTTTACTGCTTATGTTTCTGTCTTCTCTCCATTGGTGTATATACTGATTTCGTACGATGTTCTTGATCTCTCTGTATGGTACTCGATGATTAAATTGTGCCTTCTTGCTGCCATCTTTTGCCAGAGCATCAGCTCTCTCGTTTCCCGTGATTCCGCAATGGGAGGGTAGCCACTGGGGCGCTATTGTTGAGGATCTCTGGAGTTTTCTTAGTTCTGCTCTGATCTCTGGTAACAGTGGTTCATTGTTTTTTGTATTGTCTCTAATAGTGCTCTGCAGTCATACAGCTATTTTTGTTGGTGGTTGCCTTTCTATTTGAAGTATTTTCAGTGCTTGCAGGAGGGCCATAGATTCTGCTCTGAAGTTTGTGGATGACTTTCCTGTTGGGAGGGCCTCTTCTGTTATATTTCCACTTTTGTGTCTTATGAATATGCCTCCTCCCCCGTTTCGACCTGCCCTCTCTGAACCATCTGTGTCCATTCCTTGGTATTATTTTTCTCCTCAATCATTGCTTGTGCTAAAGTTTTCAGCTCGTGGACACTGTAGTGGTATTTTCTTCTTATTCCTGGGATCTCTGTACTTATTTCGATGTTGTTTATGTTGCAGCTTGGCTCTTCATAGTTGATAAGCATTTATATTTCTGCAGGTTGGTTGGGAATTAGTTCTCCTTGTTTTTGGTGCAAGTGGTTGATATGTGGATGCAGCTGGTTCTCTTTAGCCTATTTTTAACTGATATGTATGGGATGATCAGGCATGCGTAGCATCTTTTCACTATGTGTCAGCACTCTTTCCTCTCGTCTAGTATTTAGGGGTCTTATATTTGTGTATGTTTTCATTGTCCGGATTGGTGTAGTCTTCATTCCTCCTGTTATTATCATTAAGACCAAGTTTTGAATTTTGTTTAGGCGTTCCGTGTTTATTTTTGATGCAGTGGTGCAGGCTGTCATGCCGTATTCAAGTACTGGCCTGACTGTGCCAGTATATACATTTTTATGTATACGTATATGGATGTTGCTATTTCTACTCCAGCTTGTTCCGGCCAGCTTCTTTATAAGGGATAGTTGTTGGTTACTTTTTGTTGTATCTCCTGTATGTGTTCCCTCTACGTGATGATCAAGTGACATACAGCAATAACTGGTCAACCATGGTTCAGTACTATAAGAATAAGCAAAGTCATTCATTTATAATGAGTGATAGCTAACAAAATATTACACATTGTGTATCTACCTGCTAACAAATCATTACACATTGTGTATCTACCTGCTAACAAATACACATTGTGTATATTATACCTGCTAACAAATCATTACACATTGTGTATCTACCTGCTAACAAATCATTACACATTGTGTATATACCTGCTAACAAATCATTACACATTGTGTATATACCTATCTCAAAGCATCTTAGTGTTATTACTTGTTATACCTGGCGCCCACTTCTATAACTTTCGTGATGGTAGATTTTCCGTACCACCCCACCCACTCAAATCTAAATTGAAGACAATTCTGTTATGGTCCACTGAGAGTGTGTATTTTGGATATTTTTAATCATCATGTAGTATGTCCTTTGCAGAACGTATATCCCAAACCCGTATCTCTTGCCAAATCTCCAGCCTGCTCAAACATTCATTGACACCTTGGTGCCATCACCTTCTTGGTCTGTCTCTTGTGCAAGTCACCATAGCTTCCATTACCGTTCTCTCAAGACCGGTGTCTCCTTTGATGTGATCAAAGTACTTCGAGTGTCTGTTCATGATTAGATTTATGAACCAGTTCTCCTCTAGGCCAAACTCCTGCCGAATGTCTGCATTCTTCTTCTTATTCCGGTCCACTGAGGACCTTACAGTGGCATTTCGATTTGAAAGACTCGAGGTTGGTATCTGTCCATGTTCCACAACCGTGTGCTGCCAAGGGAAAAACACAAGTTCTCAAAATGTGCGCGTTTGTTGGTTTGCTGGTATTCTGCGAGTCTCCTCAGGTTGTGCTTCTATAATACAGCGTGCAATGATTCTGTTACCGTCCACCTGGAAGCTAAAGTTGCCCACATGTGGGCTGTAACGTCCAGGTTGAAGAGCACTGAAAAGAGAAACCTTCACTGCAGATGCATGGACTGCTCTCTCTGCAGTAGGACCTGCAAGCTACAATAGAAGAATGCAGAGGACGACCGTATGACGAACTGCAGAGTCAGACACGTCATGAAAAAACCCCTTCTAGTCACGAATCTTATCGGAGAAGAAAGTACTGGTCTACCGCATCCTAACACTTATACCATATTTATTACCAACTTTCAACCACAAACCTAGTCATTTCAGTTATATTGCGGTTTGTGCTGACCACCTTGATAGTTCGTCAGCTGGCTATGTGTAGCCCTGATGGGAGAGCATTCCAGAACATAAGTGTGAAGGAAACAAATAAATGAAAAGCTAGAACACGTGACTGGAGTATTATTACGGACAATATAGTTAGGGCCCGTTTTACGACATGGTTAGATTCTAGCAAAACAGAGTCGTAAAATGCGGAGTCGTAAAACAAGACCAAATCCAATAACATAATTCTCGACATGTGTCTGGGCTGTCGGTCACCGTACAAAAACAGAACCAAAATAGAAACCAAATTTATTATATGTTAATAACAATGTTGCATTGATACTTAAAACGTCATTTAGTAATACATGAGGGAGGGGGGGGGGAGGGTTAGAAGCATATTTGTTCGTGCTTTCTGTATTGAGTTAGAATGATATGTGAATATAATGGCATAATGACGGAGTGAGAGTGAAATAGGAATATAATGACATAATGGCTGAGTGAGAGTAACATGGTCATAATGACACAGTGAAATGTGAATGTAATACCTGAGTGAGAGTGACATATGAATATGACATAATGACACAGTGAGAGTGAAATGTGAATGTAATTACAGAGTGAAATTTGACTGTAATGACTCTCAAGGAGTGATATGTGTTTATAATGACTGAGTCAGAGTGATATGCGAATATAATGACTGTGTGAGAGTGAAATGTGAATATTACTGACTGAGGGAGAGTGAAATGTGAATATAATGACTGACAGAGTGAAATGTGAATATAATGACTGAGTGAGAGTGAAATGTGAAAATAATGAATGAGCGAGAGTGAAATGTGGATATAATGACTGATAATTTGTGAGTCTTTGTCAAGGACCTATGCTGCGCAGGGAGTTGAAGGATTTGATTGATTGATTTAATTTACTTATTTGATTGATTAATTTGATTGACTGATAAAGAGAAAATATAACTAGCAAGGTAGAAGGCCAACACTAAAATCTCCGATCTAGTTCGATGCAAAGAGGGTGGGAGCAAGGGCAGAGTTCTGCTTGAGACCACTCTTAAGCTCGTATGTATTGTATCATGTCAAGCTCCAGTCCATCATGGGGACACTCGGTCGAGGTAGGGCAAGAAGGGAACGAAGAAGAAGAGAAGAGGACGAAGAAGAAGGACAGGAAGAAGAAGAGGACCAGGAGGAGGACAAATAAAAAGATGAAGAACAAGGAGATGATGAAGAAGAAGAGGACGAAGTAGAAGAAGAAGAGTATGAAGAAGTGGACGAATAACAACAGGTAAAAGAAGACGAAGAAGAAGGAGACCAGGAAGAGGAGAAACAAAAAGATGAGGAAGATGAAGAATAGCGAAGAAGAAGAGGAATCATAAGAAGACGAAGAAGAATAGGTAAAAAGAAGAGAAAGAGGACAAAGAAGAAAACGAGGACGCAGAAAAAGCGTAAGTAGAAGAACTCATCACAAGTCGATAACAGCCAGAACAACAAGAAGACATCGAAAGAAGCCAATGAATGCCTCTGCTTGTTTGGTCAACGGCCACGAGTGCCCAGACTATGGTAGACAGATTCAGTAACATGCCACCCCCCCCTCCCCCACAGCACTAGCGACAACAACCGACCTTTGTATCGCCACAAACTGCGGACACGACACAAGCGGCCAGGCTAAATAGATCTGCTGTTGGCCGACCGAGTTGGCAACAAACATCAATGCCGGATCAATGCGTGCTCCGTCTATCTATGGGGTACCGATGTCGTGAGAAGAGTCACAATGACACGGACAGAGCTGGCCGACCGGCCGTGCGCAAATATCTCCCTGGATTCACGCCTTCTGAGGACATCAGCAAACAGGGGCGGTTTACGAGCGTTATATCAGCTCATAGCTTTTTCACATTTTTCGTCCAACACGTTCGCACTTCCACTTCAATATCTATTCTATATATCTTCAGTACACCTGTGTCGTTAGGCGCTGTGGAGAGGTGTGAACCACCTTTGTTTCATAATTTTGGGAAGGCGAAAACACGCTGGTGACTTTCCAAATCAATCCAAGTATATGTTACCATAGCCTCTGTAATAAACGATCGCCTATTTTTGGGACTGGTGGTGGTGGAGGCGTAAATTAGAGCAAGATAGACCAGCAACCTGTCAGGCGCCATCTATGCCGCCACGCTAACCACATAACTGAGACATGATTTTTTAGCCCCACTGTCCCCTTTTTGATACATATTTTCTGTGGGACAAGAATATCTAGAATAATTTGAGTCGATTTTAAACTTGAACTTTGCCAGAGCAGCGGCCGTTAAACCTACTCTTTCGATTTCCAATCGCCAAGAGATTTTTAATATGCGCGCCACTGTACACGGGTGTCTGATCTCACTACTCAAAGACAGGTGAAATTTTTGCAGCGTCATCAGGCGTGTCCTCGTGGACAATGAGCCAGCAAGCGTGTTCTGCTGCGTCACAAGGCTTGTCCTAATAGACAATGAGTCAGCAAGCGGGTTTTATGCGTCATCAGGCGTGTCATCGTGGACAATGAGTCAGCAAGAGGGTTTTAAGCGTCATCAGGCGTGTCGTCGTGGACAATGAGTCAGCAAGCGGGTTTTATGCGTCATCAGGCGTGCCCCCGTGGACAATGAGTCAGCAAGCGGGTTTTATGCGTCATCAGGCATGTCATCGTGGACAATGAGTCAGCAAGCGTGTTCTGCTGCGTCACAAGGCTTGTCCTAGTGGAGCTTACCAATCTTCCCTGGTGTTCTCATGCGGACATCTAGCTTGTACACCATGCAATTTTCGTTGTCGTTGAGATACTGAGCGTGGTCTCACATGCCTCGGAAACAAAGATTTTGTCCTCTTGTGGTCCTAAAGGTGTTTGGCTTGGCTTCGTTCATTCTCAATCTCCCACTACCAAACACTGAAAGGGCTTAAGTAGCAGAATGTAGTCCAGAGAACGGAGTGCGTTGTGTCGTAGTTTACAGCTTGACTGCGATATTTCCACCTTTCGGTCCAACACTGCCGACTTCAGCAACCATTTTGTGAGTACCGGGTTAGCATTCCCTCTTCCATCCCTTCTCCTTAGCCAGTCTGCCCTGCTGCAGCCTGTTATCGAGGATCACCGCGTGGAGGTGTAGAAGGGTCTTGGTAGCTCTGGTTGGCTGGCCCTGACACTAGCAGTCAGCCATGAGTCGCTGATCACTGCAGCTCATGCGCTGCTCAGCATCTTGATCCCCTAAAGGTGTTTCAAATGCTCTACTGTATATTCTTTTCTCGTCCTCTGACGTCTACAGTGTGCGGGCCACACCCCCCCCCCCCCCAAACGCTATGACGCAGAACTGCCTCTCCAGACTAATGTAATTACGTTATAAAATGTTTCGATACAGAATTGGTCTAGGCTGTGCTAAGCTAGTCGGTCAGAGCTGGAGGCAAACTACGGATATTGGTGTTGACTTGTCTTTCCGTCCGAAACAGGCATGGTTCAATGTGTCAGAGCCAGACGCGTTGACTGCGTGAGGGATGGCTGGCACAAAGGCGGGATGAGATTATGTACAATATTAAATTAGACAGAAGATGGATAAGAAGATCGATAGATAGATAGATACAACGATAGATAGATAGATAGATAGATAGATAGATAGATAGATAGATAGATAGATAGATACAAATGGGCAGGTATTCAGACAGATAAGCAGCCAAATAAGTAGACCAGTCAGGCTAAAAGATAGAAAGAGACACTTGCACAGTTTTATTTGACAGACAACAGAGGCAGACAGGCAAATTGATAGAACAATTAGACAGACAAATAGAGAGATTGAACAAACGAATGGACTGATAGACAAACACACATACACACACGAGAGGGCTTCAAATTAAAACCTTAAAAGTGGGATAGAAATGAGAAAAATCATGCTTTTGTATTGTAGCTTGTAAATATGGTTGCTAAGGATATCAAGAGTGTCCTGTGGGTGCCGCCACAGCGCAGACAAACAACATGATGTCATAATTGCAGTTAAAATATGACCGCCCTACTACTGACATGCACCAAAAGACGAGCAGCGTTCTGTTATCTGTTGTTTGAGCAGCGAAGAGGTGAAACCTCTAGAGACTCATCAGCGAATAAAGGCCATATACAGTGATGCAAGGCTTTCACTCTAGCAGGTGTATGAGCGGGGTAGGAAGTTTCAAAACGGCCTGAGTTCTGTGATACACCGTTCATAACCAGACCACATAAAGACGGACCAGACGGAGTGCTCCAGGCGATTGTGCTTTGCTTGTCTTTATCTGCGTGTCGCTCACTACTACGGGAATTACGTAGATCGTTCACCTCGTTAGCCAGGCTGTCATGAAAACAGTCTGTTTCAATTGAGACATGCGCCTAAGTACGGTGGCGGCTTGGACAGCATATTATACCCGACCCTGACTAACATGATCAACCAGTCTGTTTCAATTGAGACATGCGCCTAAGTACGGTGGCGGCTTGGACAGCATATTATACCCGACCCTGACTAACATGATCAACCAGTCTGTTTCAATTGAGACATGCGCCTAAGTACGGTGGCGGCTTGGACAGCATATTATACCCGACCCTGACTAACATGATCAACCAGTATGTTTCATAGCGACGGACTACAAATCTAGTAGCAGCCCCTTTCAGTCATGACTGACTATAGGATGATCTGACTTGGAGTGGAAAAAAAATAATAAGAACAAAATGTATACTTAGCTTTGGTTGTCTTTTTCCTTGAGGAGTTGTCTTTTCACTTATCTGTGTTGCAACAGCTTCGCTTCACCAAGCGTGAGCTGGCCCTTCAGTGTACATCTCCACCCGGATCGGTCTGCAGCTTCGTCTTCCCAGGATCTCAGATTCATGTCCAGGGCCTTCATATCTTTGAACCTCAACTGTGGTCGGCCGACTGTTCTCGTGCCATTCGCCAACTGTCCATAGAGGCTATCTTTGGGAATGCGACTATCTTCCATGCGACGAACATGACCACGCCATCGTAGTCTTCGCTGCCTAAGTAGAGTGTACATGCTTGGGAGACCGGTCCGAGAGTGCACCTCTGCATTTGTCACTCTGTGCCTCCATGTAATTCCAAGAATGGATCACAGGTGCCGTAGGTGGAAGGTGTTAAACCTGTGCTCTTGCTTGGCATAAGTTGTCCAAGTCTCTCTGTCATATAGAAGTGTGCTTACAACACATACATTGTATACCATGACCTTAGTTCTTATTGTCAGCTTCTGGTTTTTCCAAACACGGGTTGTGAGGCGAGCAAATGTAGCCAATGCGACTGTCTATTTCTGGGTCTAGAGAGAGCTTATCAATGATTAGGAATCCCAGGTATGCGAATTGATGTACAGCTGCCAGTTCATAATTATCGATGCTAAGATTTGGCGTGGCATCTACATCATGTCCCGGAACATGTTTTGTTGAGACTTATTGTGAGCCCAAAACTACAGATCTAGCATGACCAAAAAGCCTGAACGCAGAAGAAGTATATTTTGCTTGACCAAGCTGTAGTCTCCACTCCCCGCGAGGATGATAGACACTCCAAAAGATAAATAAAGACTATAATCAAACATGCACTGGATTGAAACCCACATGTACACCAAAGCGTTTACTATTTCATTATGAACATGATAAATAATTTACGTTCTTGGGTTCAAGATACTGAGCAGCGCATGATCTGTAGCGGTCAGCGACCCAGAGCTGACTGTTAGCGTCAGGGACAGCGACCCAGAGCTGACTGTTAGCGCCAGGGCCAGCGACCCAGAGCTGACTGTTAGCGTCAGCGCCAGAGCTGCCAAGACCCTTCTACATCTCCACGCGGTGATCCTCGGTAACCGACTGCAACAGAGCAGACTGGCTAAGGAGAAGGGATCGAAAAGGGAATGCTTACCCGGTACTAAAAAATAACTGCTGACGTCCTCGGACCGAAAGGTGCAAATATCGCAGTGAAGCTGTAAACTACGACACAATACATTCCGTTCTCCGGACTAACATCCTGCTAGTTGCAAAGTCCTTTTCGAGGCTTGGTAGATAGATACGAAGAACCGAAGAAGAGGACGAACAATAATAATAATAATAAGAAGATATACGTACTTACCATCTATTCTCTGTAAAAACCACATCCTCTCCCAACCACAGGCGTATTCCAGACCAAGAGATCATGACATGACACAGAAGGCGGTTAAGGTGCCTACATAAAACGTTCTGCGAATAACAGAACTATACACGTAGCTTAGAGAGAAGCCAGGGATCTCAATCACAAGCGAAGTTATTGTCCACAAACGAAACTGATCCAAAACGATTCACCGCTACTCGTCCTCTGGATTGATGCGTTTCTACATTCACACTGGGTCTGATATGTCCTCCATAATCATCATAAAATAGTCTTCTCCGAGTAGGCGAGCGTCTCAGTGTATGCTCCTATGAGACCTGACGCCTTGTGAGACAGACCTACATGGGATTCCTCTGGAGCATGTTGAGAAGCCTTGGGTTGATCGAATCGTTATGTGCTTCCTTCGCCCGTACGGGTTATGTGCTTCCTTCGTCCGTACGGGTTATGTGCTTCCTTCGCCCGTACGGGTTATGTGCTTCCTTCGTCCGTACGGGTTATGTGCTTCCTTCGCCCGTACGGGTTATGTGCTTCCTTCGTCCGTACGGGTTATGTGCTTCCTTCGTCCGTACGGGTTATGTGCTTCCTTCGCCCGTACGGGTTTTGTGCTTCCTTCGTCCGTACGGGTTATGTGCTTCCTTCGCCCGTACGGGTTATGTGCTTCCTTCGTCCGTACGGGTTATGTGCTTCCTTCGTCCGTACGGGTTTTGTGCTTCCTTCGCCCGTACGGGTTATGTGCTTCCTTCGTCCGTACGGGTTATGTGCTTCCTTCGTCCGTACGGGTTATGTGCTTCCTTCGTCCGTACGGGTTATGTGCTTCCTTCGCCCGTACGGGTTATGTGGTGAAATATCGATAGATTGGGGATGGAAGAAGGAAACGTGTGATATCAGCTTGGCTTAACAACTTTTAGTTGTTGTTGAATGTCCACAATGAGTAAGTTCACTCTTTGATGGGCCCTGGATATCAGCTTGGCTTAACAACTTTTAGTTGTTGTTGAATGTCCACAATGAGTAAGTTCACTCTTTGATGGGCCCTGGATATCAGCTTGGCTTAACAACTCTTAGTTGTTGTTGAATGTCCACAATGAGTAAGTTCACTCTTTGATGGGCCCTGGATATCAGCTTGGCTTAACAACTCTTAGTTGTAGTTGAATGTCCACAATGAGTAAGTTCACTCTTTGATGGGCCCTGGATATCAGCTTGGCTTAACAACTCTTAGTTGTTGTTGAATGTCCACAATGAGTAAGTTCACTCTTTGATGGGCCCTGGATATCAGCTTGGCTTAACAACTCTTAGTTGTTGTTGAATGTCCACAATGAGTAAGTTCACTCTTTGATGGGCCCTGGATATCAGCTTGGCTTAACAACTCTTAGTTGTTGTTGAATGTCCACAATGAGTAAGTTCACTCTTTGATGGGCCCTGGATATCAGCTTGGCTTAACAACTCTTAGTTGTTGTTGAATGTCCACCATGAGTAAGTTCACTCTTTGATGGGCCCTGGATATCAGCTTGGCTTAACAACTCTTAGTTGTTGTTGAATGTCCACAATGAGTAAGTTCACTCTTTGATGGGCCCTGGATATCAGCTTGGCTTAACAACTCTTAGTTGTTGTTGAATGTCCACAATGAGTAAGTTCACTCTTTGATGGGCCCTGGATATCAGCTTGGCTTAACAACTCTTAGTTGTTGTTGAATGTCCACAATGCGTAAGTTCACTCTTTGATGGGCCCTGGATATCAGCTTGGCTTAACAACTCTTAGTTGTTGTTGAATGTCCACAATGAGTAAGTTCACTCTTTGATGGGCCCTGGATAGGACTTTAAGTGGCGGGTTGTAGTAGCTGTCCTCACATCCTGATCATGGTGGACTACGGTCCTCCAATCGGTTGTGCTATGCTTGGCTTTATCTGCGTGGCGCTCACTACTACGGGGGTTACATCGCTTCACATCTCATCAGCCAGGCTGCCTGAAAACAAGATGTTTTCTGGCAACGCTGGATGGAAGAGAGATTGTGGACTTGGTCAGTGTATTTTGTCTGGGCCTGACGCGACGTCCTGGTCAGCATGATGTGCCTGACGCGACGTCCTGGTCAGCATGATGCGCCTGACGCGACGTCCTGGTCAGCATGATGCGCCTGACCGGACTAGCGTCCGTTCCCCATGTGTGTTGTTAGTAGACTACCCTCTCTACCTCTCTTCTCAGCGCCGTTCATGATCTACCTCTGGACGTATAGAACGAATTGAGTTAATTTTCTACCTCTGGACATGGAAGGAATTGAGTTCATCTTCTACCTCTGAACATGGTAGGAATTATCCGTCAACGGTACTAGATATGAAACCTGATGATGATGATTAGTAGTGTAGTTGGTCCTCGTCTCTGTTTGTGCTTATTAAATAACATATATGTATGTTATGTTTGGGACTAGATGATAGTAGTTTTGCTAGATTAACAAGTGACACGAGTAGAGGATGTGTACACAATGTCACTTCTCTAGGTTAGGGGGTAATACAAGTAGCTTGCCCTTTGTAGAACGTCGCCTCTTACAACCTCCAACCTATTTGACTGTTATCAAGTTTCTTGACAGGTAACAGTGTGTCGGCACTTTATGTACGAGGGGGAGCGTCACACAGAGGACAGCAACGACACTCATGTCTGATCGACTGGAAACGAGAGACTCATGTCTGGACACAGGACACTCATGTCTGGACACATGACACTCATGTCTGGACACGGGACACTCATGTCTGCTCAACTGGACTCGGGACACTCATGTTTGCTCAACTGGACACGGGACACTCATCTCTGGACACGGGACACTCATGTCTGCTCAACTGGACACGGGACACTCATGTCTGGACACGGGACACTCATGTCTGTTCAATTGGACACGGGACACTCATGTCTGGACACGGGACACTCATGTTTGCTCAACTGGACTCGGGACACTCATGTCTGCTCAACTGGACACGGGACCCTCATGTCTGCTCAACTGGACACGGGACACTCATGTCTGCTAATCTGGACACGGGACACTCATCTTTGCTCAACTGGACACGGGACACTCATGTCTGCTCAACTGGACACTGGACCCTCATGTCTGCTCAACTGGACACGGGGCACTCATGTCTGCTAATCTGGACACGGGACACTCATGTTTGCTCAACTGGACTCGGGACACTCATGTCTGCTCAACTGGACACGGGACACTCATGTCTGGACATGGGACACTCATGTCTGCTCAACTGGACACGGGACACTCATGTCTGCTCAACTGGACACGGGACACTCAGGTCTGCTAATCTGGTCACGGGACACTCATGTCTGCTCAACTGGACACGGGACACTCAGGTCTGCTCAACTGGACACTCATGTCTGCTCAACTGTATACGGGGCACTCATGTCTGCTCAACTGGACACGGGACACTCATGTCTGCTCAACTGGACACGGGACACTCAGGTCTGCTCAACTGGACACGGCGTGGTTCGCTCGGCATTGAGATTGTGACAAAGGGATTTTACCTCTAGGCAAGGGGGAAGGGGGCATATGTCTGATCAGACATGTTATTCAGGGTCAGGAAAAATATTCTGGTCAAGACACTCGCCTCGGCTTCCACGTAGTCCTCACTGGAAACGGGCTGTTTACATTGCAGCCTAACTAACAAGTTAAGGGATCGACGTAATCCCCGTAGTAGTGAGTGACACGCAGATGCAACCGAGCATAGCACAACTTCCAGGAGTACCCCGGTCAACCTCATCAGCACGCTCGGGATGTGAGGAAAGCTATTGAATCCCGTCAGATAGTGTCCTTTTCAGGGGGCACAAAAGCGTACACTGACTCATTGTGTGCATTCTTCTTCTTCTTCGACGACAACAACAAAAACCCTTAGCCATGCTCTCTCACATATTATCGTTATCGGGCAGTTGGTTAAAGTATGAGAAATAGAAGTCCACGCAATCAACCAACGGCCATGTCAAGTTCAATAAAAGCTTGTTAAAAAACAAAACCCAAACACAATTGAATCTTGCGTCTTCTTCAACAAGCACTTGTTGTCCCTTCTACAGCCCTGCTGTCCCACATTATTACTCCAGCTGTAGAAAGGAATGCGTCACTGACACGTAACCCGCCCAGACCAGACAGCTAACTAATGAATTATAATCCGAGCGAGTCAGCAAAATGATATCACCAGCTGAGTGAATTGATAGAAAGTGCGTGCCACGACAAGGTACCATGTCTTCAAAGGCAGGTCACGCACGTCATGATTCTGTACTTTGGGACCACTTCAGATCCGGTAATGTCTCTCTCGTGGGAGAAAACCTAGCTGAGCTATGCGATCAAATACATGAAACTGTCAAGGTATGTGATCTTGTAGAGATAGTCGGGTCATATGTACTTGCACACCTGGAATTTTAAACATGTGATTTATGTAATGGTATGTTGGATATGAGTCGAGGTAGCGTAGTGGTTAGCGCGAAACTAGTTGATACAGCAATAAATGAGGCGGGTCAGATAGCATCAGGGTGCCTTAACCCATCCCAATCGATAAAATATACCCCATAATCGGTATAGCAATGCCCACCAGAGATTCGAAGAAGCGTCGCAGCACTATCCAACGAGAAAAACAATGACACGACCCGAGACACCCAAATTGTTTGAACACCAGACACAGAACACAAGACCCAAATCCAGGCATAGCTTCCTAAAATCAACACAGCCCATACAGACAAACCCCGAACGTCGCCGTATCGAGATTGGTTGGTTATTGACCCAGCGGCCCATGGGTTCCTGCCCTTTGCCCCATGCCGTATCGAGATTGGTTGGTTATTGATTCAGCGACCCATGGGTTCCTGCCCTTTGGCCCATGCCGTATCGAGATTGGTTGGTTATTGATTCAGCGACCCATGGGTTCCTGCCCTTTGGCCCATGCCGTATCGAGATTGGTTGGTTATTGATCCAGCGACCCATGTGCTCCTGCCCTTTTGCCCATGCCGTATCGAGAGATAGCGCGAATTGGTGGAGACCCCAGAAACCGAACCGGGAGGACCCTTATTTCGGATGCAGACCCCAGAGATGGAACTTCGGGAGGAGCCTGCCCCCGGACATCATCTACCATACACGACATGGAAGTTGCTGGACAGACTCCGAACTGGTGTACCACGGTGCAAGGGGAAATATGAAGCGATGGGGATACACAGATGATGACACGTGACTGTGGCGCAATACAGAACCCAGACCACCTGTTCCAACCTTCAGGAAACATACAATAGGGGCGACATGCTGGGGGCAAATGATGGGGCCATCCATGTCGCTGAATACTGCATTGACGCTGAATGACGTAGTGCTTGGACAAGGGAAGTAAGTCAGTGGTTAGTGCACAGCTTTCCCAGCAGAGGGATATGTTTTAGGTTCCCAGTTGGTGTGGGGTTTTTCCCATAGCAAAACAGCTCCTGGGGTCGATCCAAAGTCAGAACATGGGTACCAGAATAATGTGTGCCGTTGGTGAAGAAAAATATGGACTTAACATCATATTCTCAATATAACACACTGACGTGTTACCGGGATGTTTACTTTATTATATTAGAGATTCACCCTAGTGGTTCCTGGTTGAAAAGAACGTACTCGCTGTAACCTTTCAAACCTATTGTAAGAAGTGACTAAATAGGGTTGTGCATAGAACCAGCTGTCGCCACGTTGTGTGCTGCCTATATCTGTTTATTCTCTCTCCCCTCCCCCCTACCCTCTCTCCCAACAGAAAAAGAAAATATGCCGTAGCTAGGATTCGATCCGTTGCCATCTTTGTCAGCAGACAGCCATCGAAACCACTCAGCCCCCCGCTTCTGAATAATAAGTACTATATTAAGTAATAATAATTATTATTTTGATGACACAATCAAACACTTACATTACAGGTATAATGTTCCGTGGATAACGGCGAAAAGGAATAACGTTCTGTTAACATTTTGATGTTCCAAGAACGCCGGGTTCGCTATTTATTAAAGGTACAATGGAATCGGCTGAGCTAACTGCAAGTGACGTCTGAGATGTTGCACCGAGACTATATATGATAATTCGTGAAAGTTAGTTGTGCGAGTAACTCCCAACAATTGATAACATATTTGGCACTGGTCTGTCAGAAAATATGTACAGGTTTATCCAATTAAATACAACCTAGGAAATTATGTGCGTATGTATGTATGTATGTATGTATGTATGTATGTATGTATGTATGTATGTGTGTGTGTGTGTATGTATGCATGTATGTAGTATGTATGTATGTGTGTGCGTGTGTATGTATATAGCATATTGAAGACCTCTTGGCAACTGCCAAAAGAAGAAAACTCGCTTGGTACGGTCACATATCGAGATCAAATGGTCTTGCAAATACGATCCTCCACGGAAAGGTGCAAGGCAGAACACGAAGAGGCCGTCCAAAAAAGAGGTGGGAGGACAACATAAAGGAATGGACCAATCTCCGACCAGAAAAAGGCACAGGCAGCGGCGCTGACAGAGAAGGATGGCGTGGTATTGTGAGGATGTCTTCATGTGTGCCCCAACTACCTCACCGGTTACGGGATGACCTGATATAGCAGAAGCAGCAAGAAGAAGTAGAACACTAGGCAGATGAAGTAGATGAAGAACAGGGAAGAAACTAGAAGGTGAAGGACAATACTTTTTTCTTCGCGCCTGACTACATCTATCATGGTAGCAACAAACTTCAGCCACTTCGCTCGGCATGCAGCCCTACTTTATCCGGGGACTCTACTCTGATTTATGATTTCCATGAGGGCTTCTACAGTTAGTCGTTAAGTGATCTTAAGACTTGGCATAGCTTTGACGTTCCCCTCTGGGACCCATAGTTTGAGCGATCCAACTGCAGTGTCCACGGGTCATGATGGTGTGCGTGTCTTGTTGGTTGCCACTGGTGACGGACGGTCCGCAGTTCTCGACTAGTGACTGTGTTCGGCCAAACTAATCGATGACCGACTTCCCACAGACAGCTTGATGCAAAAAGATGACAGCTTAAATATTCATATATATATATATTGTACGGAATTGTATCATATTCTTAGTGTTCGGAATGGACTGAAAAGGCAAAGGATAGAAATAAAAGACGAAGAGGAGGTCGAGGAAACAAAGAAGACGAAAACAAACAAGGAAGATGAACAAACAGGAAGAAGAAACAAGCAGCGAAACAGGAAGAACAAAACTAGTGAATCCGGACGTGGAATCAGGAAGGAGGAGGAGGAGGAGGAGGAACGACAACAGAGCTGTAGAAGGAAGGAGGAGAAGAATGGGGCGAATAAGGTGGGAAAATAATGAGGGATACTAGTGAAACGAAAGAATGGGGCGAATGAGCAGGAAGAGTGGCACGAAGAAATGTGAGACGATTAAAAAAAAGAGAATAATGGGACGAAGGAGGGAGTGAATGAGACGAAGGAGAGAAAAGGAAGATGAAAGGGAGAATAAGGGGACGAAAGGGAGAATAAGGGGAGAATAAAGGAACAAAAGAGGGAGATTAATGGGACAAAAGAGTGAGAATAATGGAACGAAGGAGGGAGAATAAGAGCACAAAGGAGAATAAGGAAACAAAGGAAGGGGGAATAAGGACACGAAAAGGAGATAAGGGGACGAAAAGGAGATAAGGGAACAAAAGGGAGATAAGGGGACTAAAGACGGAGAATAAGGGGAATAAAGAGGGAGAATAAGGGGACTAAAGAGGGAGAATAAGGGGACTAAAGAGGGAGAATAAGGGGACTAAAGAGGGAGAATAAGGAGACTAAAGAGGGAGAATAAGGAGACTAAAGAGGGAGAATAAGGGGACAAGAGGGAGAATTAGGAGACTAAAGAGGGAGAATAAGGAGACTAAAGAGGGAGAATAAGGAGAGAAAATAAGGGGACGAAAGAGAATGGCACGGAGACGTAATGAGAAGGATGGACTAAGATGGATGGAAGGAATAGAGATGGAAAATGATGAGAGGAAGATGGAGGGGAATATGCTGGATGGAAGAAGGGAGAAGGAAGGGAAGAAAAAAAGATGACACAGAGAAGGCGGGAGGGAAAATGGGAGGAAAGATGGGAGGAAGAAGAAGAGAAAATGGTGGGAGGAAGAATGAAGGAAAATTAAAGGCAGAAGAAGAGAAAATGATGGGCGGAAGAAGGATGGGAAATGGGAGGAAGGATGAAAAATGATGGGAGGAAGGAAAATGATGAGAGGAACAAAAAGAGAAAACGATAGTACCAAAAAGGATGGGAGGAAGAAAGATTGGGGGGGGGGGGGGGGGAGAAGGATGGGAGGGAGACGGATGGAACGAAGGAGAATAACCAAGGAAAATTAAAAGCAAGCTGACTTGTTGGAATAACAAAAGGGTGGAGCAGAGAAAGAGGGTGGGAAGGGGGAAATAAAGGTTAGAGTGAGTGAGTGAGACAGAGAGAGAGAGAGAGATACAGAGAGAGACAGACAGAGAGAGACAGACAGAGAGAGAGAGACAGAGAGAGAGAGAGACAGAGCAGAGGACACATTGTCAGGTTTGTGACACAGAGAAGGTCAAATCGTTTTTTAGCTGAAGGAAAACCGCGAATGACCTTGGGACTTGGAAGGAAAAATAACAATTTAAACAGACGAGCTTGTTTACGGCCTGGGCTGTGTCAATGGTGAAGGTTGGCGGTGTGTGTGTACGTGTGTGTGTGTGAGGGAGATTTAAATGGTGGACGTATATGTCTGTGAAAATGCGTGTGGGTTTGCGAGTGCGTGATATCGACTGTGTGTGAGTGAGAAAGATTGGGTGGGTGTGTATGAGAGAATATACGTGTGGCATGTGGGTTGTTGTTGCTTAACGCCTACAATGAGTATGTTTACTCGCCCATAGAAAATGGCGCTGTAGCAGCTACCCCTACATCTCGAACGTGCCGATGAAGGTGGACTGGCGTCCACAAGCAGGCTGTGCTATGTTTGGCTTCATCTACGTGTCGCTCGCTACGACGGGGATCACGTTCACCCCTGCCACGAAACAGTCTGTTTCCAGGGAGAACTGCTTGGAAGTGAGGTGAGGGACTTGGTCAGTATGTTTACCCTGACCGTGACTAACATAGTCTGATCAGTATGTTTACCCTAACCCTGACTAACATAGTCTGATCAGTATGTTTCACCTGACCCTGACTAACATAGCCTGACCAGTATGTTTCACCTGACCCTGACTAAAATAGCCTGATCAGTATGTTTACCCTGACCCTGACTAACATAGCCTGACCAGTATGTTTTATCTGGCCCTGACTAACAAGTCTGATCAGTATGTTTCACCCGACCCTAACTAACATACACTGACCCTGACTAACATAGCCTGACCAGTATGTTTTATCTGACCCGGACTTAACATACCCTGACCAGTATGTTTTGCTTGAACAGACGTTAATCTCAACAAAGTGTCTCTTCATATGTCTGAATGTATGTTGATGTGGGAGGGAAGTTTAGGACCACTTGTGTGTGCGCGTGTGATTCGATGAATTTGAGAGAGATAGATAAATAGAGGGAGCGAGCGAGAGAGAGAGATAGAGAGAGAGAGAGAGAATGAGCTAGAGAAAGAAAGAGAGATAGAAAGAGGCAGGAGGTTTAATTAAGACGAATTGAAAATAATGACTATATAACTAGCAGAAAGCTACTGGTCTTAGTCTTAGATGACCTGTACTCCTATAGGGGCAGATGACTCTGTGTAGGTCCCAGTTCTGATATGAGCTGGGTGTAGCCGAGAGGAGGATTTCCTACTCTGTGGGCTAGGCTCGAGCAGCTTAACACTCCGCTGCGTTGGGACAAGCGCTTACAGAGTGTGGGTAACCGATGTGCGAGTTCATCTTAATAGACTTAAACACTAGAGCAAAGTTGACCCGCGGCCTGTTATGCTGTTCTAAGCAAACCACCGAACCATGGCCAGTGTCATGCCATGTCACACAGTTAGTTGCCTCTTACGACAGGCTATCTGTGAGACAGTGGTGCTATTCTTGTCTTAGTCATACACAAAAGACCACGGCAGACCACTCGGATCACAGAAATATAAAACACCCAGAAATAATGCTGATAAAAACACAATATGACCATAAACAATCACAAAACATGCAAACAAAGACAAAGTAATAGGCAGGATCAAATCAAACATATAACTTATGACAAGGCCAAGAGGTTTTGACAAGGGATATATGTACACGCTTCGGAAATAGAACATTAAAGTGAGGCACCTGATACAATGATAGCTTGTCATAAGAAGACCAAGAGATTTAAAGGGGGGTAAACACAGCAACGAGCGGGAATTATCCAGACAAAAAAAGTGGATATTGTTAGTTCAACAAAGGTGAAGGAATTGTAACTTGATTCGAACAGACAATTGCAGACTTGAGATATCGTTTACACAAAATTGTTGGTTAGGAATAGATTTCAAGAAACAGGATCGAACCATAAGATACAGGCAACAGAGGAGATGCAGTAAATGTATTCCCGGAAGTATGAGATAGAGAGGGAGGGGGGAGAGAGACAGAGAAATGGAGAGAGGATTCACACAAATAATTGCAGATACGAACTGCAGACATACCAGAGTACAGTACTGATAGAATGTTCACATCATCATCATAGGCGTCTCAGTCTCTGTAGACCATGCGCGTGGCGCCCAGTGCGTCTCGTCCAGCTCCGACTCCTGTATTTCGACACTGTCTGCTATGACTGTAAAGGTCGACCCGCGAGTGACAGTTCTTGCCATATGCTGAGGAGGCTGGCTTGCCTCCCCCAGCAAGTACCTTGACCTTTTCAGTCTTTCTCTTTTCTCTGAAGCCAGAAGGCCTCTACTAGCGTTAGCAGACACTATGCCCCTTCCAGCTGACTTGTCTCCAAAACAGCTCGATCCTGAGCAATTGTTTCCCCGCCCTCGGATGGGATGTCGCATGACTTCATGTCCCTCTTGCATAAGTCCTTAAATCGTAGTATGTTTTACCTGACCCTGACTAACATTGTCCGACCAGTATGTTTTACCTGACCCTGACTAACATTTTCCGACCAGTATGTTTTACCTGACCCTGACTAACATTGTCCGACCAGTATATTTTACTTGACCCTGAATAACATTGTCCGACCAGTATGTTTTACCTGACCTTGACTAACATTGTCCGACCAGTATATTTTACCTGACCCTGACTAACATTGTCCGACCAGTATATTTTACTTGACCCTGAATAACATTGTCCGACCAGTATATTTTACCTGACCATGACTAACATTGTCCGATGGGAACGTTTTATCTGACCCTGACTTACATTGTCCGATCGGAACGTTTTACCTGACCAGACGCTAGTCTCCTCTCCACTTTGGTACTGATACAATGACCATGCGATGAACAAAACCAGCCCACGTCTCCAGTTCAGTTAACCAGCCCACGTCTCCAGTTCAGTTAACCAGCCCACGTCTCCAGTTCAGTTAACCAGCCCACGTCTCCAGTTCAGTTAACCAGCCCACATCTCCAGTTCAGTTAACCAGCCCACGTCTCCAGTTCAGTTAACCAGCCCACGTCTCCAGTTCAGTTAACCAGCCCACGTCTCCAGTTCAGTTAACCAGCCCACGTCTCCAGTTCAGTTAACCAGCCCACATCTCCAGTTCGGTTAACCAAGTCCTGAACGTAAACCAAACGTGCGGGTATGCAATCATGCTCCATCCACCACACTCACGGGGCGTGGCACCTAGTAACTTCTTCATGTCCCCAAACATGAAGAAACCGCTTCGTAGACGTTTTTCTGACGTCCAGGGCGTGATTATATTATATCGAACGAGGTTCGATCGGACTGGAGCACAACGGAGGACGGCGTACCACTGTGTTCAACCAACGAGCTGGGGGAGCCATTAACATCCACACCTTCTCTGTTTACTGAGACAGTGACTACATATGGGTTACACCTTCTCTGTTTACTGAGACAGTGACCACCTATGGGTTACACCTTCTCTGTTTACTGAGACAGTGACCACCTATGGGTTACACCTTCTCTGTTTACTGAGACAGTGACCACCTATGGGTCACACCTTCTCTGTTTATTGAGACAGTGACCACCTATGGGACACACCTTCTCTGTTTACTGAGACAGTGACCACCTATGGGTCACACCTTCTCTGTTTACTGAGACAGTGACCACCTATGGGTCACACCTTCTCTGTTTACTGAGACAGTGACCACCTATGGGTATACTCGGAGCATAAACAGAACATAAACTAATTCTGAAGTATAAGGAGGCGACTGCAACATTTCAGATTGCGTTCTTGATCAAGATGGAGTGGACATCCACAACTGGTGTAGGGTCAATCAAAAGTGGACAGAGATGAACAGACATAAATAAACGGCATAATTTTGTGAATATGATTCCAAAGTGGATACTCGGGCCAGAACAAAGGAGCAAATAAAGCTTTAACGTGAGACTTGAGTCGAAGAAAAAATATTCAGGCAATAACATGTTTCAGAGACAGTATCCACGTCAAAGATGTATTGCACACCAGCAAACCTCCAAGTTGGATGAATAAAAACAAATACAACACTAACTTTGAAGGAATGCACATTTAAGAGTAGCCAGGGGTCAGCAGCATTGTCTTTCTGTGGGCTCATGATCTTCTTCTTTCTCTCTTCTTCTTCGATGAACTGATGCTATGCTTCTAGCCTGGTGAGGTTCATGAAGGAGGCCGTGTTTCAGGTCTTCGCCGCTTCCTAGTAGCCCTCTTTGCATAAGTGTGGCAGTCATGCAAAATATGTTCTGGTGTTTTCTTGGGTGCTCCACATTCGCACATGGCAGTGTCACTGAGACCCTTTCTGTGGTATTCTGGGTCTGCAATATCCCGTTCTTATCCCGTTCTGAGTCTGAAGATCTTAGTCTGCCCATTGCTGGACTAGTTTGTCCATGCTGTCATTTTCTGGTTTGCTTTCTTTGTGCTGGTCTCTCCATTCCGTCTTCATCGATCGTTCGATGAGTGTCTTTGCTTCTTTATAGCTCTGTGTCCGTGTCCTCCACCTCCTGTTTTTGCGAACTCACGTCTTCTCGTTTTCAAGGATCCCACAGTGTGTCGGAATCCCCCTTAGGCCTGAATATATTTTTTTAGTACAGCAACCCGATGTTATATTTTATTTCGTGCGAGAGACTATCCTATTTGCGGCTTGAGATGGCTGTTTGCGGCTGTCAGAATAACTATTTTTCTTGTAATTGTGTTTTAGCTTATACGAATCTGAGTTGCGGCTAATGACTAAACTTGACTTCATTAGGGGCCCTGAGGACGGTTTGAGTTTCAGAACCCAGCGCTAAACTTGCTATATTAGCTGTGATCAAACATTCAGATCGATCATTGAATTCAGTGAGCTATCAACGCGACAATACACTTGGATACAGCGCATTGCACAACCTGGTCTACTTCTATATAATGTACACGAGTCATTGACAACGTGTTATGACATGGCAGAAACGTTGCGAGCCTGGTAAGTTAGGCAAGGCTGTGTCTGTCGCAATGGCGCGTTAGTTTTTGTACATCAAAGGTCTCAAACATTGGAGCCCCTGACTGATGTAGTGACCCATAACACTAAAACAAGTGAACATTTCCAATGAATGATGAGTGAATGAAATGTGTTTTTCGCTTGTTCGGCCAGGCACTACATACTGACCTGGACATTGCGCAAGCATATAATATACTGGCCAAGACCACACATCTCTCTCACATGTAGGGTCACATGGAAACTGACTGTTTACACTGACCAAGACCACACATCTCTCTCACACGTAGGGTCGCCTGGAAACTGACTGTTTACACTGACCAAGACCACACATCTCTCTCACACGTAGGGTTACCTCGAAACAGGCTGGCTTCAAGACAGTCTTATTGCTGAGATGTGGATCGACGTGATCCCCGTAGTAGTGAGAGTCACTCATATCACAACCGCCTGGAGGACCGCAGTCCACCTTCATCAGCACGCTCAGGATGTGAGGAAAGCTACTACAACCCGCCACTCAACTTCCTTTTCAAGGCGCACAAATGAGTAACTTACTCATTGTGGGCATTCAAGAACAAGTAAACAGAAACGTATGTGTCAACCTAATGGTTTCTAACAAGTATGCACTTTATTGTTGGCCATTCATTGGAATTGTCATCGGATGACCTGATCTGGCCAGTGGCCAAAAGAAGCACTTCAAAGACTCTCTCATATCTCTGACACGCTTCAACGTCGATGTAAACTCGTGGAAATGCACAGGACCGCAAGGCATGGCGTAGAACGACCATCAGAGGCGTCTCCACTGATGAGGAACGCCGGGCCTCCAAAGCACAGAGAAAAAGACAAAAATAACTGACACTCAAATATCAAATTCTGACCTGAAATGCTTTATATGTGGAAGTGGTTTCCGTGCCAGAGCTGGCCTATACAGCCACCCCAGGACTCCCCGGTGAGGTGTAACATGTCTGATGTCATCATCGCTTGCGATAGACGGCAATTATACATCAGATGGTGCTTAATGTATCTTTATGGGGTCCAAGGTCCGTGAACTATTCATATGTTTTAATGATACATTACCTAGTCTTTGTACAGCCCTTGGTCCATTTACGTGTGTTTCATACATCTCCCTTGGTCCATTGACTTGTGGTCCCTACATCTCCCTTGGTCCATTAACTTGTGTTTCCTACATCTCCCTTGGTCCATTAACTTGTGGTTCCTACATCTCCCTTGGCCCATTAATTTGTGGTTCCTACATCTCCCTTGGACCATTAATTTGTGGTTCCTACATCTCCCTTGGTCCATTAACTTGTGGTCCCTACATCTCCATAGGTCCATTAAGAAATACGAAGTTGCGTCTAAATAGTTACTTTGTAAAGGACAATAGCAGAAATATATAGTTGGGCCCAACTGATGTTACTTTGTAACAGACTATAGCCGAAATACAAAGTTAGTTGAGCCTTACTTACTGTGTATATTCACGGGAAAAGTCCATTACAACATGGCTGAGCACAGACCCCAGTACATCGCCGTCCACAAGACACGACCGTTATGCCGCACAGCAAACATTGCTTGTACTTTGTCCTACAGGCACTCATTGGGGGGGGGGGGGGGGCATCAACATTTTCGACGAGTAATGAGACTACAGACACCACTTGAGAATTTTCAGGCGTTAACTTCAGTAAGTGTAAGGAGAGCAGCGTTCAGTCTGAAGCTAATTGACATGTCCAGGAACGGTTCTCATTGTTAAAACATATCCATTCTCTCTCTTCTCTCTGTCCTCTATATTGAGAACTTTTGAAGCAGATAAATCGTGATTCTCACAAAACAAAAGCAACTCAAATGTTAAAATCGTTAGTTTGTTGACTAGATAAATTGTCACTCTAACAGTACCGCATGTACACACATCTTTAGTTCATATCTTGAGTTTGTGGAATATCGAAATATTATGTCTGTGAAGTAACTAAAGACAGCTACTTCTTTCAAGTTAACAGTCTGCCTGTTCGCAAAGTCACTCACAATTAAAGCATCAAATATGCCATTGAAACTGTTGAATAACCGAAACAACCTGTCACTTTTGAACACAACCGTCTTGTGAAAAATGTCGCATCTTTTAACAACATCGTCCCCTTCGTTAATAGAAGGTCGTTTAAGTCTTCACAAAATACTATGCATCCAACACATAAGCTCTCAATTAGCGCTGACAAAAACGAAACTTTGACAAAGGGCTGTACTGACAGTAATCCACAGTGCTTTCAACTGAAAGCTTAGAACTAAAATGCCTCCCATACAAAAAGATCTGAATATACATCTATAACAGCTTATTTCACCTTCTAATAAATAGAAGCACTGTTACGCGTCTGGCCTCAGCCAGGCAGCCAGACAGCGGGCACGAATCAGTCAGAGAGAGAGGGAGCGACAAGCACACGAATCCCTGACTAGGCCTCGACCGCCCCACTTCTAGGCTAATCACGACTGACTCCCAGCTGGTAAGCAGGTGCCTTCGACATGTTATCAGCTGACTGTTGCTGACAATGCACAAAAATTGTGCACGGATACAAAGTGCACTGGGCCAAGTGAAGCTGTATCGAGTGAAACTATTCGATTCGCCGCACCCTACCTACCTCACATAACCCGCATACCTGTGTACAAACCTCAACGATGACTTATCTCCCACTGTCTCAATAGCATCGCCTGGTTGGTCTCCACTGGCACCTATTTTGGATCGTCTTCCTTCGCTTTAGACACAGTACTTTATCAGGTGCTATCTGTCCAACGAGCTCTTCTTCTGCCCTGAGGGTTTCAATCAAGCTAATGTCTGATTATATTGCTACGTTTCCTTTCTAAAGGTGTGTTCTGTCCTTGTTTCTGTCAATCGGTCCACCAAGGTCTTGTGTATGACCAGAACAAGAATAGCACCATGGTTAGGTGGTTTGTTTAGAGCAGCATAAATGGCGCTTAACCTGCTGTGGGTCTACTTAGCTACAGTGTTAGGTGGTTTGTTTAGAGCAGCATAAATGGCGCTTAACATGCTGTGGGTCTACTTAGCTACAGTGTTAGGTGGTTTGTTTAGAGCAGCATAAATGGCGCTTAACATACTGTGGGTCTACTTAGCTACAGTGTTAGGTGGTTTGTTTAGAGCAGCATAAATGGCGCTTAACATACTGTGGGTCTACTTAGCTACAGTGTTAGGTGGTTTGTTTAGAGCAGCATAAATGGCGCTTAACATACTGTGGGTCTACTTAGCTACAGTGTTAGGTGGTTGTGTTTGCCTTATTTCTCTATTGCCAAGGCGGTGTGCGTTGCATTAAGTTTTTATTCTACGCCTGTCGGCCCAGTGGATCCGACTTCGGCATGCATTTTATAAAAGGGTTTGCTTCCTCCTGCATTTTCTAAGGGTTTGCTTCCCTGGGGTAAGGGCCGGTGCTGTAATTTTGGAGCGAACCCAGCATCTTCGGAATTGCGAGCCCTGCCACTTAACCAATTGCCCCCGCCGTCCCCATATCTAGTGTTTGAGTCTGGATGGACTAGCACATCAGTTCACCACCCTCCACGCCACCAATGCATCTTCATGTGACCTTGGTCCACCAATGCATTTTCATGTGACCTTGGACCACCAATGTATCTTCATGTGACCTTGGTCCACCAATGCATTTTCATGTGACCTTGGTCCACAAATGTATCTTCATGTGACCTTGGTCCACCAATGTATCTTCATGTGACCTTGGTCCACCAATGCATTTTCATGTGACCTTGGGCCACCAATGCATCTTCGTGTGACCTTGGTCCACCAATGAATCTTCCTGTCACCTTGGTCCATCAAACGTGTCCTACGCGGCCCTTAATCTATTGTACATATCCTTTATGTACCATTGATCCACCAAACGTGTCCCTCCACAGAATGTACCACTGATCCATCAAACTTGTCCCTCCACAGAATGTACCATTGATCCACCAAACTTGTACCCACATAGAATGTACCACTGATCCACCAAACTTGTACCCACATAGAATGTACCATTGATCCACCAAACGTGTCCCTCCACAGAATGTATCATTGATCCACCAAACTTGTCCCTCCATAGAATGTACCATTGATCCACCAAACTTGTCCCTCTATAGAATGTACCATTGATCCACCAAACGTGTCCCTCCACAGAATGTACCATCGATCCACCAAACTTGTCCCTCCATAGAATGTACCATGTATCCACCAAACGTGTCCCTCCACAGAATGTACCCTTGATCCACCAAACTTGTACCCATAGAATGTACCATTGATCCACCAAACTTGTCCCTCCATAGAATGTACCATTGATCCACCAAACTTGTCCCTCCACAGAATGTACCATTAATCCATCAAACATGTCCCTCCTCAGAATGTACTACTGATCCATCAAACATGTCCCTCCACAGAATGTACTCTTGATCCACCAAACTTGTCCCTCCACAGAATGTACCCTTGATCCATCAAACTTGTCCAGACACAGAATGTATAATATATGCACCAAACTTGTACCCACGCGGCTTTTGATCTATAAAACATATCCTTGTTACATTGTTGCATGAAACTTGTCCTGTCCCCATCCGGCCCTTTGTCCTTCGAGCGTATCTTCGTGTACCTATGTTCAATCAAGCTTGTCCCTAAAAGGCTTAGTCACCGAACTTCCTTCTGTATCCCCTGTTCTCTCAAACCTAGCTCCAAGTGGCCCTCCGTATGGGTACAGTTTAAGACCCATGCCCGGTTTTAAGACCGTTCTCAAACAATGGCCAAACACGAGAGCAACTTTGCTAAGCCAGACCGATAATAAAACAGCCTCTATCGCAGTGTCAGTTAATTCAATAAATTGGCATTAGTCCTTAGAGATTTAATGTATACTATTACTAATGACATCCATAATAATATACAAACAATATATTATTTATACAGGCCAAAGAAGAATGATACGGCTTCACTAACAGATGTCTCTGCCACATTTCTGGTTTTAGACCACATGCGTCATTTTACCGCTCCAGAAGGCCGGAGTATTGGGGCCACCAATGATCTCACTTGCGACAAAAATCCGCATCTACCAGTCCTGCGTGGTCCCAGTCCTGCTTCACGGCTCCGAAACCTGGACATTGCTGAAACATGACATATCGAGACTGGAAGCCTTTCACGTGCGCCACCAGCGGCGTAAATTGGGCATCCGATGGCATGACTACATCCGAAACGTGGAGGTCTCTGCTAATACAGGCCTCCACCCAATCTCAGAAACACTTGACCGGCGCCGAGTTTATTTGTTCGGTCATGTTGTACGGCTGGACCAGGAAACCCCTGCCCACAAGATACTGCACAAGTCGTTCCTCAGCGCCAAAAGTCTTCCCCCGACCGGCTGGAGGCGCAGAAGCGGCCGTCCCCGCACAGTACGTCTCCAGCAAGTAGCAACCTCCTCCTCCACCCTGGACGAGGCCTGGAACCACGCCACAGATGTGGGTCATGAATGTGGCCGACCGACGCAACGAGTCTCAGACGCCTAATCGAACATTATTATTATTACATCAGCCACCTTGCATGCAGCTTGTGTCAAAGCATACATGTGATGTCGTGGTGGTGGGTTTCTGGTAAAACGTCATAAGGTTACTAGCCCCATCCACTGACTGACTTAGTGGTTTTTTGTTCGGTATGTAGAGTAGGTGACAGTGGGCCTGTTTGTTTTTCTCTTCAACACGAGGTCAACAAATCGGGAGCAAGGCATGTACAAGATGTCCACATGTCAATCAATCAAGACCCGTCAACTGGCTCCGTGAGGTACATAGATCTTAAACAAAACTACCAAGCATGTCTTTCATTCACACGTCGCTGGAGCAAGGGTGGAGAGGGAGGGAGGGAGGGAGAGAGAGAGAGAGAGAGAGAGAAAGAGAGAGTGAGAATGGAAGACAGAAGAAACGATTGAAAGACTCCCTAAAAGATACTTCGAACAATTTCTCCATATATGTGTCCGCCCGGGTGATACTGGCTCCGAACGGCTTCGAATGGCGCACTGCTACCACACATGGTGATCGCATTGCGGAGAAAGGACCATTACTGATGCAGAAAAAGCGAGCTGCGCGTAATGATAGAATACAAAATGGCCCAATTACCAACACTATCCACGTGTGCCCTACGTGCGGTAGAGTTTGTCGTGCGCAGATCAGACTGTACAGTCCCATCTGAAAACACATAGCGAACGATGTCGCCATCTTTGCTTGCGATAGACTCTTATGTACCAAAACAAGCTGTTGTCGAGTAAGTCCTATACAGAGCTGACTAATTGACGTTTCTTCTTCTTCTTCTTCGTCGTCCGCAAACTCCCGTTATTGAGCCATGAAAAATGCTTTGCAAGTAGCAATTTAAGTTCGGAGAACGGAATGCGTTGTGTCGTAGTTTACATCTTGACTGGGATATTTGCCCCTTTTGGTCCGACACATCCAGCTACAGCAGGCATTTTAGCATTCCCTCTTCGATCCCTTCTCCTTAGCCAGTCTGCCCTATTACAGCCTGTTATCCAGGATCACCGCGTGGAGGTAAGAAATCGGTCTAAGCAGCTCTGAACCGCTGACCCTGACGCTTGGAGTAAACTTTTTAGTCGCTGACCGCTACAAGAACATGCACTGTTCAGCCTCTTGATACCATTGACGCTTTTTGAAAATAGTTGTCTTAGAATTATTGAAAATTATATGTGAAGCCAGAAATATGTTTCTACCATCATAAAAAGGGGAAGACTAACGCCTGGTCAAGCACAACATACTGGTCAGACATGCTAGTCAGGGTCAGACAAAATATACTGGTCAGCCATGCTAGTCAGGGTCAGACAAAATATACTAATCAGACATGCTAGCCAGGGTCAGACAATATACTGGTCAGACATGCTAGTCAGGGTCAGACAAAACATACTGGTCAGACATGCTAGTCAGGGTCAGACAAAACATACTGGTCAGACATGCTAGTCAGGGTCAGACAAAACATACTGGTCAGACATGCTAGTCAGGGTCAGACAAAACATACTGGTCAGACATGCTAGTCAGGGTCAGACAAAACATACTGGTCAGACATGCTAGCCAGGGTCAGACAAAACATACTGGTCAGACATGCTAGTCAGGGTCAGACAAAATATACTGGTCAGACATGCTAGCCAGGGTCAGACAAAATATACTGATCAGACATGCTAGTCAGGGTCAGACAAAACATACTGGTCAGACATGCTAGTCAGGGTCAGACAAAACATACTGGTCAGACATGCTAGTCAGGGTCAGACAAAACATACTGGTCAGACATGCTAGTCAGGGTCAGACAAAACATACTGGTCAGACATGCTAGTCAGGGTCAGACAAAATATACTGGTCAGACATGCTAGTCAGGGTCAGACAAAATATACTGGTCAGACATGCTAGTCAGGGTCAGACAAAACATACTGGTCAGACATGCTAGTCAGGGTCAGACAAAACATACTGGTCAGACATGCTAGTCAGGGTCAGACAAAACATACTGGTCAGACATGCTAGTCAGGGTCAGACAAAACATACTGGTCAGACATGCTAGTCAGGGTCAGACAAAACATACTGGTCAGACATGCTAGTCAGGGTCAGACAAAACATACTGGTCAGACATGCTAGTCAGGGTCAGACAAAATATACTGATCAGACATGCTAGCCAGGGTCAGACAAAATATACTGATCAGACATGCTAGTCAGGGTCAGACAAAATATACTGATCAGACATGCTAGTCAGGGTCAGACAAAACATACTGGTCAGACATGCTAGTCAGGGTCAGACAAAATATACTGGTCAGACATGCTAGTCAGGGTCAGACAAAATATACTGGTCAGACATGCTAGTCAGGGTCAGACAAAACATACTGGTCAGACATGCTAGTCAGGGTCAGACAAAACATACTGGTCAGACATGTTAGTCAGGGTCAGACAAAACATACTGGTCAGACATGCTAGTCAGGGTCAGACAAAACATACTGGTCAGACATGCTAGTCAGGGTCAGACAAAACATACTGGTCAGACATGCTAGTCAGGGTCAGACAAAACATACTGGTCAGACATGCTAGTCAGGGTCAGACAAAACATACTGGTCAGACATGCTAGTCAGGGTCAGACAAAACATACTGGTCAGACATGCTAGCCAGGGTCAGACAAAACATACTGGTCAGACATGCTAGTCAGGGTCAGACAAAATATACTGGTCAGACATGCTAGCCAGGGTCAGACAAAATATACTGATCAGACATGCTAGTCAGGGTCAGACAAAACATACTGGTCAGACATGCTAGCCAGGGTCAGACAAAACATACTGGTCAGACATGCTAGTCAGGGTCAGACAAAACATACTGGTCAGACATGCTAGTCAGGGTCAGACAAAATATACTGGTCAGACATGCTAGTCAGGGTCAGACAAAACATACTGGTCAGACATGCTAGTCAGGGTCAGACAAAACATACTGGTCAGACATGCTAGTCAGGGTCAGACAAAACATACTGGTCAGACATGCTAGTCAGGGTCAGACAAAACATACTGGTCAGACATGCTAGTCAGGGTCAGACAAAACATACTGGTCAGACATGCTAGCCAGGGTCAGACAAAACATACTGGTCAGACATGCTAGTCAGGGTCAGACAAAATATACTGATCAGACATGCTAGTCAGGGTCAGACAAAATATACTGGTCAGACATGCTAGTCAGGGTCAGACAAAATATACTGATCAGACATGCTAGTCATGGTCAGACAAAATATACTGGTCAGACATGCTAGTCAGGGTCAGACAAAATATACTGATCAGACATGCTAGTCAGGGTCAGACAAAATATACTGGTCAGACATGCTAGTCAGGGTCAGACAAAATATACTGGTCAGACATGCTAGTCAGGGTCAGACAAAATATACTGGTCAGACATGCTAGTCAGGGTCAGACAAAATATACTGATCAGACATGCTAGCCAGGGTCAGACAAAATATACTGATCAGACATGCTAGCCAGGGTCAGACAAAATATACTGATCAGACATGCTAGCCAGGGTCAGACAAAATATACTGATCAGACATGCTAGTCAGGGTCAGACAAAATATACTGATCAGACATGCTAGTCAGGGTCAGACAAAATATACTGATCAGACATGCTAGCCAGGGTCAGACAAAATATACTGGTCAGACATGCTAGTCAGGGTCAGACAAAATATACTGGTCAGACATGCTAGTCAGGGTCAGACAAAATATACTGATCAGACATGCTAGCCAGGGTCAGACAAAATATACTGGTCAGACATGCTAGTCACGGTCAGACAAAATATACTGATCAGACATGCTAGTCAGGGTCAGACAAAATATACTGGTCAGACATGCTAGTCACGGTCAGACAAAATATACTGATCAGACATGCTAGTCAGGGTCAGACAAAATATACTGGTCAGACATGCTAGTCAGGGTCAGACAAAATATACTGATCAGACATGCTAGTCAGGGTCAGACAAAATATACTGATCAGACATGCTAGTCAGGGTCAGACAAAATATACTGATCAGACATGCTAGTCAGGGTCAGACAAAATATACTGATCAGACATGCTAGCCAGGGTCAGACAAAATATACTGGTCAGACATGCTAGTCAGGGTCAGACAAAATATACTGATCAGACATGCTAGTCAGGGTCAGACAAAATATACTGATCAGACATGCTAGTCAGGGTCAGACAAAATATACTGATCAGACATGCTAGTCAGGGTCAGACAAAATATACTGATCAGACATGCTAGTCAGGGTCAGACAAAATATACTGATCAGACATGCTAGTCAGGGTCAGACAAAATATACTGATCAGACATGCTAGTCAGGGTCAGACAAAATATACTGATCAGACATGCTAGTCAGGGTCAGAAAAAATATACTGATCAGACATGCTAGCCAGGGTCAGACAAAATATACTGATCAGACATGCTAGTCAGGGTCAGACAAAATATACTGGTCAGACATGCTAGTCAGGGTTAAGCAAAATATACTGATCAGACATGCTAGTCAGGGTCAGACAAAATATACTGGTCAGACAAAATATACTGGTCAGACATGCTAGTCAGGGTCAGACAAAATATACTTTCTTCTTCTTCTGCGTACACAGTCAGACAGCAACCATTATTTTTTCGAAAAAAGCGGCGGTCGTCCTGAGACTCTCGCCACTACCATAGAGCTTGTCTTGCAGTTCCACTGGCAATGGCCACATCTGCTCTCTCTGATCCCCGTATGTCGGGCAGTTCTGCAGCAGATGTTCAGTAGTCATTTTACCAGTACCGCACGGGCATTCGTCGGTACACCCTATCTTCAATTTGTTGAATAGGTGGTACCTCAGTCTATTGTGGCCAGTGCGAAGTCTGAAGACAACGACCTGCTCTCTTCGGTTCAACTGGTAATAGGCATCGTTTTTGGTGTAACCAGTATGTTCGGTTTCCCATTTGGTAATGTACCTGGCTTTGATAAGCCGTTTTGACTCTTCGTACGTCATACTGGTATCTGTTTGTGGTAGCCTTGCACCTTCTTTTGCCAGTCTGTCTGCCTCCTCGTTGCCTTGGATGTTGCAGTGTGACGGAACCCACTGTACCACTACCCTTTTTGGTGCGGACAGCTGGCACAGTTTGCAGAGTGCTGCTCTTAAGTCATTAAGCTCAGTGTTTTTCTGGCTTTTTAGCGCTGTGACTACGGCGAGAGCATCTGTCAACAAGACTATGTGGCTCTCATTTTCACTGTGTGTTGCCATTTCTTCCACTGCCGCCCTCAGTGCCTCTGCCTCCGCTCTGAAATTGCTTGTGTACTTACCAGTAGCGAATGACAGTGTTATTTTTCTGCCATTTGGTAGGTTCAGGAATGCTCCTGCCCCTCCGTTCTGTGTAGTGTTAGACAAAATATACTGATCAGACATGCTAGCCAGGGTCAGACAAAATATACTGATCAGACATGCTAGCCAGGGTCAGACAAAATATACTGATCAGACATGCTAGCCAGGGTCAGACAAAATATACTGATCAGACATGCTAGTCAGGGTCAGACAAAATATACTGATCAGACATGCTAGTCAGGGTCAGACAAAATATACTGGTCAGACATGCTAGTCAGGGTCATACAAAATATACTGATCAGACATGCTAGTCAGGGTCAGACAAAATATACTGATCAGACATGCTAGCCAGGGTCAGACAAAATATACTGATCATACATGCTAGTCAGGGTCAGACAAAATATACTGATCAGACATGCTAGTCAGGGTTAAGCAAAATATACTGATCAGACATGCTAGTCAGGGTCAGGCAAAACATACTGATCATACATGCTAGTCAGGGTCAGACAAAATATACTGATCAGACATGCTAGTCAGGGTCAGGCAAAATATACTGATCAGACATGCTAGTCAGGGTCAGACAAAATATACTGATCAGACATGCTAGTCAGGGTTAAGCAAAATATACTGATCAGACATGCTAGTCAGGGTCAGGCAAAACATACTGATCAGGCATGTTAGTTAGGGTCAGGCAAAATATACTGGCCAAGACCCTCATCTCGACTTCCTCGTAGGCGTCTCTGGAAATAGCTGTTTTCATGGCAGCCTGGCGACATGAGGGGTCGACATGACCTCCGTAGTAGTGAGCGACACGCAGATGAAGCCAAGCATAGCACAGCCGTCTGGAGGACTTTGGGCCACCTTCATCAGAACGCTCTTGATGTGAGGAAAGCTACTGCAACCTGTCAGTTAATTTCCTTTTCAGGGCGCACAAAAGAGTACACATACTCCTTGTGGGCATTCGAAAAAATAACAATAACAACAACCATCATAAGAAAAATAAAGCGGTCATACATCGGGCATATGCTTAGAATAAACAGGAACAGACTACCATTACAAACAGTTATGTAGGCTCCAGATGGCAGCAGCAAGAGAGGAAGCCAAAAAGAGACACTTACTAGAACGATCATTAGAGAGGGCTCAAGCAGGAGTACAACATACAAGAGGTTGTCCACCGCAAGAGATGATGGCGCATCATCAGACGGCTGTGTCTTAATTATGTAACTTGCGCTGTATGTGGATGTGAGGGAAGTAGCCACGCTGGTTATCAACCTCACTCTCTCGTCCGGAGCTAATTTGGACCAGTGGCAAGACATAAGTCAAGACGACTGGGGGTAACGTAGTCCCACCTACCTTGAGTCCATGAGTCCCTTGAAACTTGCGGGATTCGATCGTCCACCGTTTCTATTCATCGTTTAGAGAGGCGAGTGCCCTAGCTCTCGACAACATCACTCACCGTGTGAGCGAAGTGTTATAGACATGTTGCTAACCGGGCAGGGCACAATCTCCCCAAGGCGATGTGTCATGTTGCTAACCGGGCAGGGCACAGTCTTCCCAAGGCGATGGGTTAGCAGCAAAGATGGCCCCGTAATTGGTTGCGGGTCTACATTGCTCTTCTATTTTAGTTCATTACAGATGCCGCCAGACCATGGATTTGCTGGTAATTCCCACTAGTCGACGACTTACACTTGTGTTCACGGAAAGGTGTTATTTTCCATTTGAACTGGTTAATTCGTTCTTTTTGTGTGTTTTATTCCGTCTGATTATCCTGAAATGGACATAAGCTATACGAATAGCACCACTCTTAAACATGTGTCATATTTCACGGTCTAGTTCACCCAGCTGAACTTCAAGAGATTGCTGCCCATCGCCCTAGCTGAAGACAGGGTCAGCTTCGTTGTATGAAATTTAGACACAACTGTAATGAACTGCCACCTGGAGAGAGATAGGCTCCGTCAGGTGTGCAGCGGCCCAAGACACACTGTTGTTGTAAGGCAGGACCTACTACTACAAAATGCAATAACGGTGCCTCAACGACCTTCTAGGTTATGGGACTGATGATGATGATGTGTTAGTCCATTTTCATTGGCCCGTGTGTACATTTCCCATTCACACCAAAAACAGACACTGTAAGCAAACTGAACGAAGGACGCCAATCTCGTGAAGTTTAGCCGTGTGCACATGACCATGGATATACGACACCGGGTAACCGAAATACTGTACTATTGTAGATAGCCCAAGACCATGCCAGAATAATCGACGGGAAAAACACCCCAACACGAACGAACTAACCAGTCCAAACGGAAACCACAACACGTTTCAGTGGACACAAGTGTAAGTCGTCAACTAGTGTAAATTCCAGTCAAATCCGTGGCCTGCCCGCAGCCATAATGGACTAAAACACGAGAACAAGACTTGACCGCATCCGGATAGGCGCCATCATGGTGCGGTTTGTCTTAGTCGGCCTGTACATCTACAAGTACGGTTCTAACTCTTGCCCGAGTTGGTAAGTAGCGCCACGCAGTTCAAACAGGAGAGTGCTTCTCTGCCGTATGTGCCGTGTTTGTTGTGCAAAATACATAGATGGCTATATATGACACCCCTTTCACTTTCTGTATTTGAGACATTTCCATGGGATGAGGCAGCCGGTCTCATTCACAACCCTCTCGTGTAATAAGATAAGGAAAAGTGTGACAAAAGATATGTCCCGCAATACAGTCGGAGATTAGACAGGACAGTGAACGGAATAGAACAATTTAGCTAGACAGGAGACTGCGGTGAAGAACCACGGTAGAGAAGACGTGGTCAGCTGCAGTAACATGTAAGAAGCCGAAGAGCGTGCAACTTATGTTGTTGATGTTGAATGTCCATAATGAGGAAGTTTTCTAAATTGTACGAGCTGAAAAAATGAGTTGAGCCCGGAACATGTACGTGGATGCACTAGCGCGTAGCTCAGATGAAATCAATGACACACGCAACTAGATGAATCGAGATGCAACTTCCCCTTACAGGTTTATCTGTATTGAGATCATGCTAACAAATACGTAGTGTTGTCTTCGAGACACATCACACGAATAAAATGAAGCACAGCAACAATCATAAACACGCACACATATTCTTAGGGGGTCTCCGTAGTGAAGTGGTCAAGCCATTTGCATCGTGTTCAGACGACCGGGGTTCGATTTCGAGCTGCGGTGGTTGGTTCATCGCTGGAGCTAAGGAGTTCCTGCTTTGTGCGATACTCTCAGCAGGTGTGGATACCGTTCTGTGGAGAGAAACCGAGTCATACGCGGAGGGAAACCCGCGACGATTCAGTCAAGACCTCCCTTTTAAAGACATTCTAACAGTCGTCTCCACTTGAAGGAGGGTTCTGGAAATAGCTCTCACACATTTACACACTTCATCACCTGCTCTGTCGACCAAGGTAGGTGACCACTGATCCCCACTTCATCACCTGCTCTGTCGACCAAGGTAGGTGACCCCTGATACCCACTTCATCACCTGCTCTGACGACCAAGGTAGGTGACCACTGATCCCCACTTCATCACCTGCTCTGTCGACCAAAGTATGTGACCCCTGATCCCCACTTCATCACCTGCTCTGTCGACCAAGGTAGGTGACCACTGATCCACACTTCATCCCCTGCTCTGTCGACCAAGGTAGGTGACCACTGATCCCCACTTCATCCCCTGCTCTGTCGACCAAGGTAGGTGACCACTGATCCCCACTTCATCACCTGCTCTGTCGACCAAGGTAGGTGACCACTGATCCCCACTTCATCCCCTGCTCTGTCGACCAAGGTAGGTGACCACTGATCCCCACTTCATCCCCTGCTCTGTCGACCAAGGTAGGTGACCACTGATCCCCACTTCATCACCTGCTCTGTCGACCAAGGTAGGTGACCACTGATCCCTACTTCATCACCTGCTCTGTCGACCAAGGTAGGTGACCACTGATCCCCACTTCATCCCCTGCTCTGTCGACCAAGGTAGGTGACCACTGATCCCCACTTCATCCCCTGCTCTGTCGACCAAGGTAGGTGACCACTGATCCCACTTCATCACCTGCTCTGTCGACCAAAGTATGTGACCACTGATCCCCACGAGTTCAGTCGCTGATGGGATAACTGTCTCGTTGATCGTCTATGGATCTGATTACGCACACAGGGTTGGCTGATACTCTTGTTCTACCAATCGATCGCTTGTTCAATATGATAACGAATTATTCACTTGTTTTCCGTTCCTGTGTCATAAGTGGGACAACGTCTCTACTATTGAGCTTTCATTCAGGGATGAAAAGCTATTCTAAGCCACCTTGAATTGTGACTTTAGCCAATGGTGTACACTCGCTAAATATAGAGGTGGAATCAAGAACACAGAAAGCTAATTCCTATCAGCTCTCACCTATAGAAACGCATTCCAAAGGAGCTTATACCAACTCTCTGTTACCAGTGCCAGACTTGGAATCTCACCAAGGCACAAGAAAGACAAATCATGGTATGCGAAATGAGGTGTGAGACAGGCTGTCGGGGTCACAAGGCTGCCGGGGTCACAAGGCTGTCGAGGTCACAAGGCTGTCGGGGTCACAAGGCTGCCGGGGTCACAAGGCTGCCGGGGTCACAAGGCTGCCGGGGTCACAAGGCTGCCGGGGTCACAAGGCTGCCGGGGTCACAAGGCTGTCGGGGTCACAAGGCTGCCGGGGTCACAAGGCTGTCGGGGTCACAAGGCTGCCGGGGTCACGGAAGGTGGGTGCAACACCGTGCGTGGAATACATGGAAAGGCAGAGAATAAAATGGTTCGGACACCTGACAAGTATGCAACCAAAGTTACCAGCTGCTCGTATCTACAATACCAGACATAAGGGTTGCAGAGCAAGAGGCAGACCACGAAAAAGATGGATAGATGGTGTCAGTGAGACACTGAAGAAACTTGGAATTACAACATAATCGGTGACAAATATGGCACACGACAGAAAAATACATCTCCCCAAGTGCATAGATAGATGATGATGAACAATCACATTATTAATAATCTATTACGAAATGTCCCAACTGTGGTAGTGGTCGTATTTTCGTGAGTGTGGCGTACATAGATTTCCCCATCAATCACTTTGGCCATTAGGAGACACAAGCGGACATGGAAAACATTGACATACAAAATGTGTACCCACCTTAGATGGAGTCCGTCCTGTGTTCTGATCGCTGACAGCGACACGCAGCTAGTCTGGATCACACTGGGAACGACAGCTGGCGTTGAGAGTTGGTCTAGAGTAGGTATTTGCAAGTGGCGCAGACAACACGACTGCACATTCCCCACATTCCTGGGTAGAATATAATTCCTCGAGTATTACAACGATGAGAATGTATGCATGCACTGAATTGTATGCGAACCTCTCTTTTTCTTTCCCTCAGTCTTGCCTCATTCACTCCCAGAACCAGACACTGTTTAGTTTTTTGTTTGTTCTTTTTGCGTTCGGCAAGAAGTGTGCGTTGCACTATGTTTTTATTTTGCGCCTGTCGGTCCAATGCACCCGACTTCAGCATATATGTTATGTAAGGGCCTGCTTCGTCCTACATTTTCTAAGGGTTTGCTTCCCCGGGGTGATCGCAGGAGCTGTGATTGGGGAGCGAACCCAGCACCTTCGGTTGTGAGCGTATCATGGTCTGGTCGGTTTATCCATCCATCATAGTAATTTTGGTTATATTATCTATCTATCTATCTATCTATCTATCTATCTATCTATCTATCTATCTATCTATCTATCTATCTATCTATCTATCTATCAATCTATATATATATATATATATATATATATATATATATATATATATATATATAATTAGGACAAACATTTACTGAAGTCTCTAACAACTTTATACCCCGACAGAAGTCAACTACCATGGGAAAACCTATAAACCTGCATATGGGTGATATGTTAAAAAATCCAATACTCACATAACTATCTCTGGCTATCAGGCTACTATGTGGGAAGTTGTTACAGACTTCAGTAAAGGTTTGTCTCATAGTAGTTAGACTACTGTATTAGACTTGTACTGCGAATGTATTCTCACGTGGCTATAGAGACCAATCTCTTTTCTCTTCTCTCTCTCTGTATATATATAATTTGACAGATAAGCATGTAAGACGTTGATTTAAAGACGTGTAGCGATAGATAAATGAGTCGGCCACGTGTTGATAACGATTGGTGTACAAAGTCCCACTAACATCAATAGGAGCAGGGATAGTAGGCATGTAAATCGATATACGATCAGATAGATACAAGCCTACAGGCAGGCGAGTTGATAACCCACTCTAAGCCTGAGTGACTGTGGAAGGCTAGGTAAGGATGAATGAGCCACGGTGGGGAACGTGTGAATGAATCGGGCCTGGCTAGAAGCATGGCATTCCTAGCATACCTTCGCGTGTATATGTGCGCGCGCGCATGCTCAAGTGGGGTTCGGGGGGAAAGAAAGGTATGTAGGCGCCACGGGGCTCTGCCGGGGATGAGTCACAGAGAGGAATAAAAACATAAAAGCACAGGTGAGGGCGCATAAACCGTTTTATTAGCAACGCTAAGTTTATTACTAGGCTGTCCGTGTACAGGATCGACGTGGTCCACAAATCCTAACCCGGTGGCCCTCAAGATTAATGACAACACAATGTGGGATACGCGGAACGATTCGAGCAGAAGGTTAGTCACCCCATTTGGAAACACCCTATGGTGATTCTTTCTATTACGAGGAGGCTGATACATTCATTCCTACATCTTAGTCTTAGCCGACCTGTACTTATACAGTGGCGGGTGCCTCTGTGCAGGTCCCAGCTCTGGCGTGAGCTGGACGTAGCCGGGAGGAGAATTTCCAGCTGAGCGGGCTAGGCTTGAGCAGCTTATTACTTCGCTGTGTTGGGACAAGTGTCGTGGAGGGTGGTTACCGACGTGCGAGTCCATCTTAATAGACTCTGACACTAGAGCAAAGACGATCCGCAGCCTCTTAGGCGCCATCTATGCTGCTCTTAAAAACCATGTAACCATGGCCGGTGTTATGCCATGTCACACAGTTAGTCGCCTCTTACGGCATGTTCTCTGTGGTGCTATTCTTGTCCTTGTGTCACAAGGACCCAGAAGGACCGCTTATGTAACCAATGTCGATCTTGGTCCTTACTAGAAACACATAAGAGTAAAATCTAGAACTATGAGATGCGCTGTGTCAAAGGTGCAGCCGGAAAGACAATCCGTGACCGAATTTGCAACAGCACACTGAAGCAGATAGTGGAGACAAATCCAGTTAGTGCCTACATTGACGTCCACACAATCAAGTGGTTTCGTCATTTAAGTCAGAATGCATTATGACCAGTCTGCAGCGAAGCATATCATATTCTGGTCTCCGGCCCACGTGCAAGGGCAGTCCTCGACATCGGTGTATCGAGGTTGTCTCTGACAATCTAGGAGGATTACACCTAACGACAGAACAAGCCTCCCACTTGGTGATTACAAGAAATCTACATTACACCTAGCGACAGAACAAGCCTCCCACATGGTGATTACAAGAAATCTAGATTACACCTAACGACATCGCAAGCCTTCCACTTGGTGATGACAAGAAATCTACATTACACCTAACGACATCGCAAGCCTCCCACATGGTGATTACAAGAAATCTACATTACACCTAACGACATCGCAAGCCTCCCACATGGTGATTACAAGAAATCTACACACAACATCTCTCGGCAAGGGCAGTAGGACAAAAGAAGAAGAAATTGTTAATATTCAATTTTGAGGTTACTGTTTCGACTTTTTGTAGGCTCGCGCCAACCCTCTTTGGGGTCTTCTCCATGCTCCTATCCTACGCTTGTGGCACATCTGTGGACGTGTTTATCTACACACCAGGTCAGATGGGCGGCTGTTTAACCTGTCCCGACTGCGTGCGAGGACCAAGGTGAGGACGGTGCTCATTCGGGAAATGCAATTTGCGGATGATGCTGTTCTGGTGACAAATAGAGAGGAGGCCTTGCAGATACTGGGAGACAAGATTCACCGAGGGGTGCAAGCCGTTTAGTCTCACCAAAAGTCTGAGATTCACCGAGGTGTGCAAGCAGTTTGGTCTCACCAAAAGTCTGAGATTCACCGAGGGGTGCAAGCAGTTTGGTCTCACCAAAAGTCTGAGATTCACCGAGGGGTGCAAGCAGTTTGGTCTCACCAAAAGTCTGAGATTCACCGAGGGGTGCAAGCAGTTTGGTCTCACCAAAAGTCTGAGATTCACCGAGGGGTGCAAGCAGTTTGGTCTCACCAAAAGTCTGAGATTCACCGAGGGGTGCAAGCAGTTTGGTTTCACCAAAAGTCTGGAAAAGACAATAGTCTGCGCACAGGACATTCACACTACGTCATCCACAAAGATTGATGGCGTCACTCTGGAGGTCGTCCACAGTTTCACTTATCTGGGGTCTGCCATCAGTAAACTTCTCTTGATCGAGAAGGAGATAGTAGGCTTGGTAGGGCAATTACCGTCATGGCCTGCTTGACGAACATAGTCTGGGAAAACACTGCGTTGTCTCACTACACCAAGGTCCGGGTCTATCAGACCTTCGTTCTTGGCACTCTCGTGTATGGAAGAGAGACTTGGAGCACTTACACTAAACAGGAACGGCGGCTCAGCATCTTTCACATGGCGGTGTCTACGCGTATATTGGAGATTGGATGGCGAGAGAGAGAGAGAGAGAGAGATAGAGAGAGAGAGTAACATAATACAGTCTTACAGAGAGCAAACACTCACAGCATGTACCGTAACTCGATGTTGAACAGGGACGTCTACTGTGGTTGGGACATGTTTATCGCATGGAAGACGAGAGGCTGGCAAAGGATATCCTTTATGGACAGCTAGCCAATGGAGTTGGAAGAATCGGCCGTCCCACACTGCGAATCAAGGACGTATACAAGAGGGACATGAAGTCATGTGACATCCCATCCGTGGGAAGAAATTGCTCAGGATTGAGCTGTCTGGAGACAGTCAGTTGGAGGGGGCATACTGGCTGCTGACGCTGGTAGAGGTCTTCTGGCTGCAGAGAAAAGAGAAAGACTGAAGAGATCAAGGAACAGCCAGGCAAGCTAGGTCAATCCCAGTATCTGTTACCAATAGTTAGGTTGGTAGGCCCTGGAATATTCGATGACATTTTTTTTTGGCGGGGGTGGTAATGGTGGAAGCGTAAATTAGAGCGAGGTAGACCCGCAGCATGTTGGGCGCTCGGCTAACCACATAACCAAGAAACGATATTATAGCCACACAGTCCAATTTTTGCGACATATTCTCTGTGGGGCGAGAATGCCTAGAATAAATTGAGTCGATTTTTAACTTGAATTTTGCACAAGTAGCCAACTCATTTCGATTTCCAAATACCAATGGATTTATTAACGTGAGCACCATGCACGCGGGTGTCCAATCTCACTATTCAAAAATCAGGGGACATTTTTACTAGAAGATCCACCTAAAACAATTAGTACATTCAGTATATCCACTCCAATGTCTAATCTCGCCAGGACTTCTTTATTTGCTTACTTTTCTACCCACGAAATGCGACCCATTCTTACGTGCATGGACATTTCAAAGGACTATTTTGTCCACCAACTGCTTGCTTATCTTTCCCGTTTTCGCACTGCCTAGTAATCAAGGTCATAAATAACACGAAGGCTATGATTGACAGTGCATGCGACGTCAGCACGCTCCTGTACGGCAGCGAGACTTGGGCAACCTATGGTAAACAAGAGGACCTTCCGTCTACGGCGTCTGTGATCAATTCTTAGAATTACGTTAAAGGACAGAGTGACGAATACAGAGGTTCACTCTCATACCGGTCGGCGTTCACTCTCATACCGGTCGGCGTTCACTCTCATACCGGTCGGCGTTCACTCTCATACCGGTCGGCGTTCACTCTCATACCGGTCGGCGTTCACTCTCATACCGGTCGGCGTTCACTCTCATACCGGTCGGCGTTCACCCTCATACCGGTAGGCCCTTAGGCAGACTGCGATGACCTGGTCATGTTCGTCGATTGGAAGATAGTTGCATTTGCCAAATATGTCCGCTATGGACAGTCGAATTACCACAGCTCGTGCTCAAAGATGTATGTAAGCGTCACATGATGGCCCTGGACACGAGTCTGACATCTTGGGAGGACGAAGCTGCAGATCGGTCCAGATGGAGATGAACCTGAAGAGCCACCTCATGCTGGGTGGCAATAAGCTCGGTTACACGGAGAAGTAAACAACGCCGCAAGTAGAGAGGACATAAGTCAGTAGAGTCATGACTGAAAACGGCTACTACAGAGAGTTACCTCTCCAAGGTAGCATCATCCCATAGTCAGTTACCACCCTAATGTCGCATCATCCCATAGGTACCACTCCAAGGACGCACCAGCCCATAGCTACCACTCTAAGGTCGCATCATCCCATAGTCAGCTACTACTCCAAGGTCGCATCATCCCATTGTCAGTTACCACTTTAAGGAAGTATCATCCCATAGTCAGTTACCACTTTAAGGTCCCATCATCCCATAGTCAGGTACTACTTTAAGGTCGCATCATCCCACAGTCAGTCAGGACTGAAAGGGGCTACTACTATTATACTGATCTTTCGTTCTTGTTCCTTGGCCAGGCTACACGCTGACAATGATAATTGAGAGTTGGTATGGCAAGCTGTTTATAAACGCATTAAGATACTAATTGTCCCAACTTCTTCATCACTGACCAGTGTGGCTGATTCACTCAGATCTCCAGGAACACGATGGTGGTAGGACGGATGACGCAGATGTCGCGAGACGTTGTTAGAATTGGACAGTCGGATTCCCTTCGTTCATATCAGTTTTTGAGATGACGGTTGAGTGTCAGCCGACGCGGACGCGGCCGGGTACGACGTCATCGCATAGATGTGCGGTACACGGGACGGTTGAAGCAGAGCCTACTGTAGATACTGGACTTCGGACTCGCGGAGAAACCCCTTTGAAACGTCACATTCCAAGGCTAACTAAATGATGGAACTTTCATGTGTCAACTATTGTGAGTTTCACAATACCCGTCAATGCAGGCTAATATCTCAATAACCCTTGCACCGATAAGCGTGATTTTTTGGACGTGGACTTGTCTTTTCAATTTACATTTTGTCAGATAGCGACAAAGTAGGCAATTGTTGAAGCCCCATTCTGGGCTACAGGTGGCTGCATTATCAAACCATGACCTATTGCAGTCCCGTGTCGCACCTCAATCCGACTGACCCAACCCTAGTTGCAAATTCTTTTCCTGAAGTTTCAGATCCAATTTGTCGACTTCCCGAACCTACAATGTTCTATCGACTATATATTGTACATTATGGAGATCTGCTGAGAGCACGGGTTCGGCCTGGCACATAATTAATTCTTCTACTGTACCGAAATCAAAAGACAGAGATGTATAAGGAAATGTCCTTTTAGTGAAGTCCACACCAAAATTACTCTATACGCCAAAGAATGTCTCTATACGACCAAAATTACATTATGCACTCCAACAAATGTTTACACCAACAAATCAAAATATTAATTAATAAAAATACACCAAAACGACAAACGCCAATACGCCAAAGAAAGAAAGACAGAGAGAGAGAGACACACACACACAAATTCATGTAGTCACAAAAGCACGCACACAAAAACATGTCTTAGTATAAATAAAACCATGCACCTAAAACAAAAACATCAAGGAGGCTTCTTGGGCTAGGGGTTCATAATCTGAACGCACCAGATTCGAATAACTCCCGAGCCCAGTTTTACAGACACGAGTTATTATTCTCGGTGCGATCGCCTCTTCGCGTACGGAAAGCAATGGCAACCTGCCATGGAACGCTCAAATAGGCTGACGGTTCTAAAAAGCGACGTTCTGCGAAAGACTTGCTACTTATTTTTTCAAAAAAAATAAATCATGTTTGAATATTTAGTTCTATCAAACAAACCCCAAAACACCAAACTAAGTCTTAACAGCAAATACCTGCAGCCAAACGACAACCCAAACTACCTGGGATTCACATTTGATCGGCGCATGACATGGAAAAGTCAGATCGAAATAAACCGAATGAGAGCCAGAGAAAGAATGGCAATCATGAGGAAACTTGCTGGCACAAGCTGGGGAGCAGACGAAAGTATACAAAAGAAACTGTACACTGGAAGAGTGAGACCAGTTCTCGATTATGGCATTGCGGCATGGACAACAGCAGCAAAGGCGAACCTCGATAAAATTAGCAAACTCCAAAACCAAGCCATGAGAGTTATAAAGGAGGCATGAAGTCAACGCCAATTGTAGAACTTGAAAAGATTACAAAACTGCAATCCATGACCGACAGAAGAGACTGCAGAGCCCAACAGCAAGCAGAGAAACTCAGAAGACTGACTGACCATCCAATGCACCAGAGACTTAACAATCTCGGAAATAGGAAACTAAAGCGGAGAAACTTTGCAGAAATAGCCAAAGCAAAGATGAACGAAGACCCTATGAATGCACTAACAACACCAAAGCCCATCCCTACTGTTCGAAAACCTACCTGGAGGCAGCATATATTTCCAGAGGTGGTAGAAAATATACCAGGTATTGGAAACAAAAACTGCCAGACTGAAAAAGAAAGGAGAGATACTACCCTGAGCTACATAACGGAAAACTACCCAAGCATGGACTTGACTCATGCATACACCAACGGTTCCGTAACAAACTCAACACAGAATGGAGGGGCAGTAGCATTTTTGAACCTACCAAGTGGCAGGAAAAATAACACTGTCATTCGCTACTGGAAAATTCACAAGCAATTTCAGAGCGGAGGCAGAGGCACTGAGGGCGGCAGTGGAAGAAATGGTGACAGGTAATAGGAATGAAAGCCATATAGTCCTGCTTACCGATGCCTTGGCCGTAGTCACAGCACTAAGAAACCAGAAAAATACTGAACTTAATGATCTAAGAGCAGTACTCTTTCAACTATGCCAGCAGTCCGCACCAAAAAGGGTAATCCCACTGCAACATCCAAGGCAGACAGACTGGCAAAAGAAGGTGCAAGACTACAACAACCAGATACGAGTATGACCTACGAAGAGTCAAAACGGCTTATTAGAGCTAGATACATGGCCAAATGGGAAACCGAACATGCTGGATACACAAAAAACGATGCCTATTACCAGTTGAACAGAAGAGAGCAGGTCGTGGTCTTCAGACTTCGCACAGGCCACAATAGACTTAGGTACCACCTATTCAATAAATTGAAGTTAGATGGCATTGACGAATGCCCATGTGGTACCGGGAAAATGACCGCTGAACATCTGCTGCAAAACTGCCCGACATACGAGGATCAGAGAGAGCAGATGTGGCCATCACCAGTGGCAACACTAGACAAGCTCTAAGGCAGTGTCGACAGCCTCAGGATGACCGCTGATTTTTTACTAAAAAATAAAGGTTGTTGTCTGACTGCGTACGAAGAAGAACAATATTTAGTTGTTAACATGTAGGACAATCCCATCCCTTTAATTAATATCTGCGAGTCTGGCGCACCTTCGTGACTCAACATTCCTGAAAGGCTCTGAAGTGACAGGTCCGACAAAAAGTCAGACACAGCTCCAAACTAAGCCTATCTACGCAGGCAGTCAAACCTATATGTCGCCACGTTTAAACTTGGTCGATGGTTAGTCATCAAGAGCAAGTGGCAATAAACCTGCTCAGCTGTGTTACAGCATAGATAGCTATCAGGGCATATATCACCTGAATGTCATATAGCATGTAGGTTAGATATCTCATGTGGGTCAGATACCTCACATGGGTCAGATACCTCATGTGGGTCAGATATCTCATGTGGGTCAGATACCTCACATGGGTCAGATACCTCATGTGGGTCAGATATCTCATGTGGGTCAGATACCTCATATGGGTCAGATACCTCATGTGGGTCAGATATCTCATATGGGTCAGATATCTCATGTGGGTCAGATACCTCACATTGGTAAGATATCTCATGTGGGTCAGATATCTCATGTGGGTCAGATACCTCATATGTGTCAGATACCTCATATGGGTCAGATACCTCATGTGGGTCAGATACCTCATGTGGGTCAGATACCTCATGTGGGTCAGATACCTCATGTGGGTCAGATACCTCATATGGATCAGATACCTCATATGGGTCAGATACCTCATATGGGGCAGATACCTCATGTGGGTCAGATACCTCACATTGGTAAGATATCTCATGTGGGTCAGATATCTCATGTGGGTCAGATACCTCATGTGGGTCAGATACCTCACATGGGTAAGATATCTCATGTGGGTTAGATATCTCATGTGGGTCAGATATCTCATGTGGGTCAGATATCTCATGTGGGTCAGATACCTCATATGGGTAAGATATCTCATGTGGGTCAGATATCTCATGTGGGTCAGATATCTCATGTGGGTCAGATATCTCATGTGGGTCAGATATCTCATGTGGGTTACATATCTCATGTATGTCAGATATCTCATGTGGGTCAGATTTCTCATGTAGGTCAGATGTCTCATGTAGGTCAGATATCTCCTGGAGGTGATATACCTGACGAAGGTCACATATCTCACGAAGGTCATATATCTCGTGTAGGTCGTATATCTCGTGAAGGTCATATATCTGACGAAGGTCACATATCTCACGATGGTCATATATCTCGTGTAGGTCGTATATCTCGTGTAGGTCGTATATCTCGTGTAGGTCACATATCTCGTGTTGGTCGTATATCTCGTGTTGGTAGTATATCTCGTGTAGGTCGTATATCTGATGTAGGTCGTATATCTGATGTAGGTCACATATCTCGTGTAGGTCGTATATCTCGTGTAGGTCGTATATCTCGTGTAGGTCATATATCTGATGTATGTCAAATATCTCGTGTAGGTCAGATATCTCATGTTCTTAGTCGACATGTACTTATACAGGAGCAGATGCCTCTGTTTTATTGGTTTTTTTCCGTTCGCCTTATTTTTTTAATTTCCCAAGGCGATGTGCGTTGTATTATCTTTTTATTTTGCGCGCGTCGACCCAGTGCATCCAACTTCAGCAAGCATGTTATGTAAGGGTCTTCTTCCTCCTGCATTTTCTAAGAGTTTGCTTCTCCGGGATAACGGCCGGTGCTGTGATGGGGATCGAACTCAGCACCTTCGGGTTGTGAGCCGTGTCCCTTAAGGACTAGCCACGCCGTCCCCCAGCTCTGGTTTGAGCTGGATGTAGCCGGGAGAAGGATTTCTTGCTTAGTGGGCTGGGCTCGAGCAGTTTAATACTCTGCTGGGTTTGGACACGCGCTTACAGAGGATGGTTAACCAATGTGTCAGTCCATCTCAATAGACTCAAACACTAGAGCAGAGTAGACCCGCAACCTGTTGAGCGTCATATGTGCTGCTCTAAACAAACCACCTAACCATGGCCGGTGTTATGCTATGTCGCACAGTTAGTCGCCTCTTATGATTAGCTCTCTGTGTGGCAGTGGTGCTATTCTTATTCTTGTCACATCCAGAGACACGGGCAGACCACTCTGGCATAGGTCATGTTGGGGCTGATATCCCATAATAACATATATGCTGTTTGTCTATCGTCTCCCAATTATCAGGGTCCATGACGCAGCTCTCCAGTGAGGCTTTCATAGTATTTTTGTAATGTTTTATTTGACCAGAGAGAGCCCGCTTGCCTGACTCACGCTCACCGTAGAATATTTTCTTTGGAAGCTGCTAATCTGACATGCGGACAACATGGCCAACCCATCTAAGCTGCGATTTATATAGAGTTGTGTCGGTGCTTGTAATAGTTGCCCATCGCATCAGATTATTGAAGAGAAATGTGTTTCTGATGGCTGTAAAGACCACTCCTGGAATGGCATTCTGTGTCACATGCAGGGAGCCCGACAGAGAATCGTTGTTGATATTGTTCTGTAGGGCAGCCTGCTTTCGCCGAGCCCTCGCGATGGCAACACTCTCTGTGATCTCAGCACCTGCGGTGATACTAGCGAGACCAGGTGGTACGGAATTAGCAAGAAGACAAAGACCACCCCACCTACGAGTCAATCCTGACTTACGGAAGTGTGTCATGGGCAATGGACATGTTTAAAGTATATCAATGAGAGATTCGGTGGTCTAGGGGATGTACGATCGGTTTTAAATCGCAACGTATCATGTTCGAATCATGTCATGCGTGTCAGACCTCATTTCACGGCACACCGCTTCTTCCAGTCAACCCAGCTGAAAATGGGTACGGGACGTCCGTGCTCTATTGGCAGCAATGGGGGAAGGGGGGGGGGGTGTATGTCTCTCGAGGTAAGGTGTCCGCCTTGGGTGCCGGAGGTCGCGGGTTCAAATCACGATGACGATTGAGATTTTCTTCCCGTGGATCTTCTGGTAAAAATTCCCCTGATATTTGGGTAGTGAGATCGGACTCCCGTGTTCAGTGTCGTGCATGTTAAAAATTCCTTGGCAGTTGGAAATCGAAAAGAGTAGGTTCAACGGCCGCTGCCCGGGCAAAATCCAAGTTAAAAATCTACCGAAGATGGTTTGTTAAGAGCAACTATAGATGGCGCCTAACTGGCCGTGGGTCTACTTCGCTCTAGAATTTGAGTCATTAAGATGGACTCGCACATAGAAGAACATTTCTTAAAAAAAACTGGTCGTATACGAACGACTCGCACATAGAAGAACATTTCTTAAAAAAACTGGTCGTATACGAACGACTCTGTAGAGTCTTCTAAACCAGTATAAAGACGCGAAGTTAAGTTAGTTCTATGAGTCCATTTTCCTTAAGTATATAATGTCCCACATTCTAATAAACTGCCAACATAGAATTGGCAAGATCATAATTTTGGACACTTGACACTCTTACACGACTCTAACTCGCGCCAAGGGTGAAGTCCTTCCATTACACTTCAAAAGTGTTGACCTCTGAGATCGCTCTAACTATGTATAAACATATGTATAAACAAACACAAGCGCATGCAAGCACTGGTTAATACGTCCCGATATCGCCTGAAGGACCAGGGTGGAAAGGACGTGCTTCCGTCAATTAGAACACAAAGAGGCAAACATTTAACCCCCCCCAAAAAATCCCCTACACAGAAAAACCACACACACAAACAGATACAAAACGCGCATACATACACGTCCAGAAGAAACATAAAAGAGTCTGGGGTTCAAATGGACGGGCCCTCGCGTGGAAAAACCAAAACAATAATGTCGTACCACTCTATTCCGATTACTAGGGTAGTCGAAAAGTTTTAGGCAGAGGACTACAGGCCGCTTCACAACTCCTGTCGCACCGTCGTGTGATGGCTATGTTTGTTTATTTAATTCACAACAGAAAAACAACACATGTCTTTACCAGGGATTTGATCCGATGCCCTCCTCCTCAGCAGATAGGAACCGAAACCATTCGGTCACGCGCTCCACCCTTCCTCAGTAGAATTCAGAAAGAAAGACCTTTGTCCCTTGATTCGCCATGAGAGGGCAACCACTTCGCGGGCAGGAAGATAAAGCGAGTTAGGAACACCTGCTTGACCGCAGGAGACGTCTGGTCAGGCAAAACATACTGTTTGGACAATGCTTGCAAGGGTCAGGCAAAACTGACTAATCGGACACTGTTTGTAAGGGTGAGGCAAAACATATTGATAGAACAATGCTTGTAAGGGTCAGGCAAAACATACTGATAGAACAATGTTTGTAAGGGTCAGGCAAAACATATTGATAGAACAATGTTTGTAAGGGTCAGGCAAAACTTAATGATAGAACAATGTTTGTAAGGGTCAGGCAAAACTTAATGATAGAACAATGTTTGTAAGGGTCAGGCAAAACTTAATGATAGAACAATGTTTGTAAGGGTCAGGCAAAACTTAATGATAGAACAATGTTTGTAAGGGTCAGGCAAAACTTAATGATAGAACAATGTTTGTAAGGGTCAGACAAAACTGACTGATAGGGGAATGGTAAGGGTCAGGCGAACAACACTGACACTTGTTCACCTCACTTCCACACAATCCTCTATGAAAACAGGCTGTATCAAGGCAGTCTGACTAACGAGGTTGGGGATAGACGAGATCCTCGTGGTATTGACCGACACGCAATTGAAGTCAAGCATAGTATAACCGCCTGAAGGACCCCGGTCGACCATCAGTTCGCTCTGAATGTTCTCTTTTTTTCCCGTTCGCATTATTTCTCTATTCCCAAGGCGGTGTGCGTTGCACTACATTTTCATTTTGCGCCTTTCGGCCCAGTGCATCCGACTTCGGCACGAATTTTTTGTAAGGGTCTGCTTCCCCTTGCATTTTCTTAGCGTTTGCTTCCCCGGGGTAACGGCCGGTAATGTGATTGGGGAGCGAACCCAGCACATTCGAGTTGTGAGCCGTGTCATTTAACCACTAGCCCACGCCCCCCCCCCCCCCGGCTGGGATGTGTGGAAAGCTACAGCAACCCGCCATTTTTAGGGAGTAAAAAAGAGTAAAATCGTTGTGGACATTCAGCAACAGCAACTACAAGCACCTCATAGTCAACCCAGCCAAAAAACCGCGCACTTGGCATGACAGTAGAATAACGACCATGGCACGACAGGAAACAACTAACACTAGAGCGGTAATGAAAACATAACAAGTCTCAATAAGAGCGGGCACAGATCAGACATTACGAATGCCAGCAAACACAATGCTAGGCACCTTCTGTCACTGTTACTGGCAATATTAAAACACTAGAGCGCACGAAGGACAGAACGACACAGAGACGACAGAGTCGTGTTGTAAAGGCAGCTGACTTGACATACCATACCAGCGTTCGTTGGTGGAGTGCCGGTAATGAGATGTAGCAGCACGATTCGCCGGTGACTAAGTGGATGAGGTGAGCCAGGAATGTTGAGCACGCTACACTCGCATACATTACACGCGTGCGTCCCGGCTAGCTAGTCAGCTGTGTGTGAGCGAGTGTGTATATGTGCCATCTGTCTAGATGACCGGAGCAACAAACATCGATATTAGCTATTGAGCGGGTACTCACACGTGTAACAGGTAGACATACTACTTCTGATCCCGATACGAGTTATTTCATTTGATGATATTCATGTATACAGTGGTTAGCCGGGGTCTTAATGTATGACAAGGACAATAACAGTACCAATATCCCACAGAGAGCATGTCGTGAGAAGCGACTTACTTTCCATGTCCTAAGCACTACTTCACACATCATTCTTCCAGTATGATTAGTGCCTAGGTGAAAAAGAGAAGCGACTAACTTTGTGACATGGCATAACACCGACCATGGTTAAGTAGTTTGTTCAGTGCAGCATAAATTGCGTCTAACAGACCTAGTCTACTTTGCCCTAGTGTTTGAGTCTATTAAGATGGATTTGCACATCGTTTAACTACTCTCCGCGACACTTGTCCCAACGCAGCGGAGTAATAAGCTGCTCGAGCCTAGCCCACTAAGCAGGAAATCCTCCTCCCGGCTACATACCAGAGCTGGGACCTGCACAGGTCAACTAAGAACTACGATTGACAGTGCACTTTTTTCTACAAGGGTCCTCAATTAGTGCATAGTTCCCCACTACCATCGATCTCGCCACATCTCTACACCAACTCCCCTCACCACATCTCTACACGAATTCCCTTCACCACATCTCCACACCACATCTCTACACCAACTCCCCTCACCACACAAACTCCCCATACCACATCTCCACATCAACTCCCCTCACCACATCTCTACACCAACTCCCTTCACCACATCTCTACACCAACTCCCCTCACCACATCTCCACACCACATCTCTACACCAACTCCCTTCACCACATCTCTACACCAACTCCCCTCACCACACCAACTCCCCATACCACATCTCCACACCAACTCCACTCACCACACCAACTCCCCTCACCACATCTCCACACCACCTCCGCTCACCACATCTCCACACCAACTCCCCTCACATCTCCACACCAACTTCCCTCACCACATCTCCACACCAACTCCCCTCACATCTCCACACCACCTCCGCTCACCACATCTCCACACCAACTCCCCTCACATCTCCACACCACCTCCGCTCACCACATCTCCACACCACCTCCGCTCACCACATCTCCACACCAACTCCCCTCACATCTCCACACCACCTCCGCTCACCACATCTCCACACCAACTCCCCTCACATCTCCACACCAACTCCCCTCACATCTCCACATCAACTTCCCTCACCACATCTCCACACCAACTCCCCTCACATCTCCACACCACCTCCGCTCACCACATCTCCACACCAACTCCCCTCACATCTCCACACCACCTCCGCTCACCACATCTCCACACCACCTCCGCTCACCACATCTCCACACCAACTCCCCTCACATCTCCACACCACCTCCGCTCACCACATCTCCACACCAACTCCCCTCACATCTCCACACCAACTCCCCTCACATCTCCACACCAACTCCCCTCACATCTCCACATCAACTTCCCTCACCACATCTCCACACCAACTCCCCTCACATCTCCACACCAACTCCCCTCACCACATCTCCACACCAACTCCCCTCACATCTCCACACCAACTCCCCTCACATCTCCACACCAACTCCCCTCACATCTCCACACCAACTCCCCTCACATCTCCACACCAACTCCCCTCACCACATCTCCACACCAACTCCCCTCACCACATCTCCACACCAACTCCCCTCACATCTCCACACCAACTCCCCTCACATCTCCACACCAACTCCCCTCACCACATCTCCACACCACATCTCCACACCAACTCCCCTCACCACATCTCCCCACCAATTCCCTCACATCTCCACACCAACTCCCCTCACATCTCCACACCAACTCCCCTCACATCTCCACACCAACTCCCCTCACATCTCCACATCAACTCCCCTCACCACATCTCCACACCAACTCCCCTCACATCTCCAACTCCCCTCACCACATCTCTACACCAATTCCCTTCACCACATCTCCACACCACATCTCCACACCACATCTCTACACCAACTCCCCTCACCACACAAGCTCCCCATACCACATCTCCACATCAACTCCCCTCACCACATCTCTACACCAACTCCCTTCACCACATCTCCACACCACATCTCTACACCAACTCCCCTCACCACATCTCCACACCACATCTCTACACCAACTCCACTCACCACACCAACTCCCCTCACCACATCTCCACACCACCTCCGCTCACCACATCTCCACACCAACTCCCCTCACATCCCCACACCAACTTCCCTCACCACATCTCCACACCAACTCCCCTCACATCTCCACACCACCTCCGCTCACCACATCTCCACACCAACTCCCCTCACATCTCTACATCAACTTCCCTCACCACATCTCCACATCAACTTCCCTCACCACATCTCCACACTAACTCCCCTCACATCTCCACACCAACTCCCCTCACCACATCTCCACACCAACTCCCCTCACCACATCTCCACACCAACTCCCCTCACATCTCCACACCAACTCCCCTCACATCTCCACACCAACTCCCCTCACATCTCCACACCAACTCCCCTCACATCTCCACACCAACTCCCCTCACCACATCTCCATACCAACTCCCCACACCACATCTCCACACCAACTCCCCTCACATCTCCACACCAACTCCCCTCACATCTCCACACCAACTCCCCTCACCACATCTCCACACCAACATCCCTCACATCTCCACACCAACTCCCCTCACATCTCCCCACCAACTCCCCTCACATCTCCACACCAACTCCCCTCACATCTCCACACCAACTCCCCTCACATCTCCACACCAACTCCCCTCTCCACACCAACTCCCCTCACCACGACAACTCCCCTCACCACATCTCCACACCAACTCCCCTCACCACATCTCCACACCAACTCCCCTCACATCTCCACACCAACTCCCCTCACATCTCCACACCAACTCCCCTCACCACATCTCCACACCAACTCCCCTCACATCTCCACACCAACTCCCCTCACCACATCTCCACACCAACTCCCCTCACCACATCTCCACACCAACTCCCCTCACATCTCCACACCAACTCCCCTCACCACATCTCCACACCAACTCCCCTCACCACATCTCCACACCAACTCCCCTCACATCTCCACACCAACTCCCCTCACATCTCCACACCAACTCCCCTCACCACATCTCCACACCAACTCCCCTCACATCTCCACACCAACTCCCCTCACCACATCTCCACACCAACTCCCCTCACCCCATCTCCACACCAACTCCCCTCACCACATCTCCACACCAACTCCCCTCACCACATCTCCACACCAACTCCCCTCACCACATCTCCACACTAACTCCCCTCACATCTCCACACCAACTCCCCTCACCACATCTCCACACCAACTCCCCTCACATCTCCACACCAACTCCCCTCACCACATCTCCACACCAACTCCCCTCACATCTCCACACCAACTCCCCTCACCACATCTCCACATCAACTTCCCTCATAACATCTCCACACCAACTCCCCTCACATCTCCACACCAACTCCCCTCACATCTCCACACCAACTCCCCACACCAACTCCCCTCACCACATCTCAACACCAACTCCCCTCACATCTCCACACCAACTCCCCTCACCACATCTCAACACCAACTCCCCTCACCACATCTCCACATCAACTTCCCTCACCACATCTCAACACCAACTCCCCTCACCACATCTCCACACCAACTCCCCTCACATCTCCACATCAACTTCCCTCACCACATTTCCACACCAACTCCCCTCACCAACTCCCCTCACCACATCTCCACACCAACTCCCCTCACCACTTCTCCACACCAACTCCCCTCACATCTCCAACTCCCCTCACCACATCTCCACACCAACCCCCCTCACATCTCCACATCAACGTCCCTCACCACATTTCCACACCAACTCCCCTCACCACATCTCCACACCAACTCCCCTCACATCTCCACATCAACTTCCCTCACCACATCTCCACACCAACTCCCCTCACATCTCCAACTCCCCTCACCACATCTCCACACCAACTCCCCTCACCACATCTCCACACCAACTCCCCTCACCACATCTCAACACCAACTCCCCTCACCACATCTCCACACCAACTCCCCTCACCACATCTCCACACCAACTCCCCTCACATCTCCAACTCCCCTCACCACATCTCCACACAAACTCCCCTCACCACATCTCCACACCAACTCCCCTCACATCTCCAACTCCCCTCACCACATCTCAACACCAACTCCCCTCACCACATCTCCACACCAACTCCCCTCACCACATCTCCACACCAACTCCCCTCACATCTCCAACTCCCCTCACCACATCTCCACACCAACTCCCCTCACCACATCGCCACACCAACTCCCCTCACCACATCTCCACACCAACTCCCCTCACATCTCCACATCAACTTCTCTCACCACATCTCCACACCAACTCCCCTCACATCTCCACATCAACTTCCCTCACCACATCTCCACACCAACTCCCTTCACCACATCTCCACACCAACTCCCCTCACATCTCCAACTCCCCTCACCAACTCCCCTCACCACATCTCAACACCAGACATGCCAGTGGAAGGAGACAAACGAACAGAGAACAATGTTAAAAGCAGATGATAAATAGCATCCATCCCAACCCACCCACCCACCCATCCCCATCTATCTATCTATCTATCTATCTATCTATCTATCTATCTATCTATCTATCTATCTATCTATCTATCTATCTATCTATCTATCTATCTATCTATCTATCTATCTATCTATCTATCTATCTATCTATCTATCTATCTATCTATCTATCTATCTATCTATCTATCTATCTATCTATCTATCTATCTATCTATCTATCTATCTATCTATCTATCTATCTATCTATCTATCTATCTATCTATCTATCTATCTATCTATCTATCTATCTATCTATCTATCTATCTATCTATCTATCTATCTATCTATCTATCTATCTATCTATCTATCTATCTATCTATCTATCTATCTATCTATCTATCTATCTATCTATCTATCTATCTATCTATCTATCTATCTATCTATCTATCTATCTATCTATCTATCTATCTATCTATCTATCTATCTATCTATCTATCTATCTATCTATCTATCTATCTATCTATCTATCTATCTATCTATCTATCTATCTATCTATCTATCTATCTATCTATCTATCTATCTATCTATCTATCTATCTATCTATCTATCTATCTACAGCCCACTTATGTCGCTAGACTTCGTGGGGAGGTGTGGCCTCCTTTGTTTAATATGATTTGGCAGGCGAAAATCCGCTGGTGACTTGCCAGGTCAATCCCAGTATCTGTTACCAACCTTTTGGTTAGTAGCCTCTGAAATATAAGACCGCTTATTTTTGGGACTAGGGCTGGTGGAAGCGTAAATTAGAGCAAGGTAGACACGCAGCCTGTTAGCCACTATCTATGCCGCTTCGCTAATCACATAACCAAGACCTAATGTTATAGTAACAGTCCCCTTTTTGCGACATATTGTCTTTGGGGCGAGAATCCCTAGAATACTTTTGAGTAGATTTTTAACTTGAATTTTACCCGAACAGCGGCTATTAAGCTTACTCTTTTCGATTTCCAACTGCTGAGGGATTTTTAACGTGCGTGCCACTGCACACTGGTGTCTGATCTCACTACTTGGAGATCAGGGAACGTTTTTAACGAATGATCCACTTGAAAAAATCTCGGTCTCTATTGTGATTTGAACCCGCGACCTCCAGCACCCGAGGCGAACACCTTACATAGAGACCACTAAATATTCTCAATGGTGAAATGTGTGTTAGTAAATAGGACACTAATTCTGCCGAAGACGGATGTGTCGGACCGAAAGGTGCAAATATCGCAGTCAAGTTGTAAACTAGCGACACAACGCATTCCGTTCTCCGGACAAATCCTGCTACTTGCAAAGCCCTGTTCAGAGCTTGGTGGCGGCAGATTGAGAACGAACGCAGAAGAAGAAGAAGAAGGACACTAATACTGGAACTGTGAAGTAGAACACTTTTTAGGCGCTATAGGAACCTGGGATCTGTCGAGCCCTGACGCTGTTGAATGCTAACAGTGAGTAAGTCTACTTTTCTATGTACCCTGCAAAGGGTGAAAAGTGGCAGGTTGCAGTAGCTTTCCTCACATCCCGAAAGTGCTGATGAAGGTTGTGCCATGCGTGGCTTCATCTGTGTATCGCTCACTACTGCGGGAATCACGCCGATCCTTCACCTCGTCAGTCAGACTGCCATGACAACAGCCCGTTTTCAGGGAGAACTGCAAGGAAGCTGAGGTGAGGGTCTTGGCCAGTATGTTGTACTTGACCAGATGTTAGTTTTCTCTCCCTCGTGAAATAAGACTAAAGAGGTATTCGAAGCTAGAAACCTCCATACGCATTTGGCATGGCTACATCTTGGTAGGTGACATTTATAAATCTTCTAGAACATCTCTATGGCCTGGACTCTTCTCTTGAGGTCTGCTATAATGGTCTAAGTTCCGCGAGCGACAGGAATATCGAAAGAACCATGGCGACTCAGTGGTCTAGAGGTAAGTTGTCCGCCTCGGGTGCTCACAATGAAGACCTGAATTTTTTTTCCACGTGGATCTTCTGGTAAAAATTCCCCTTATATCTGGGTAATGAGATCGAACTCCCGTGTTCAGTGTCGAGAACGTTAAAAATCCACTGGCAGTTAGAAATCTGAAAGAGTAGGCTTAACTGCCGCTGCTCAGACAAAATTCAGGTTACAAATCTACCCAAGTTATTTGTACGATTCCCAGGTGGTTTGTCAAGAGCAGGTACAGATAGCGTCCAACTGGCGGCGGGTCTACTTAGCTCTAGTGTTTGAGTCTATTAAGATTGACTAATATATCGGTTAAATCACCCTCCACGAAACTGGTTGTATACAGACTCTGTAGAGTCTTCCAAACTAGTATAAAGACGTTAAGTTAAGTTGAAAACATGGTACAGTCGAACGATCGATCAGCCGAGCAAAGACACAGTGATGTTTTTCAGGTAGCCAGGATAACACATCTGGCTATATCAGAGGTTTCCATACTACGGCCAGCGGGCCACATTAGGCCTGTTTAAAGATCTGCATCAGACTCTCAGGAAAGAGAAGGCTAACGTCTGGTCTGGCAAAACATACTGATTGGACAATGTTAGTCAGGGTCAGACAAAACATTCTGATTGGATAATGTTAGTCAGGGTCAGACAAAACATTCTGATTGGACAATGTTAGTCAGGGTCAGACAAAACATTCTGATTGGACAATGTTAGTCAGGGTCAGACAAAACATTCTGATTGCTCATAGTCAGATAAAACATTCTGATTGGACAATGTTAGTCAGGGTCAGACAAAACATTCTGATTGCTCATAGTCAGATAACACATTCTGATTGGACAATGTTAGTCAGGGTCAGACAAAACATTCTGATTGCTCATAGTCAGATAAAACATTCTGATTGTAATCAGCGTAATCATAGTAGAATGAATGTGCAATACCTGGATTCTTCTTCTTTCGTTCTCAAATGCCCGCTACTAAGCCCTGACATGGGGTTTGCAAGGAGCAGGATGATGTCCGGAGAATGGAATTCGTTATGTCCTAGTTTACAGCTTGACTGCGATATTTGCACCTTTCGGACCAAAACATTCGACTTCAGCAAAGCATCTGTGTATACCGGGTTAGCCTTCCCTCTTCGATCCCTTCTGCTTAGCCAGTCTGAGTACCGGGTTAGCCTTCCCTCTTCGATCCCTTCTCTTTAGCCAGTCTGAGTACCGGGTTAGCCTTCCCTCTTTGATCCCTTCTGCTTAGCCAGTCTGACATGTTGAAGGCTGTTATACAGGATCACTGCATGGAGGTGGAGAACGGTCTTGGCAGCTCTGGGTCGCTGACCGTTGCAGCGCTGCTCAGCATCTTCATCCTTCATAAGCACGCTTGAGATGTGAAGAAAGTCACTGTAACCCCCACTTAACGCCCTTCTCATGGAGCACAAAAGAGTAAATTGATCAGACCCTCAGACATCTGAAATAATAAATAATAATCCCCATTTCACGTTCAGTTCATTCCGTGGCCTCGAGATCATTGGGGAACTCCTTCTAACACCTTCACAAGCCTTCGCGCCCCGCCAATTCTGTGATTTCTTGGTGTGCCTCCTCGGGTCCTTTCATCGATGTTGTCTCCCCATCGTCTTCTCAGACATCCTCGCCTTCGTTTGCCCTGTACTGTGTACTGTAGTATCGTATTTGCAAGTCTATTGGACCTCGAGACGTGGCCATACCAAGTCATGTTTCGCCTTTTGATCATTGTGAGGAGGTCGTCGTACAGTCCACTTGCATTCGATTCTTTGACGTACTTCATCATTTGTGATTCGGTCTTTGTAGGCACAAGCTGGGGAGCAGACGACAGAATACTTAAGAGACCAGTTCTCAAGTATGGCATTGCAGCATGGACAACAGCGGCAAAGGCGAACTTTGATAAAATTAGCAAACTCCAAAACCAAGCCATGAGAGTTATAACAGGAGGCATGAAGTCAGCGCCAATTGTAGAACTGGAAAAGATTACAAATCTGCAATCCATGACCGACAGAAGAGACTGCAGAGCCCAGCAGCAAGCAGAGAAACTAAGAAGACTGACAGACCATCCAATGGATCAGAGACTAAATAGATTTGGAAAAGGGAAACTAAAGCGGAGAAACTTTGCAGAAATAGCCAAAGCAAAGATAAGCGAAGACCCTATGAACACCATAACAACACCAAAGCCCATCACTACTGTACGGAAACCCACATGAAAGCAGCATATCATTCCGGAGGTGGTAGAAAATATACCAGGTATTGGAAACAAGAACAGCCAGACTGAAAAAGAAAGAAGAGACCTAACCCTGAGGTACATAGCGGAAACTACCCAAGCATGGACTGGACCCATGCATACACCAACGGTTCTGTAACAAACACAACACAGAATGGAGAGGGGGGAGGGGGGTGGGGTGTGTGTGTGTATACCTGAGCCTAACAAATGGTAGAAAAATAACACGTCAGTGGCAACAGTAAAATTCTCAATCAATTTCAGAGCGGAGGCAGAGGTACTGAAGGCTGCAGTAAAAGCAATGCTGAGAGGCGAAAGCAATCAAAGCCAGATAGTCCTGTTTACAGATGCCCTGGCAGTGGTTACAGCACTAAAAAGCCAGAAAAATACTGAACTTAATGAGACAGACTGGCAAAAGAAGTAGCAAGACTACCACAACCAGATACTAGTGTGACCTACGAAGAGTCCAAAAGGTTTACTAGGGCCAGATACATGGCCAAATGGAAAACAGAACATACTGGCTACACAAAAAATTATGCCTACTACCAGTTGAACAGAAAAGAGCAGGTCGAGGTCTTTAGACTTTGCAAAGGCCACAACAGACTGAGGTACCACCTATTCAATAAATTGAAGATAGGTGGTACCGACAAATGCCCGTGCGGTACCGGTAAAATGACCGCTGAAATCTGCTGCAGAACTGCCCGACATACGAGGACCAGAGAAAGAAGCACATGTGGCCATCACCAGTGGCAACACTAGACAAGCTCTATGGCAGTGTCGACAACCTCAGGATGATAGCTGCTTTCTTCGAACAAATTCAAGTTGACGTCTGACAGTGTACGCAGAAGAAGAACGTCTTTGTAGGTGACATTTAGAAGTCTATTAAAACATCTCAACTCCATAGCCTGAATTCTTCTATGGAAGTGTGCTGTAATGGTCCCAGTTTCACAGGCGTAGAGGAATATCGAAAGAACCAGTGAGGACGGCGTGGGCTAGTGGTTAAATGACACGGCTCACAACGGAAGGTGCTGAGTTCGATCCCCATCACAGCACCGGCCGTTACCCAGGGGAAAACGCAGGAGGAAGCAGACCTTTAGATAAAATGCATGCTGAACTCGGATGCACTGGGCCGACAGGCGCAAAATAAAAACCACAGTGCAACGCATACCCCCTTGGGGAATAGAGTAATTAGGCGAACGCAACAACAACCAAAAAAAAAAAAAGAAAAGAACCAGTGAATGCATTAGTCTTCTTCTTCATCTTCGATCAAGTTCTTCCTCTTCTTCGTACGATGTCAGACGTCAACTTGAATTTGTTCGAAGAAAGCAGCTGTCATCCTGAAGCTGTCGACACTGCCATAAAGCTTGTCTAGTGTTGCCACTGGTGATGGCCACATGTGCTTTCTCTGGTCTTCGTATGTTGGGCAATGTTGCAGCAGATGTTGAGGAACGCATTAGTCTGATCCTTTCACGTAATCATACATACAATTGTAGTAAATAAAATTAATTTTTAAAAAAATGAATAGTTTGCTGGTAACCTGGTGAGCAGTGTATGAAATGCACAGGTCAGCCAATAAAAACTGACTGCTAGCATCAAGGCCAGCGAACCAGAGCTGCTAAGACTTTTCGACACCTCTACGCGGTGGTCCTGGATAACATACTGCAACAGAGCAGACTTACTAAGAGAAAGGGATCGAAGAGGGAAAGCTAGCCCGGTACCCAAGAAATGCTGGCTGAAGTCAGATGTGCCGGATGGAAAAATGCAAATATCACAGTCAAGCTGGAAACTACGAATAACCGCATTCCATTCTCCGAATTACATCCTGCTACTTGGAAAGCCCTTTTCAGGGATTGGTAGCGGGAGTTTGAAAACGAACGAAAAAGAAGATATACTACCATGATAATGACTCTCTCATCAATGCATATGCTAGGGTTTAACATTGTACAAATGGCGCCCACAGGCCGCTGGATCAATAACCGACACGTCTTCTCACTGTATTTTCCGTAAGCGCTTGTCCCAGCGGAGTGTTAAGCTGCTCAAACCTAGCCTGCTAAACAGGAAACCATTCTCCTGGCTACATGCGGCTCTTATTAGAGCTGCGACCAGCACATGGGCATGTGTCCCTGTATGAGTACAGGTCGACTAAGAACTAAGAAGAAGATCTATATTAGACAATTTACTTGTCCAGTCTAAATATGACATTTCGAAGTCATTGCTAAGTTCCTCGTTTGTTATGTGTCGTACCATGCTGGTTACCTATAATAATAAAAAAAAGGGTTAAAAAATAAACCTGTGCATGCGTTTATGAAACACATTCTGCGCAATATGACCAGCGAAAATGTGTAAAACACACTAGGTGGTTTTAGCCCGTATAAGCGATATGTCTTCAATGAAAACATGGAAGCCCCCTATCAGTCAATTCTGTGTCTGTGGTGATGATTTTGATTTGTCGTTTTTAAGTCCAAGCGAAGACTATGAACGGCTTTAGATACCAATATTCTCAGATCAGTATACTCTGTCAATTATGCCAAAAGTCTAAACTAGACAGACTGGAGAAAGAAGGTGGCAGGTTACCACAACCAGATTCAAGTGTGCCCAACGAAGGGTCCTAAAGGTTTGTTTGGGTCATACTGGCTACACAAAAAAATTATGCTTATTACCAGTTGAACAGAAAAGAGCAGGTGTTGGTCTTCACAATTCACACAGGCTACAACAGACTGAGGTACCATCTATTCAATAAACTGAAGATAGGTGCTACCTGTGGTACAGGGGAAAATGACCTCTGAACATCTGCTGAAAAGTTGCTCGACATACGAGGACCAGAGAAAGCTTATATGGCCATCACCAGTGCCAACACTAGACAAGCTCTATGGCAGTGTCGACAGCCTTAGAATGACCACTTCTTTATGTGAACAAATTCAAGTCGACGTCTGATAGCGTTCGAAGAAGAAGAATACACCAATTTACAAACGGGTAGACATTAAACACAATATGGAATATACTTTGCTACAATTTTTGTTTTGTTTTTGCGTTCGCCTTATTTCTCTATTTCTCAAGGCGGTGTGCGTTGCACTATGTATTTATTTTGCGTCTGACGGCCCAGTGCATCCGACTTCGACATGTATTTCTCTTGTATTTTCTAAGCATTTGCTTCCCCGGAGTAACGGCCGGTGCTGTGACTGGGTGGCGAACCGAGCACCTTCGGATTGTGAGCCGTGTCACTTCACCACTAGCCCACGCTTTGATACAATGAAGTTACTACACTTGGAACCTTATATCCCCCCCCCCCCCCCCAATCCCGAGCGAAACAAGAATAAAAAGTGGAGTGTGACTCAAACTTGGTTACATACCTGATCAGCTTATTTTGTGAGAGACGAGAGATCTAGCTGCTCAGTCATGTGGCCACTAGAACAACGCCCATTTAGAACTAAGTAACAATAGTCAAGTCATGGAATATCGAATCCAGCAATAATTCGTAATGTAAAAATCTTGTGAAATTCACAAGTTTTCACGAATTCTACATGTTCATATCCACTTTCGTTCCTCAAGGAATTCCGACGAAAGAATCAACCAGGCGATGAGCAGCTGAAATGATTTGGTCAGTGGTGGAAACTTCCTGGCAGAATTCGAATTTCGATTCCTCCCTTCGGAATCTGATTTGTGAATATTAAAAAAAAAACTCGACAAAAGCAGGTATACGACCGACAAAGATGGCTATTCGGTTTAGAACTGAGAGGACCGAATCCTGTCCGCGACACTCAGGATGGAACCCTCCCAATGATCAACTCTCACGTTGACTTCTGTCGGCTGACTGCCGTGGCAGACAGCCGGCTGGCTCACTCTCTCGCTGGAAGTTCGATGCGCGAGTGGAGTGGGAGTGCTGAAGTGAAGGGCTAATGCTGACGAGTTGGGAGGTTCGAGAAAGTACATTATTTATCAACATCATGAGCCATACCGAGCGCAATACGCAATCGTGTATCGGTGTTGTTGAATTTCTAGAATGCAAGGATGATAAACTGGCCCGTATTGTCTGTTTCCACTTGGCTCTTCCCCCAGCGAGTATTCATGGAGTTATTTCCTTTCTTCTTCACAATCACAGGGTTGAAAAAGTCGTCCTATCAATGAGCTGACAGCAGCTAGCGACTCATAGCTGGCAGCTTGCGGTAGAGCCACCGAACTAAAACTGACCAAGACCCCATGTCCCCTTCAAGCGGCGTCCATGGAGACAGGCTGCACTAGTGGTGTCTGGCTAAGAGTCTCAGTGGAAAGGCAAACCACGCACCCACAATAGCCGGCTCAAACCGGATGTGTCGGGCCGAAGGCGCAACCTCGTTGTCCATTTTACAGGATGAATGGCCGAAGAAGAAGACAAACAAAATTAGAAAATCCACAAGAAAACCAGTTATCCGTTCTTTGATTCAAGTCTCATACATTGTTAATTGGTGCTAGAGCTTGTGCCCTATCAAGGCAAGCTGTCAGTTGTACATCGGTTCAAATCTCATTTCTGTTACACACATAGAGCTATACAAAATACAATCAAGGAGACATGAACACCATCTGTAAGACATGAACACCATCTGTAAAACATGAACACCATCTGTGGGACATGAACACCATCTGTGGCACATGAACACCATATGTGGGACATGAACACCATCTGTGGGACATGAACACCATCTGTGAGACATGAACACCATCTGTAAAACATGAACACCATCCGTAGGACATTAACACCATCTGTGGGACACGAACACCATCTGTGGGACATAAACACCATCTGTGGGACATGAACATCTGTGGGACATGAACACCATCTGTGGGACACGAACACCATCTGTGGAACATAAACACCATCTTTAAGACATGATAACCATATGTGGGACATGAACACCATCTGTGGGACATGAACACCATCTGTGGGACATGAACACCATCTGTGGGACATAAACACCATCTGTGGGACATGAACATCTGTGGGACATGAACACCATCTTTAAGACATGATAACCATATGTGGGACATGAACACCATCTGTGGGACATGAACACAATCTGTAGGACATGCACAATCTGTGGGAGATAAACACAATCTGTGGGACATGAACACCATCTGTGGGACATGAACACCATCTATGTGACATGAACACCATCTGTGGGACATGAACACCATCTGTGGGACATGAACACCATCTGTGGGACATGAACACCATCTGTGGAACATGAACACAATCTGTGGGACATGAACACCATCAACACAACAAGATCACCATCAACGATTTTTAGTAGCTGTCTCTCTATTCATTTTAGATGTCTTCATTCACAGTAATTGTCTCTCCATACATTTTAGATGTCTTCCTTCACAGTAATTGGCTCTCCATTCATTTTAGATGCCTTCCTTCACAGCAATTGTCTCTTCATTCATTTTAGATGCCTTCCTTCACAGTAATTGGCTCTCCATTCATTTTAGATGCCTTCCTTCACACATTTGTGCCTTCCTTCACACACGTTTTTTTTTATTACAAAAAGCATTTTATAGCATATTCGCACAGCTTAATTGGCTATTCTATATTATTTAGTTTTCGTTTCGTTTGTTCAATCCCTGATCAAGACTATTAAACATGGGCCCACATATATTACTGTTCTTGTTTTAGTTTCTCACCAACGATTGGACCAGCACTACAGTTGGCACCTAGCAGGAATCGTGCATTAAACAAGACATTCTCATTTCAAACTAATTTATGTTGGAATGTGGTTTTACATGACAGCGTTGTTAGCCATATGCACAACCTTGTTTAGCCGCGTTTTACATCACGCAGCGGTCTTGTTCTAATACTCTTGGGATCCAAATTGGCAGGCCACAATTGACAACTATTTGATTTATACGATGTATGTTCTCTGCAGCTGTTGTCCAGTTTAGCATTGAGATGGTGCAAGTATTCTAAACCACTCCCTGTCCGTTCGCCCGCCCTGCCTACACCCCTTTCATTTATTCAAATCTCAGGTCCCCTATCTTCCGTACAATTCCTGCAGCAAGGGTCAAGGTTGTCAAACGGATCGATAGAATCGTTTTGTCTGGAACCAGGATCGCAACCGGCCAGAACTTGACTGGTGTCTCACAAGAACCAACCATTCCTCCCCCCCCCTTCTCCGCTCCCCTGCCTGCCTGTCCATCCATATTTTTCTCTCTTTACCCCTCTGTCTGGCTCATCCGCAGAGGCGTACCTTCGTGGACAATTTTGGTGGAATGGGGGATATGAGATGGAAGGATGAAATAAAGAAAATGCGGAGGCTGCGACAAAATGTCCATTTCTCCGGCTGTTCGTAGGACGTGCTCTATGTCTTGTCTGGTAGTTAGTTTACACAAGAGACAGACATACAGATAGGTGGATAGACATACATATATATATATATATATATATATATATATATATATATATATACACACATGTATATGGATAGATAGATATATAGATATATAGATAGATAGATAGATAGATAGATAGATGATAGATAGATAGATAGATAGATAGATAGATAGATAGATAGATAGATAGATAGATAGACTGAAAAGAACGTTAAGTGGCGGGTTGTAGTAGCTTTTCTGACATTCCGAGCTTGCTGATGAAAGTGGACCTCGGTCCCCCAGGCGATTGTGCTATATGGCTCTCACTACTACGGGGATCACATCGATCTATATCTGGTCAGCCAGGCTGCCTAGAAAACAGCCTGTTTCCAGGGAGATTGTGGTCTTCGTCAGTGTGTTTTGCCAGACCCTAACGCGACGTCCTGGTCAGTCTGATGTGCCTGATTGGACTAGCGTCTCAGTTACCCAGATCGATAGATAGATAGATAGAGAGAGAGTGAGAGAGAGAGTGAGAGAGTGAGAGAGAGAGAGAGAGAGAGAGAGAGAGAGAGACAGAGAGAGAGAGAGAGAGAGAGACAGACACAAGTAAATACTACATGAACCAGAATCAATTCTTGAGGCTATTTGTTGGGACATTTTCTGTTCCATTCGGGAACCATGCTTCCAAGAGAGGAATAGATTGGATAGATAGATAGATAATATAGATACATAAATAGAGAGAATAATATAGATAAAGAGAGAGAGAAAGAGTGAGAGAGAGACAGAGTGAGAGAGAGGAAGTGAGAGATAGGGAGAAAAATGTCATCATCATCAGGTGCCTTGCCGGTCGATGTTGACGATCATTGACAGCCACCCACTTCTATCACGTGTGTCGTTTACCAACTCTGTTGTTGATTATCGCCCGTTCCGTTCTCACAGGCTGTCCAATATCATCTCTCTCGGCCTTCCTCTGTCTCTCAGGCTGTCCAATATCATCTCTCTCGGCCTTCCTCTGCCTCTCAGGCTGTCCAACATCATCTCTCTCGGCCTTCCTCTGTCTCTCAGGCTGTTCAACATCATCTCTCTCGGCCTCCCTCTGTCTCTCAGGCTGTCCAACATCATCTCTCCCTTCCTTCCTCTGTCTCTCAGGCTGTCCAACATCATCTCTCCCTGGTTCCCTGTCTCTCAGGCTGTCCAACATTATCTCTCTCGTTCTTCCTCTGTCTCTCAGGCTGTCGAACATCATCTCTCCCTGCCTTCCTCTGTCTCTCAGGCTGTCCAACATCATCTCTCCCTACCTTCCTCTGTCTCTCAGGCTGTCCAACATCATCTCTCCCTGCCTTCCTCTGTCTCTCAGGCTGTCCAACATTATCTCTCCCTGCCTTCCTCTGTCTCTCAGGCTGTCCAACATTATCTCTCCCTGCCTTCCTCTGTCTCTCAGGCTGTCCAACATCATCTCTCCCTGCCTTCCTCTGTCTCTCAGGCTGTCCAATATCATCTCTCCCTGCCTTCCTCTGTCTCTCAGGCTGTCCAACATCATCTCTCCCTGCCTTCCTCTGTCTCTCAGGCTGTCCAACATCCTCTCTCCCTGCCTTCCTCTGTCTCTCAGGCTGTCCAACATCATCTCTCCCTGCCTTCCTCTGTCTCTCAGGCTGTCCAACATCATTTCTCCCTGCCTTCCTCTGTCTCTCAGGCTGTCCAACATTATCTCTCTCGTTCTTCCTCTGTCTCTCAGGCTGTCCAACATCATCTCTCCCTGCCTTCCTGTCTCTCAGGCTGTCCAACATCATCTCTCCCTGCCTTCCTCTGTCTCTCAGGCTGCCCAACATCATCTCTCCCTGCCTTCCTCTGTCTCTCAGGCTGTCCAACATTATCTCTTTCGTTCTTCCCCTGTCTCTCTTTCCTGTTATCTTTCCGTGCTCCAAGCCGTCTCTTCTCATAACATGCTCAAAACGGATGACTGGCTTGTTCTGATTCTTGCAATAAGTTGTCTTTGTGCCTCTTCGAGTACTGTAACATTAATCTTCTTTGCAGTCCATGAGATCCGCAGCATTCTTCTATAAAACCACATCTCCGCTTCTTCCAAAGATCTATGCGCTTGCTTGCTGATTGTCCATGATTCACAGCCATATATCAGTACTGGTTCCAAGTAGCACCCAAGCACTCTCTAAGTTCCAGCGACAAGGTTTTGTACAATATTCCGTTCATAGTCTGAAAGACCGATTTTGCTTAGACAATTTTGCATTTTATTTCGTAATTGTATCTTCCATCTGATATTATGCGTGTGCAGCGGTAGTTAAAGGTGTTAACTTGTCTCCATTCTGTCCTTCTCGCTTTGATGCAGCATTTTGGAGAGGCCGGATTCTTAGTCACTACCATCAGCTCCGATTTCGTTTTGTTTAGGCTGAGAAAGATATATCTAACATAAATAATAGATGACAACTAATAAATATTCCACTCTCTGTGGTGGTTGGTACATTATGTTGGCGACTTTAACTAGAAGTAGGTCTCCACGAGAGAAGGGAGACATGGGCAGAGAGAGGATCTGAGATAGATGGAGAGAAAGATCAATCATAGAGAAAGGTTATAATGAATATTCCATTCTCTCTGATGGTTGGTGGATCATTTTCTGGGCGACCTCCTCTAGAAGCATGCTCCAACAAACAGGAGGAGGAACAAGAAAGGTATGAAGACATATGAATGCAAGAGCCTCCCATAGCAAACACTGTCGGCGAAGATGACGTGTTAAAGATATCATTTGACTTAGATTTATCTACGTTAGGGAAACCCATTTCCTTCCTGGGTTAGTGTGAGTACCAAATTGCGTTAGGTACTTATTTACAACTGGGTAAGACACGAGCGTATCGTGGCATTAAACGAACCTGATACCTTTGCAACGAGAAAACAAATCAGTAAGGCGCACGTAAGACAGACGGATATTTACAATTGTATCGGCCATCACAATGCACCATACCACGCCTTGTATTGGAAGGTTTCAGTCCAAGGGTGTCCTATGAGTGTTTCATCGTTTCAGATGCTCTATGCTTCACTACTTAACTTGCATGATTCCACGCCTTCCTTCTGTCCTTACTCTATGAATTCAGCGCATGGCTGGCTGTATTGTAAGATTCCAGTCCGAGGGTGTGTCCTATGCAATGTTACTTTTTCCCCATAATCTCCATCTGTAATGGTTGTCATTTTTGCTACAATTATCGGCTTGTTGTTACATCATCATTATCATGTAGCATGTCCCTTATAGAATGTCGTTCCCATCAAAGTCTGTCTGAAAGAAACTCGTTCCCTTGCCAAAACTCCAGTCTCCGCCACAGTCATGCTCAGGCATTCCTGTATTCTTCGTCTACCCCTTCCTCTTTTGCCTGGCACCATACCTTCCATCACTGTTCTCTCGAGACCGTTGTGTTTCTTGATGTGACCAAGTATTTGCATTTTCTGGCCATAATGGAATTGATAAACCAGTTCTGCTCTATGCTCAACTCTTGCCGAATGTCTATATTTGTCTTTTTCTCTGTCCAGGGTATTCTGAGGATCTTTCTGTAACATTTTGACTCGAAGGATTCGATTCTTTGTCTGGAAGTTTTGGTAATTGTCCATGATTCGCAGCCATAAGCTGCCACAGGAAAAACACAGGCTCTCGCGATTTATACTTTTATAATTTTGTTGGTGCTCTGCCATAATTTCTTCAGCCTGTTCAGTCTCTGCATTGCCATGGCTAGTCTTCTTCTGATTTCTTTCGAGCAGTCGTCATTTTTGTCAATTCGGGAGCCCATATATTCAAAATGTGTGACCTGATCTTTCCTCACCACCCACTGTAAATTTATGCTGACATTGTGTTTCTTCGGTGGTCATCTGCGTTTTATTTATGTTTATAAACAAGTTTTGATTTTTACAGTGTTCATTTACGGTTGAAATTAGCTGATCTAGCCCTTCTGAACTTCTTGATAGTATCACTGTGTTGACTGCGTATCGTAACTCTGATGCGTTATTACATCTGTTCATCAGATATACTATAACATATTTCTATGAGGGACAGTCATTATGTAGCAACAATTTATTATAAAGGGCATGTTTGTTGTTGTTGTTGTTTAATGCCCCCAATGAGGATGTTTACTCTTTTGTGAGCCCTGAAAAAGATATTAAGTGGCGGGTTGTAGTAGCTTTCCTCACATGTACAAAAGGACATCTTAATTCAGGACACAAAATAGCTCTTTAGCCATACGGCATGTAGGGAGTGTGAGCAGTATGTGCATGCGTAACATAGCGTACAACATAGCCCCACCACTGTCCACTTGTACCGTGGAAGAGCAACGAAGCGTTATTGGTTTTTTATGTGGTCAGAGGGTGTGAAACAACATTAAGTTCAAAGGAGAATGAAGGTTCTTTATGGAGGCAGTTGTTTGAGTAGTCAGATGAGAGTGTATGAATGGTTAGACCATACTTCAAAACAGAAAATAAAACGTCATTGGTGAACTGCGGCGTGGCAGACCAGTAAGCTTCACATGTGACACAGTGAAACAGCAGATTGACCAGCTAGTCTGTGGCAACAGGCAAGCTACAATTTATGAAATAGCCGTATATTTCAACACGAGCAACGGCGCTGGCCACACTTGTTCATGTTGACCTTGGTTATAGGAAAGTGTGTAGCAGATGGGTCCCAAGGCTGGTGACAGCGTGGTAATGGAGGCGGCGCAAAATTGATTAAGGGTAATAGTAAAATACTTTTTTTCTCAAGAGGGCACCCACAGCTAGTGGTCAGGTGGGCAAAATGTGTTTCCAGGCACGGGGATAAAATAAGACACAGACAATTTCTGGTTCACCCTTTTGTAAAAGTGTTATTAATAAAATGTATGTTACTTAATGACGTCCCCTCGCATTGTATGGTCCCGGAACATGGAGAACAACGCAGGGGCACTTTAAAAAAAGGTACAGACTTTTTGTCGTAAATGGTTGCCTGCGCAGAATACAGGATGGAAATGGACATGACGATTAGAAGGAACTGGGCAGTTACAAATGGACATAACGATTAGAAAGAACTGGGCAGTTACAAATGGACATAACGATTAGAAAGAACTGGACATAACGATTAGAAAGAACTGGGCAGTTACAAATGGACATAACGATTAAAAAAGAACTGGACATAACGATTAGAAAGAACTGGGCAGTTACAAATGGACATAACGATTAGAAAGAACTGGGCAGTTACAAATGGACATAACGATTAGAAAGAACTGGGCAGTTACAAATGGACATAACGATTAGAAAGAACTGGACAGTTACAAATGGACATAACGATTAGAAAGAACTGGACAGTTACAAATGGACATAACGATTAGAAAGAACTGGACAGTTACAAATGGACATAACGATTAGAAAGAACTGGACAGTTAGAAATGGAGCATGGCAGATGGAGGACACTCTGGCGCTGGATAGGTCACACGTTACGGACAACAGCTGATAACATTACAAGAAAAGTCTTCTTCTTCTGCGGACGTGTTTTGTAATCATGCCAAATCTTCCAGTCCTATCGCCAGGATGGTCCACATGCCTTTCCAGGTCTGAGCGGTGGCCCCCATACTTCTGCTCCATCTGGCATCTTAGTTCTTCGTGGACCGGGTGTTCTTGAAATACATGTTCAGGGGTGTGGACTCCTGTTCCACACGGATATTCATCAACACAGTCTCTGCTCTGGAATCCACAGGACAGGAGAAATAGGAGACCGAGTCCCTCATGGAAGAGGGAGTTGGATGCCAATATCTAGGCGGCAGGCAACACATCGACATAGCTGGCCCATGATAGTAAACCTTTACGTGTATTGGTTGGGGAGCTATGCTTCACAGCGAGAGACAGATTTCTTTCTTTACTTGATTGATAAATCTGTTGGCGAAGGTCTGGATGTGACGTTCTTAGTCCCATGCCATGTCACACAATCGGTGAGAGCGAGATACCAGAGCTCAGATGACAAAGTTGTTCTCTCAAAGAGCGCTGCGGTACTGGAATGGATGATCCTGTCGGTAAAACAACACAGCGAAGAGCAAAATCTATACCTGAATGTAAGTCAAACCAAAATAATGAGCACAGACAAGACAAAGACCAAACCTAAAGTTATTCTAGAACAACAGGAGACAGAAAGTCACAAGTTTTGAGTACCTCTGCTCGATGTGGCCATCACCAGTGGAACCACAAGACAAGCTCTATTGCAGTGTCGACAGCCTCAGGATGACCGCCGCTTTTTTCGAAAACATAATGGTTACTGTCTGACTACGTAAGATGAAGAAGAAGAAGAGTACCTCTGCTCAATTATAAGCATCATTGGCGATTGCCTGAAGGAAGAATGGATATGGCAATCCTATCAAAAGAAACGATAAATTAGACTAACACCTTTTTCAAAATACAAAAACCCACAAGAACAAGAGGGCATAGCCACAAATTAACTAAACAAAGGTCCAGATTTGACATTAGGAATTTTGTGTGTCAGAGAGTGGTGAATGCTTGAAATGTATTGTCACAGGAAGTAGTGGAGGCAGTGACAATTAATGCATTCAAGAATAAATTGTATGCGCATAGTTTTTAGACTATAGCAAGGAAATGTAAAATAGACATTGTATACATACTCTGCAGAGTCTTCTAAGCCCGTTTGCAGACGTTAAGTTAACTCTAATAACATGACGAACATACAAATACTGCGAACTTGCATCTTCCCGGTGGCAGGACAGCATATGAGGAGGCTCACCCTGAGGGCCACTCTTCCCCTTCTCTCTCTTCTCTTACCTCACTCTGTTTCATTTGACTCTATCCCACAGTCACACCCTTGCACAACTTTCACACGCGCCCTCGTGGTAAAGCCCTTCCATTGCACTTTGGTTGGGCTAGCTTCTGAGGGCGCACAAACCTAGCATAGGTACATACAGATGCACACATGCATCCAAGCACTGGTTTATGCGTCCTGATATCGCCTAATTGACTACGGTCTGGGGTGGAAAATGGCGCGCCTCCGCCAGTAGAAACTAGTGAGGCAAACATTTAAGCCAAAAAGAAAAAATTCCTGGTGGCAACTCATGGATATGAAACGTGGGCCACCACACAAAACACTAAAGAAAAGGATTGATGCTTACGAACATGCTACAGAAGGACGCTCAAAATACCATGGATAGCAACATTGAAAAATGCAGATACCCTACAGGAACTGGATATCGAGGAAAATTGGTTAGTAAACAATATCTTGTCAAGAGAGCTAAAATATTTTGGTCACATGAGACGCCATAATGACCTGGAGAGAACGATACTGTAGGGTAGGGTGCCTGGGAAGTGGGGCACAGATGGACGTAAGACGTTGGTCCTGGAAGATGACGACAGAGGCCGGAGGCTCTGACTAGAGTTCGAGTCTTACAGAACGGCCGTTGTGAGAACAGTGCAAAGGGCATGCTACATGATGATGCTTCCCATATATTTGGACCAGTTTCACTGTGAAGTATAGAGAAAACATGCCTACATCCTCTCTCTATCCATGCACTTTACTCTTACGATATAAAACAAATCAAAATGTCTTCTACAACGGGTCACGGCACAGACCTTACAGAAATGATCTAGCCCGGCGTCTCATCGTGCCATTTCCTCTTTCCGCTACCTCCTGTCTGGGGCATTGGCATAAGTGTTTCTACCAAATAGGGACGCCCCACGTGCTAGTAGGGGCGAATAACTGTGTACGGAAGAGGAAAAGGGGGGTGGGGTGGGGAAGGAGGATGCTACGACCTCATAGAATAGTCTGGAACTTCGCATTTTGTTCTCAGACTCATGCCTCTCGTTCATTGGTTTGCATAATGTGGATGGTCTCCGAGACCGGAGACTATCCGTCCCTTGATGTCTCTGGTGAGTCGCACGTTCGGCAGAGTTCAGCCATTTTCAGACCTAATTGCTTATCTAGACTGCTCAGACCTATATATATATTGTTGTTGTTCTTTAATGCCCACAATGAGAAAGTTGACCCTTGTGTACGCCCCGAAAAGGACGTTTCGTGGCGAGCTGTAGTATCTTTCCTCCGTCCCATTGATGCCGACGAAGGTGGACCGCGATCCTTCAGGTGGTGCGCTCACTACTACGGGGATCACATCGATCCAGATCTCATCAGCTAGGTTGCCTTGAAAACAACTTGCTTTCAGGGAGCTCTACATGAAAGAGAAATGGTGGTCTTGGTCAGTGTATTGTGCCTGGCCCGGTGGCGTTGTCCCGGTCAGTGCCTCACTGGACGTATCTTAGTTCCCCATATATATATACGCATATACACCAGGGCCAGTCATTAAGGAACGAAGACACAGATGGATTGGCGGTGTAAATGAGACACTGAAGTACCACGGAATGAAAACAACATCGGCGTCACATGAGGTACATGAAAGAACACTACACCTCCTCTTGACGTCTACCAGCACAAGTAGATTGAATATAATAATGATATTCTTCTCGTTCGTTATTAGAACACTTTGTATGACACTAGACAACAGCTGATAAACACAAGCAGATACCATTACATGGCATTGGGCCGAAGGGCGAGAGCCCGGATGCTGCTGGATACGTAACAACAACTCGTTCGCCATGCTTTTTCTTGTGACGTCTACACGTAACGTCCAGTTCCCTGGATGAGAGTATTTCGTGGCTTCCAAATAGCTTTGTGCGTATATTCATCTCCGTGGGCCAGTCCTCAGTACGAAATTGGCTAAGCATATAACAGTCTTGCATATTGATGATGATGAGACAGACCGACAGACAGACACATACACCCAGAAGATGCCATTTACTACACTGTACATCCCCCCAGGCCTAGTAAGCCGCAGCACGTTCTAAAATACCCACTACGTATACCCCAAGTCCTTGCCTACCCGACAAAGGATATTAAACATGCGTGTTTGAATCCAAGTATCCAAGTGTTGTAGATTGGGATTTCGGTCTGAGGCCAATATTATCATGACCAACGATACACTAGTGGTGATGTGGCCGGCATCATGCTGTCCGCCTTCACTTTCTAGACTTGATCTGCTACCCCACATTTTGAGGCTAGGTAGACTCTGGAAGCGTTTGCGATCGAAAAAAACATATCCGGCATAAAATGGGGATTGAACCTATATCGCTTTGGTAGTAAATAAATTACTTTCTGATATCCGATGTGCCCATGTAGCTATCCCACATACGCCATCTTGACATCCATTGAATGCATCCGTCAGCTTTGCCAGTTAGGGAAGAAAGAGGCGAAGAACATCAATAAAGATACAAATGCGCAGATTCTCTCGTTCTCTACTCTATACTCTCTCTCTCTCTCTCTCTCTCTCTCTCTCTCTCTCTCTCTCTCTCTGTTATGCTCAGACCTGAAAGGGTTACCTTTCCATGATAAGTCAAATTCCTTAACATTCCTCGGATCACTCTGCTTTCACTCTCTCTCTCTCTCTGTCTCTCATTCCCTCCCAACCACCCAGTTCGACGCGCTATTTTCATTCAGACTAAACATCCCATCCCTTGCTTCTTGCGGTGTGTATAAACACACATGTAACGGTAAGTGGACATCAGTACCGTCTGTCAATAAGGATAAGATAGAGTTAGAACACTTTCGCCCCCGCCCTATTTCTTCTGTTGTCAAGTATCCTGGTCAACAGGCACTGTTTGGTAGATACAAGTATGATGATTCGTGATAACATTTGATAAGCCTCACCTTTCCCTGGAGGACAAAGCATCTCAAACTGATGGAATTATATACCCTGCAATTCACACCGTCTCATCAAACCTGATGCCGACTGTGGAGTAAACATAAAACTGACCTCTTGCCGAGTAGACATCTTCTTTTTATTCGTTCATCTTTATCCCGGTTTCTCTTACAAAGGACACCGTTCTCTGTAAAACAGTTTTTATCTCCATGCAGCTTTTGTATCATATCTGTCTCGCGAGGCCAGTATTGTTCTCTCTTTTCCTACGTGAGCTTACACATATGTAGGATGTGTTCCACGGTCATGGTATGCTCCCCACATCAACACTTGCTATCTGTCCCAATCCTGATTTTGTTGTAAAGATGACCCTCGAGTCTGTTATGCTCAGTTCTCAGTCTGAAGATGACGACTCGCTCTTCTCTTGTCAAATAATTGTAGTTATTTTTTATAGTCGGTGTGTTGATCAGTCCATGTCCCCCAGACGTTGGCTGTAATTATGGTCTTGGCCTCATTATATGTGATGCTCAGGTCTGTTTGTGGGGATGCCCCTCCACACTTTGCTAGTTTGTCTGCAGCTTCACTGCCTTCAATATTTCAGTGGGATGGGATCCACTGTATGACCAACCTTGGGTATTCTGATGAGAGCTGTGTCTGGAAGAATGTACCTTGCTCGAGATCTTCATCTTTATGTTGTCTTAGCGCTGATATTTCTGCATCAGTCAGGAATACTATGTTCTCTCGGAGGACATCTCCATATTGGATTACAAGCTCAGCAGCGGCTTTCAGTGTCCCTGCTTCTGCACGGAAGTTATTGGAGTTTGTTCCCATTATTTGTACTTCAATTGTTTTCTTGTCCGTTCCTTAGTCTGTAATAGTACACCCCGTCCCCACCTAAATTGTGTGTGGCTTTGTCAAGCGCGTAGACACACTGGGTGTGAAATAAATCTCTCTTGAAACAACACTTCAAATATCTCCCTCCTATTTCTTGGTTCTCAATCTCCCACTACCGAGCCCTGAAAACGACTTTGCAAGTACCAGGATGTTATCCGCAGAGCGAAATACGTTGTGCCGTAGTTTACAGCTTGGCTGCGACTTTTGCACCTTTCGAACCGACACATCCTACTTCAGCAGGCATTCTGTGTGTACCTGGTTAGCGCTCCCCCCCCCCCCCCCCCAGCTATATCCAGCTCGCCCGAGAGCCGAGACCTGCACAGAGGCATATGTACATGTACAGGTCGACTAAGAACTAAGAACAATAAACACCAGCTGGAGTTGGATTCCTCTTCAGCTATACTCTTCTCACCTTACTCTTTAACTGTGAGTTCAACGGGAAACTGAACTCGGCAGATAATTATATCTAGTTGGCTCTGACTAGATGGACCAACAACAGGAACAGATAATTATATCTAGTTGGCTCTGACTAGATGGACCGACACCAGCAACAGATAATTATATCTAGTTGGCTCTGACTAGATGGACCGACAACAGGAACAGATAATTATATCTAGTTGGCTCTGACTAGATGGACCGACACCAGCAACATATAATTATATCTAGTTGGCTCTGACTAGATGGACCGACACCAGCAACATATAATTATATCTAGTTGGCTCTGACTAGATGGACCGACACCAGCAACATATAATTATATCTAGTTGGCTCTGACTAGATGGACCGACAACAGGAACAGATAATTATATCTAGTTGGCTCTGACTAGATGGACCGACACCAGCAACATATAATTATATCTAGTTGGCTCTGACTAGATGGACCGACAACAGGAACAGATAATTATATCTAGTTGGCTCTGACTAGATGGACCGACACCAGCAACATATAATTATATCTAGTTGGCTCTGACTAGATGGACCGACACCAGCAACATATAATTATATCTAGTTGGCTCTGACTAGATGGACCGACAACAGTAACCTGCTGTTATTTCCGTGTCTGGCCACAATTTCGTGTCATCTTGTGTGTGTGACTTATTGCATCTTTTTCACCTTCTATCCGCCAGGAATACATAGGCCATCAACCAGCCCTCTTTCGCCTTTTATCATCCAGGGGGGCATAGGTAATCAACCAACCCTCGCCAAGCAGCTCTGACCTGTGCAATCTTTTCCACTTCCATCCATCCATTTCCCGTTTTCTTTACTTCAGCCTACAAATCTCGTCTCCGTGTATTCCTTGGTTTGTCTATACCTCTCCTTCCCTGGTGGTTCTAAAGGGCCTGGGGCTTTCTTAATGTATGACCCATCAATCTCCACTCTCTCTAGTGACCATGACGCCACACATGTAGATAGACAACCAGTTAATTATTAATTCCTCTACAGTTAGTTTTCTTTACATTTGTGCAGTTGCGTGGCGTGGGGAGCTTAAGTCGTCTGTCCTGCGCCAAGTGCGTTGAGTCGGTTTATCGCTGTAATGCCATCTATCCACCTGCCTCGCGGCCGCCCCCCTTGCCATGTAGTCAGGTCTACCAGCGTTGCAGGCCATCAATTGAAGTTGATGAGGCTACATTCTCATGAGATGATAAAGCCGACTTATTTTCTGCAAGTATTCGGCACAGGAGGTAGTGCTGACTATACTTCGAATGTCGCCATCCTGCATTGTCTCTCCTGGTAATGCCGATAACCTTCCTCATAACACGCCATTTCACAAGTCGAGATTCTGCTCTCCCGCACCCTGGGCAGAGGCCATGTTTGGCATTGGTAGTACAGAGTCGGCATAAATATACCCTACAGTAAGAGACCAATTCAATCCCGGAACCTCCAGCGGTATAGTTTGTTGTCGTACCCTCTCTCCTACAGACATGCTGCAGCAATTTTACATGATGAGGGTGCCACAAGTCTCTCAAATCACAATTACGTCATACATGTAGGTAGATACCCAGTAACAAAATTTTGATTCCTCAAGCGTAAGGATCCAATACTCTTCCCCCAACCTCCAGCGGCATTAGTTGCTGCGCACCTTTTCTCCTACAAACATGCTGTAGCAATTTAACATGATGAGGGTGCCATAACTCTCTGTAGTCCCCGTTACGCTCTACATGCAGGTAGCCAATAGGGACGTATTCTCCCCCAACGTTTCACCTGGCATGGGTTGTTGCCGTAACCTCTCTCCTACAGACATGTCTATGCTATCTGACCCACAAACAACTTAGTACGGCATGTCCCTTTCCCTTGAACACATACGTCCAGCTTAGCTGAAGCTTATAAACGCCATTTTGTTTATATGAAAGTGTATCTTCTTGGATATATCTACCTTAAGATTCCTTATCCCGTATTTGTGCCTCCCGCCTCCACTCTCTTCACCACTCACAATCTGGCCGTCATCACAGCACGGCTCCCTCCTCTTCTTACGGTGTAGGCGACCACGACACGCAAATACAACATATATTTAGCACCAAAAATAGATGTCCTCTATTGTCGGAAACAAGTCGGGCAATTGTTGACGATGTCCCTCTGCTCCGCCCACACAGCCTGATCCGCGACGACGCCACTGTTCGGAAAAAGCATCAGTTTCCGTCTGCCGGCGCATCTGTTCAGAGTCAGTCAAAGTGAATATAGTTAACTGTCGTTGCTGTTTTACTCATATTTCAGAACAAGGCGTGTTGTTGTTGAGTGGAGCCTAAGGCTGGGCCGGCAGACAGACAAGCGGCGGATGGACGGACAGATGGATGGATAAGAGAATATTATTTCAATTTTGCATACATACACACACAAACGTTTGTATGTATGTATGTATGTATGTGTGTGTGTGTGTATGTGTGTGTGTGTGTGTGTGTGTATGTATGTATGTATGTATGTATGTATGTATGTATGTGTGTGTGTTTGTATGTATGTGTGTGTGTATGTATGTATGTATGTATGTATGTGTGTGTGTGTGTGTGTGTGTGTGTGTGTGTGTGTGTGTGTATGAGTCCTGGTCAGCTATGGTTCGGTGAGCCAGCTTTGTCGCTGACAGATGTCAGAGCATTCACTGTGCTGAATTTTCGGCATGCTTGGATCTCAATCCTTGCTTCTGAAGGTACAAGCGAGCTGGCTATGACAAGAGTGGATAGCGGAGAAAGAACCCTGGACCCATTGGGATTTCGTGTGGGTCTATTCTCCTGCTCATAAATGAGAGGAGCTGAAAGGAGACGAAAAGGAGCTGACATGGTGACCTGAATGGCACCCGTAGTGGGGACATTGGCATTATAAGAAGGTGGAACTTGACGCTGATGGACCATCCTCCTCTCAGGATAAAGACACTGCAATCAATGATACGGCGATGAACACGTTGTAAAGTTTTGAAAGAAAACGAACGTTTTGTGAGTCTGAGAGGACACATCAGAAGTGTGTACACCTAGCGAGCTCCGAGAACAATCAATTTCTACACTCTTTGCCATTTTCTGAAAGGGACTTCTCCTTCTTTAAGCATGCTGTATCTGCAGGCCAGTAGCCATGTAGTCTTCACCAGGTGGGAGCGCCTGTGTCTCAGCTCCACGCCCTCTGGCCAGGTCTGGCATCTCATTTCACTATGGGATCAATATGCTTGAGTAGTGCATGAGCTGCAGTGGTCTACGACCCATAACTGACTGCTAGTGTCAAGACCAGCGAACCAGAACTGCCTAGACTCTTCTACACCTACACGCGATGATCCTGGATAACTGGTTGCAACAAAACAGACTGGCTAAGGTGAAGGGATCGAAGAGGGAAGACTAACCCGTAATCCAAAAATTCATGCTGAAGTCGGATGTGTCAGACTGAAAGGTGCAAATATCGCAGTCAAGCTGTAAACTGCGACACAACGCATTCCGATCTTTGCACAACATCCTGCTACTGGCAAAGCCCTTTTCAGGGTATGGTAGCTGGAGATTGAGAACGAACAAACAAGTTGAATAAATAGCCAGCTGAAAACGATGAGTCGGTCCGAAGGATGAAAATGTCGCAGAAAACTACGAGGCCTGTTCAAATTAAACTGCAACAAGTGAACATACGTTCAAGTTTGCCAAATTCAATTATTCTCTGACTCATAGTTTTCTCAGCAGATCGTTGAAAACATGGTGAGTGTGATACGGTTTCTAACAGCTGAAGGATGTCGACCAGTTGATATTCATCGCAGAATGCAGGCAGTGTATGGTTACAAAAGTGTGTCGAAGACAGCAGTGAAGAACTGGACAACGATGTTTAAAGAAGGACGTCAGTTAAAGAAAGATCTTCCGAGACCAGATCAGGCACATATTGTTGCGTTCACTCACGTCCTTCTTTAAACATAGTTGTCCAGTTCTTCACTGTTGTCTTCGACACACTTTTGTCACCATCCACTGCCTGCATCCTGCTATGAATGTCAACTGGTCGACATCCTTCAGCTGTTAGAAACCGAATCACCGCTCGCTGATCAACTCTGGACGGATTCTGTATCACATCTGCCATGTTTTCAACGGTCTGCTGAGGAGACTATGAGTTGGAGGATAATACAATTTTGCAAACTTGACGGTTGGTATGTTCTGTTTACACCAAAAGTGACGTCATCAAGCGCATCGAACGTATGTTCACTTGTTGCAGTTAGGTCCGGTTTAATTTGAACACGCCTCGTACCACACATCGTCGTTTTCAGGATGAACGCCAAAGAAGCACATGTGACTAGACTAGACATCTCCCCCTAACCTTCCAACTAACGCCAGTTGGTAGTTTCTGATCTCAAGCCCAGACTGTTTACACACAACCCCTATTGTTTTATCCGTCTAAACTCCCAACTTATCTACGCCCTCCTTCCTCCGTTCTGCACTAAACACAGACGGTATTCTTCAGATGCGCGCTGACGAGGCGCTGTGTTTGACACACGGAACAATGGTTCCGCTATTATCGAAATTCAAGCGCCAGGTTTACCTGTGCCCATAAGTGATGGAATTCTCTTAAGGAATGCCCGAAAGTGAGCCACTTCCCCTGTGGAAATAACAGTCCCGCAGAAACTGAGAAACTGCTTTCTCCAGTTGTATCCAAGCTAGAGCTTCTGGTGGACATTTCAGCACAGGGCACAAGGCAGTGGTTTAACTGCACATTATGAAGACGCTTTCCATTTGATCTAAGGCTGGCAGACTACGGGAATGTTTACAGAACGTCAACAATTTCACTAAAAGCGAGTACGGACTAAACATATAGGTAGTACAGGAATGCTTGCTAGAAGTCTGTGTGATACAGGAGGCTTTACTCAACGCCAAAGTGGTATGGGAAGATTTGACCAAATGCTGCATATAGATGTTTACACAAAAACAAGTTCACTAAATGCTGATGTGGTACAGTAAGGTTTACTAAATTCCAATGTGGTATGGGAAGTCTACTAAATTCTAATGCGGTATGGGAAGTTTGCTAAATTCTAATGTGGTATGAGAAGTTTGCTAAATTCTAATGTGGTATGAGAAGTTTGCTAAATTCTAATGTGGTATGGGAAGTTTACTAAATTCTAATGTGGTATGAGAAGTTTGCTAAATTCTAATGTGGTATGGGAAGTTTACTAAATTCTAATGTGGTATGGGAAGTTTACTAAATTCTAATGTGGTATGGGAAGTTTACTAAATTCTAATGTGGTATGAGAAGTTTGCTAAATTCTAATGTGGTATGAGAAGTTTGCTAAATTCGAATGTGGTATGGGAAGTTTACTAAATTCTAATGTGGTATGGGAAGTTTACTAAATTCTAATGTGGTATGGGAAGTTTGCTAAATTCTAATGTGGTATGGGAAGTCTACTAAATTCTAATGTGGTATGGGAAGTCTACTAAATTCTAATGTGATATGAAAAGTTTGCTAAATTCTAATGTGGTATGGGAAGTTTACTAAATTCCAATGTGGTATGAGAAGTTTACTAAATACCAGTATGGATCAGAAATGTAAACTAAAAGCCAAGGTGGTACACCCATGTTTAATAAAAGCAGTGACGGTACGGGTTGGCCAAAGAAGAGGAGAACTCCTGAACTAGGCGGACACATGTGAGAACGTGAGGGACCGTGCAAACAGCCCCTGGCCTTCTCTTCCATGACACACCTGATGTCCCATCCCAAAAGCTGAACCCTGTAACAGAACTGTGGTGTGTTCGTCTGGCTCACAAGACTTGCACAGCTTTTCGTTTCTTTCCACACGCTCCAGTTTACCCAACATACAACGCATGCGGCGCATGCTAAATGAATGGTGCAGATCGAGAGACAGCTAAGGAAAAAGGTAGCCTACGCCAGTCGTGAATGAAACTCAACAAGTACAATAGATGATGTGCTACAGTCATTTACTGCAATTGCCAGAAAAATACAGAACTTGATGATTTAAGAGCAGTACTCTGTCAACTATGCCAGCAGTCCGCACCAAAAAGAGTAGTGGTACAGTGGGTTCCATCCCACTGTAACATCCATGGCAACGAGGAGGCAGACAGACTGGCAAAAGAAGGTGCAAGCTTACCACAACCAGATTCTAGTGTGACATACGAAAAGTCCAAAAGGTTTGTTAGGGACAGATACATGACCAAATGGGAAACAGAACATACTGGCTACACAAAAAACGATGCCTATTACCAGTTGAACAGAAGAGAGCAGGTCGTGGTCTTCAGACTCCGCACAGGCCTCAACAGACTGAGGTACCATTTATTCAATAAACTGAAGATTGTAGGTAGCACTGACGAATGCACCTGTAGTACAGTGAAAATTACCGAAACATACTGATGCGACTATGTTAGTCAGGGTCAGGTGAAACATACTGACGACTTTTGTAGTTCACTTTCAGGAAGTCTCCCTGCAAACAGGCTGTTACACGATAATCTGGCTAACGAGGTAATGATCGGCACTGGAATCCTTACAGTGGTTAGTTTACGAAAGAGCCTCGCATTGCACTACAGCCATGATGACTGCGGCTCGCCTACTCAAGTGCTCCTTGGGATATGAAAATAGCTACTGTCACCTGCCACGATAGAAAGCCGTCAAGAGTACCCAACTCAAGAACGAGTGACATTAGCAACAACGGCAGCGAAGGTGAAAGATGACAAGAATGTATGACAAAGAAAAGTGGATTCTATGACAAATAGGAAGATACATTTATGACAAATAGGAAGATACATTTATGACGAATGAGAAGAGAATTCTATGACAAATGGGAAGAGGATTCTATGACAAATGGGAAGAGGATTCTATGACAAATAGAAAGAGGATTCTATGACAAATGGGAAGAGGATTCTATGACCAATGGGAAGAGGATTCTATGACAAATGGGAAGAGGATTCTATGACAAATGGGAAGATGATTCTATGACAAATGGGACGAGAAATTTATGACGAATGGAAAGAGAATTATATGATAAATGGGAAGAGAATTATATGATATATTGGAAGAGAATTCTATGACAAATGGAATATTTATATGGCAAATTGGAAGGAGATTCAAATGAGAAATGGAGTCTAACTGGCAATGCTCGAGAGGATGGTAACAACAATATATGAACGTAGAGTGCGATGACTGTAGGTCTAAGTTCAATAAGTTTAACTCAGTTTAGTTTAAGAATCAACGTCATTGCACACAGTTTAACCAATAAGTGTTGTGTTCTCCATATTTGTGGAGGATCTCTAGACAATGGACGGACTCTGTAGCACCCACCGACGAGGCTCCCGAAATAGATTGGCTAGATTGTTACTCTGTAGCACCCACCGACGAGGCTCCCGTAATAGATTGGCCAGATTGTTAACATCGTGTTAAATGTTGCCCGGGCAGCAGCTGTTAAGCTTCCTCTTTTCGATTTCCATCTGCCGAGAGATTTTTCCCACGTGCGCTGACACGGAACGCTGGCGTACGATCTACACTACCCAGAGATCCGGGGAAATAACAGAAAGTCCTGGTTAAAAAAATCAAGGTCATCATCGTGATTTGAACCAGCGACCTCCAGCACCCGTGGCTGACGTCTTACATGGAGACCACTCAGTCCCATAAGTCCATAACTACCTATGATAAAAAAAGGACGTATCTGGACGGAAAGAGTGATGGGATAAATGTGGAGGTGAAAGGAAGATATGCTTGTCCAACTCTGCCACATTATGTTGTTTGGCTTGTCCATCTCTGCCACATTATGTTGTTTGGCTTGTCCAACTCTGCCACATTATGTTGTTTGGCTTGTCCAACTCTGCCACATTATGTTGTTTGGCTTGTCCAACTCTGTCACATTCTGTTGTTTGGCTTGTCCAACTCTGCCACATTATGTTGTTTGGCTTGTCCAACTCTGCCACATTATGTTGTTTGGCTTGTCCAACTCTGCCACATTATGTGGTTTGGCTTGTCCAACTCTGCCACATTATGTGGTTTGGCTTGTCCAACTCTGCCACATTATGTTGTTTGGCTTGTCCAACTCTGCCACATTATGTGGTTTGGCTTGTCCAACTCTGCCACATTATGTGGTTTGGCTTGTCCAACTCTGCCACATTATGTTGTTTGGCTTGTCCAACTCTGCCACATTATGTGGTTTGGCTTGTCCAACTCTGCCACATTATGTTGTTTGGCTTGTCCAACTCTGCCACATTATGTGGTTTGGCTTGTCCAACTCTGTCACATTATGTTGTTTGGCTTGTCCAACTCTGCCACATTATGACGCACTCCATCCAGATTATCTTGCTGTATACCCGCCAATCTTTTTTACCATGCTACCGTAAGATTGTCATTAAAAGCAATTGCCATTTTATTATAAAGTGAATCGAAGAGTATGTATAAAGAAAAATCTTATTTCAGGCACAAAATAGTCGTTTAGCAAAATTCCATGTAAGGATTGTGGCGATATAACAGTATACGCATGCGCAATATAGCGTACAAAATGGCCGCACCACTGTCGACATGCACAGCGGAAGAACAACGAGGCGTTATTGGTTAGTTTTTTTTGACAGACGATGTGAAACATGAAATCTACAGAAGAATGAAGGTTCAGTATGGAGAGAGTTGTTTGGGTCAATGGAGAGTGTATGAATGGGTAGCAAGATTTCAAAACGGAAGAGAAAAACGCCATTGATAAACCACAGCGTGGGAGACCAGCAAGCGTGGCAACTGACACAGTAATATAGCAGACCAAACAGTCAGTCCGTGGCAACAGGCGATTCGCTATTGATGAAATCGCCGCAGATTTCAACGTGAGCCCATGATGGTAATAGTCCATGATGGAAAATGTGTAGCAGATGAGTCCCATGGCAGCTGACAACGATTTACGGAGACAGTGCAAAATCGGTTGAAGATCATACCAAAAAACTTTTTCCTAAAGGACATCCACAAGCTAGTGGACATGTGAACAAAGTGTGCTGCAAGGCACGGGAAATGTGCAGAAAAATAAGACATACAATTTGAGGTGCGCACTCTTGTACAAATGGTATGAATAACATTGCTGTTACCTCGTATTTGCTCAGTTTATGTTCACTATCCCGGCTGGTCTATTGTGAATGTTCCCCAGAATATTATTGTATATTCGTCTCTATTCGACCGTGTGAGTTCCGTCCAGTTCATTATGCGGTATTCCGTGGCGAAGTGGTTAAGCCGTCAGCCTCGTGATCAGGTGGTGTGGGTTCGACTCCGGACTCCACTGTCTTTTTCACGGGTGCTTGATGCGGAGTCCCCTACATCTCGTAGTCGCCCCCTAGTGGTCTTGTCCTTAACTTGCCACTGGGGTCGGGCGGCTCGAGACGAGAGAGTGAGGATTAAAAAGTAGCACAGTTAATCCTTGCTAAAAATAGCGCTAGCAAAATTAATTATGCCATCGTCGTCTACGATGGACGGTGGCCTTTGCCTTTGATGTCAAACTTAGCGCAAGTTGCGTCATCAAGCCAAACAACAAACTACGTCTGGCCATGTCGCCATCATCTTCTGCGATGAGCAACTAACTAGTATGTTGGTGTTCCAACTAGTTTATTCTTATGTGTTCTGCCTAGTTTAGAATATATTATTCAGATCTAGAACCACATCCTCCAAAACCCGAATAATTCTTTTGGAAGTTGAGGGGGAAAAGGTTGTCGCACGAGAAAGACAATAATGCGACGCCAACACAGCACGCTATTGGCCAGCTCTAAATTCACTGCGGGACATAATCCAGCCTGCTGTGACGTCACGTGTCTAGAGCCCGGATGTAAGTGCCAGACGAGATGCAAATAAGTCACTCTGCCCGATGTTATTGAAGGAGACACGTCGGCTATTGCCTAATATTGTGTATATAGCCGTCGTCAATGTTCCCAAATTGGAAAGTTAATAAGTTCCCTAATACCACCAGCTAGGCGTGATTAAGACGACTTAAAGTGGTTAGGCCACAGTAACGAGAGAATCAACAAGTACTGCAGCCCAAGTGTCACAACACTGTGTTTGCTAGCGTAGCCCACGAGAAGTAACATTAAAGTGTGTTTTTGTGGTTAGAAGATCCCAATAAAGTGATATTTTAAATAGACGATCCCAATAATTTACAATTTTTTTTTAGAATATCCCTTAAAGTGTTATTTTAGTTGGAAGATACTAAGAAAGTGTTTCAGTAGAAAATCTCACTAAAAAATAAAGTAACCCATAGCATTACCGCCGTAGGGGTGTGATGTGTTAGCGAATTCCCATTTCAAAGGCTCGGCTATATGAAGTCGGCAGCCATCTCCTCTCCCTCGCCACTTTTACTTCTCAGACTGAACCTGTACCAATTTAAGGCTGGGTCGACCCGGGCTCTGTTGCGGTCTGAATAAAAATATTTCCGCCTCAACCAGGACCACTCAGAAGCGAAGCCAGCTCGCTAACCACTGCGCTACGCAGTTCCCTAAAGATATCACTAAAACATTAATTTAGTTAGACGGTGCCAATAAACTTCTATTTTAGTTAGAAGATCCAAATAAAGTGTTATCTTAGTAGAAGATCCAACTAAAGCGTTAATTTAGTTAGAAGATCCCAATACATTATTATTTTAGTTAGAAGATCCCACTAAAGCGTTATTTTAGTTACATCTCACTAAAGCTTTATTTTAGAAGATCACACTAAAGCGTTGTTTTAGTTAGAAGATACAACTAAAGTGTTATTTTAGTTAAAAAATCAAAATAAAGCGTTATTTTAGTTCGAAGATCCCACTAACGTGTTATATTAGTTAGAAGATGCTATTTTATTTGGAACACACTCTCCTTGGTGTCGATATTTGCTAGAGAGAACGCCAAACTGCCGTCTTCTATCTTTCTCATGGCCTGGTGTCATGTTTGTTCTAGATCTCTCAGTGTGACTGTTATGGTGTCCCTCAAGCCGAATCAAAGCCTCCACCCGGAGCTGGATCTCTGACCCCTGACCTGCGATGATTGTCTTGGCAACAAAGCCTTCTTTCATTCTGCAGACAAGGCAAAACTGTTGTAATTGAGTTTGGACTGGGGCTTGGTATTCAGAACGCAGCCCATTGTCTGGTTATGGACCTTGATTTGGTTACTTTGGCCACAATTCTTCAATATCCAATTTCTGAAGATTGGATTTGGTCTGTCTTGTGATTATTACCTATCACTCACATCCGTACGTTCAGCGGGTACATAGGTCTATCGACATACAGACATCTTTGTTATATAGGCTATTTATCTGTTGATGAGGAATCCTCTTGTAATTGGCTGGAAAAGTCTACCAGTTGCTGTTCTTGTAGTTGATTGTTATTCTTTGAGGCCTTCCCTACAGTTATTTAAAACTCCAACGTATTGAACTGGCTCACATGTTCTAGCGCATTCTTATGTTTTCATGAGGTCACCAAGGTCTTTGTTTTAGAACTAACGGCCATCTCTCTTCTCACGAGGTCACTAAAGTCTCAGTTTTGGAGCAGCTAATGGCCATCTCTCTTCTCATGAGGTCACCAGTCTCTGTTTTGGAACAGCTAATGGCCACCTCTCTTCTCATGAGGTTACTAAAGTCTCTGTTTTGGAACAGCTAATAGCCATCTCTCTTCTCATGAGGTCACCAAGGTCTTTGTTTTAGAACTAATGACCATCCCTCTTCTCATGAGGTTACTAAAGTCTCTGTTTTGGAACAGCTAATGGCCATCTCTCTTCTCATGAGGTCACCAGTGTCTGTTTTGGAACAGCTAATGGCCATCTCTCTTCTCATGAGGTCACCAGTCTCTGTTTTGGAGCAGTTAATGGCCATCTCTCTTCTCATGAGGTCACCAGTGTCTGTTTTGGAACAGCTAATGGCCATCTCTCTTCTCAAGAGGTCACCAGTCTCTGTTTTGGAGCAGTTAATGGCCATCTCTCTTCTCATGAGGTCACCAGTCTCTGTTTTGGAGCAGTTAATGGCCATCTCTCTTCTCATGAGGTCACCAAGGTCTTTGTTTTAGAACTAATGACCATCCCTCTTCTGATGAGATCACTAATATCTTTGTTTTAGAACTAATGGCCATCCCTCTTCTCAAGAGGTCACTAAAGTCTCTGTTTTGGAACAGCTAATGGCCATCCCTCTTATCATGAGGTCACCAGTCTCTGTTTTGGAACAGCTAATAGCCATCTATCTTCTCATGAGGTCACTCTCTGTTTTGGAGCAGCTAATGGCCATCTCTCTTCTCATGAGGTCACCAGTCTCTGTTTTGGAGCAGCTAATAGCCATCTCTCTTCTCATGAGGTCACCAAAGTCTCTGTTTTGGAATAGCTAATGGCCATCTCTCTTCTCATGAGGTCACCAAAGTCTCTGTTTTGGAATAGCTAATGGCTATCTCTCTTCTCATGAGGTCACCAAAGTCTCTGTTTTGGAGCAGCTAATGGCCATCTCTCTTCTCATGAGGTCACCAAAGTCTCTGTTTGGAGCAGCTTATGGCCATCTCTCAATTTTTCTCTCTGGGTCACTAATTGATTTAGAAATGCAATCTATCTTCCGCATATTGTCCACAGTTGTGCTTATTATTTCGTGATGGCAAAGGTCAGCTCCAATGTATAAACCAGCCTCACCATTGAAAACCCTTTGTGGTTATGCGTTCTCACCTCGCTGTCTTTGATAACATCATCCACCAGGAGTGTGAACATCAATATACACGTGCAGAGATTATTTAGAAGACCCTAGTTCAACTCCCATACCGGCAAGCTTCAGTCGACCAAGCTGTTCATTTTCAGGGCACCTGGCCTACGGTTAAGGAAACCGAGGAAAAGAACTGGCCACCCCACTTCATACAAGCTGCGGCTTAGTACAATGAAATCTCTAACACTTCATCCCAGACGACATTTTTTGCTGTAAGACTATTTTTAAAACCGAAGTATAATTTTATGCAGAAGACTACACTCGATAAACTAAATAACATTTAAATGAAAACAATAATAAATCTATATCCCTTGACTTTTTCAAAAGGCTTATTCGATATTACCCAATATCAGTTACATTTAACTATTGCATGTGTGAAAATGTTGAATGCAGTTTTAACTATAATCATCATCTTCTTCGTTGGTTGATTCGTTCTCAAACACCCGCTACAAAACCCTGAAAAGGCCGTTACAAATAGCACGATGTAGTCCGTAGAACAAAATGCATTGTGTAGAAGTTTACAGCTTGACTGCGATATTTGCACCTTTCGGTCCGACACTTCCTTTCTTCTTAGCCGGTCTGCTCTGTTGCAGCTTAATATCCTGGATCACGCATGGAAGTGTAGAAGGGTCTTGGCAGATCTAATTCGCTGGCCCTGACGCTAGCACCCAGCTATTGGGCGCTGACCGCTGCAGCTGATGAACTGTTCAGTGTTTTGATCCCTCCAAACTAGTATGAGACGCATATATTTAACTAAACGAAAATAAAGAAACAGATTTTCGTTTGACGGTTATAACGCGAAACGTCTCCTTGATTCTAGGAGCCTAGGAAATTATGTTCTCCAATCTTCGATTTTTAGTAAATGTCGCTGGTTACTTCCAAATTCCAATACAGAATCAGCGCTTTGTCTATCGTTGTTAAAGTAGAAATACAATTTTCGCAAACTATTTCGGTGACGTCCTATTAAGCACTGCCAACTCTATAAAAATAAAAGATCAACTACTAGAACAGGTACAGAGTTTCTCCTATCTAGGTCATATAATAACGGAAGAAGCCAGCTGTGAAAAAGAAATCAGAAAGAGAATAGGTATGTCCAAGATGGTATACAACAACATAAGACATATACTGACATCCAAACAGATACCCCATACATGGAAAATGAGAATTGTCAGGTGTGATGTATACTCATCACTACATTATGGCGCAGAAACATGGACAATAAATAATAAGTTGGAAAAGAGTATCCGAATCTTCGAAATGTGGGTATATAGAAGATTGGGTCGCATTACTTGGTCATTTTGGTCATGTAAGAAGGCACGTTATTTTGGTTATATAAGAAGGCACGTCATTTTGGTCATATAAGAAGGCACGTTATTTTGGTCATATAAGAAGGCACGTTATTTTGGTCATATAAGAAGGCACGTCAATTTGGTCATATAAGAAGGCACGTCAATTTGGTCATGTAAGAAGGCACGTTATTTTGGTCATATAAGAAGGCACGTTATTTTGGTCATATAAGAAGGCACGTCAATTTGGTCATATAAGAAGGCACGTCAATTTGGTCATGTAAGAAGGCACGTTATTTTGGTCATATAAGAAGGCACGTTATTTTGGTCATATAAGAAGGCACGTTATTTTGGTCATATAAGAAGGCACGTCAATTTGGTCATGTAAGAAGGCACGTTATTTTGGTCATATAAGAAGGCACGTCAATTTGGTCATATAAGAAGGCACGTTATTTTGGTCATATAAGAAGGCACGTTATTTTGGTCATATAAGAAGGCACGTCAATTTGGTCATGTAAGAAGGCACGTTATTTTGGTCATATAAGAAGGCACGTTATTTTGGTCATGTAAGAAGGCACGTTATTTTGGTCATATAAGAAGGCATACCTCCTTGTTGAAGACCATATTAGAAGGTAGGGTTGAAATTAGTCGATAAGAGGCAAACAACGTTTTAAGTGGGTGGATAACATCAGGAGATGGACTAGAAATGCCTGTTAGATTGCACCCATTACAGCAAGAGATAGAGTACACTGGAGATCTATTTCCGCCGACCTTCGATAAGGAGATAGTACTTAAATTGAACTCGTCTGAAATTCTAAAAAACAGGTGTAGAAGTCAGCCCGTTTTAGGTGTATGCTTTGCTAACATCCTGATATAACCAACATGATTGGTTACGCTACATGAGAGTGCTAACAATACCATGGATAGCGAAAAATAAAAACGCAGAAATCATACCGCAGCTAGATATAGACCAACACTGGCCAGTAAACAACGTAACGTCTAGAAAATGAATATACCTTGTCCACGTCCACCGTCACAATGATCTAGAAAGAACGATAGTGGAGGGTATTACTTAACAATGTTTTTATACGGGTTTAGGAGATCCGGCAGAGTTTGTATATAACTAGTTTCTTGGACGGTGGTTAACCGATGTGTGATTTCATCTCAACAGACTCAAACACTAAAACAAAGTAGACCCGTAGCCTGTTAGACGCCATCTATGCTGCTATAAACAAAGCACTTAACCATGGCCGGTGTTATGCCATGTCTTACAGTTAGTCTTCTTCCACAATGAGTAGGATTACTCTTTTGTGCGCCCTAAACAGGACGTTAAGTGGCGGGTTGTCGCAGCTGTCCTCACATACCGAGCATGTTGATGAAGTGGACCGGGGTCCTCCAGGCGGCTGTGCTATGATTGGCTTCATCTGCGTTTGGCTCAATACTACGTGGATCACGTCGATACCTCATCCCGTTAGCCAGACATGAAAACAGCCCCGAGGAAAGGGCCTTGGCCAGTACGTTTCCCCTGACCCTGACTAACATTGTCTGATCAGTACGTTTCCCCTGACCCTGACTAACATTGTCTGATCAGTACGTTTCCCCTGACCCTGACTAACATTGTCTGATCAGTACGTTTCCCCTGACCCTGACTAACATTGTCTGATCAGTATGTATCCCCTGACGTGACGATATCACTGTTGTAGACTGCTGAAGTCAAATGTATCATACCGAAAGGTGCAAATATCGCAGTCGAGCTGTAAACTAGCGCCAGAACGCACATCGTTCTCCGGACTACATCCTGCTACTTACAAAGCCTTGTTCATGTCTTAGTTGCGGGATATTGAGAAATACACAGAAGAAGAAAATAGAAGAAAAAGTTGTATAAACCGGTCTTGCGAATGGTTTTAAAAATAACAGCGGTTGTTTTGTGTGTTTAATTGACTGGCCAAACATCTCATGGAAGCTTGGAATCCTGGTATTCAAACAGCCATGTTTAATGTCTGTTGCCAGGTAGCCGAAGGCTATCGGCTGTCCTTAGTAGGTATTTTAAACTTCCCTCAACTTACTAGGTCTGGGGAAGGGTAAAAATAATTTGGGAAGAGTAATTAACTAGAATTTTTGAGTGACCACTAAGAATTCTCTTTTTCATTTCTAACTGCCAAGGGATTTTTAACTTGCTCGACACTGAACACGGGCGTTAGTTGGTTGGTTATTGATCCAGCAGGTTATGAGCTCCTGCCCTTTGGCCCAATGCCACATAGTGTTAACTGCAAGTGTTTGTGAGCTGTTTAGTTCCATTTGTCTGGCCTCGGAGGAAGAAACGTTTCTTAACACCAAGCGCCAGACATTCACAAATATCACGTTCAACTGCTTGATAGGTATGTGTGAACAGCCGGTACTTTGGAGTATATTCTGGTTGGATTCTGTTCAAGCGACTGTCCGATCTCATTACCCACAGATCTGGAGAAGTTTTACAAGAATCCCACGTGAAAAAAATGTCGTTCTCTATGGTGATTTGAACCCGCGACCTCCGGTGCCCGAAACGGACACATTGCCTAGTGTTTATCCGCTTAATTAATGTACTGCTTGTATTCACAAAGTGTGCTGGGTATGTATATTGCCCGACCCGAATGGTAAAAATATACTTGATGTTTGTGACCATTGTCGCTACTTTGTGACCAAGACAAGGATAATTTATTTGACCGTTTCCCAGATACCGACCTGAAGAGGCTGAGAAAGGGCTCCCATGTAGGGAGCGTCTGGGAGACGGGCATGCGGAGGACCGATGGCGTGATTACGGGCAAGTCAAGACTATTCCGATGTTTATCGATCCTCTTGTCGGCGGAGTGGAGCTACACTGGGGAGGTTAGGGAGGTTGTGGGAAGGGGGTTGTTTGGTGGAGTGGAGCTACACTGGGGAGGGGTGTTGTTGGTTGAGTGGGGCTACACTGGGGAGGTTAGAGAGGTTGTGGGGAGGGGGGGGGGGGTTGTTGGTGGAGTGGAGCTACACTGGGGAGGTTAGAGAGGATGTGGGGTGGGGAGGGGGGGGTGTTGTTGGTGGAGTGGAGCTACACTGGGGAGGGTAGAGAGGATGTGGGGAGGGGGGTGTTGTTGGTGGAGTGGAGCTACACTGGGGACGGTAGAGAGGTTGTGGGGAGGGGGGGAGTGTTGTTGGTGGAGTGAAGCTACACTGGGGATGGTAGAGAGGTTGTGGGGAGGGGTTGTTGGTAGAGTGGAGCTACACTGGGGATGGTAGAGAGGATGTGTGGAGGGGGGGGGTGTTGTTGGTGGAGTGAAGCTACACTGGGGATGGTAGAGAGGTTGTGGGGAGGGGTTGTTGGTAGAGTGGAGCTACACTGGGGAGGGTAGAGAGGTTGTGGGGAGAGGGGTTGTTGGTGTAGAGCTACACTGGGGAGGGGGGTTGTCGGTGGAATGGAGCTACACTGGGGAGGGGGGTTGTCGGTGGAGTGGAGCTACACTGGGGAGGTTAGAGAGGTTGTGGGGAGGGGGGTTGGTGGAGTAGAGCTACACTGGGGAGGGGGGTTGTTGGTGGAGTGGAGCTACACTGGGGAGGTTAGAGAGGTTGTGGGGAGGGGGGTTGTTGGTGGAGAAGCTTCACTGGGGAGGTTAGAGAGGTTGTGGGGAGGGGGGTTGTTGGTGGAGTGGAGCTACACTGGGGAGGGGGGTTGTCGGTGGAGTGGAGCTACACTGGGGAGGTTAGAGAGGTTGTGGGGAGGGGGGTTGGTGGAGTAGAGCTACACTGGGGAGGGGGGTTGTTGGTGGAGTGGAGCTACACTGGGGAGGTTAGAGAGGTTGTGGGGAGGGGGATTGTTGCTGGAGTGGAGCTACACTGAGGAGGTTAGAGAGGTTGTCAGGAGGGGGGTTGTTGGTGGAGTGGAGCTACACTGGGGAGGTTAGAGAGGTTGAAGGGAGGGGGATTGTTGGAGTGGAGCTACACTGGGGAGGGGGGGTTGTTGGTCTAGTGGAGCTACACTGGGGAGGGGGGGGGGGTTGTTGGTGGAGTGGAGCTACACTGGGGAGGTTAGAGAGGTTGTGGGGAGGGGGTTGTTGGTGGAGTGGAGCTACACTGGGGAAGGGGTTTGTTGGTGGAGTGGAGCTACACTGGGGAGGTTAGAGAGGTTGTGGGGAGGGGGTTGTTGGTGGAGTGGAGCTACACTGGGGAGGTTAGAGAGGTTGTGAGGAGGTGGGTTGTTGGTGGAGTGGAGCTACACTGGGGAGGTTAGAGAGGTTGTGGGGAGGCGGGTTGGTGGAGTGGAGCTACACTTGGGAGGGGGTTGTTGGAGTGGAGCTACACTGGGGAGGTTAGAGAGGTTGTGAGGAGGGGGGTTGGTGGAGTGGAGCTACACTTGAGAGGGGGTTGTTGGAGTGGAGCTACACTGAAGAGGTTAGAGAGGTTGTGGGGAGGGGTTGTTAGTGGAGTGGAGCTACACTGGGGAGGTTAGAGAGATTGTGGGGAGGGGGGGTTGGTGGAGTGGAGCTACACTGGGGAGGTTAGAGAGGTTGTGTGGAAAGGGGGGGGGGTTGTTGGTGGAGTGGAGCTACACTGTGGAGGTTAGAGAGGTTGTGGGGGGGGGGGGTTGTTGGAGTGGAGCTACACTGGGGAGGTTAGAGAGATTGTTGGGAGGTGGGGTTGTTAGTCGAGTGGAGCTACACTGGGGAGGGGGGTTGTTGGTGGAGTGGAGCTACATTGGGGAGGTTAGAGAGGTTGTGGGGAGGGGGGGGGGGTTGTTGGTGGAGTGGAGCTACACTGGGGAGGTTAGAGAGGTTGTGGGGAGGGTGTTGTTGGTGGAGTGCTATGTGTGGAAAGAAGCTGACAAAAGCTGACCAACTACTGCCGTAAGAAAGAAGCTGACAAAGGCTGACCAACTACTGTCGTACGAAAGAAGCTGACAAAGGCTGACCAACTACTGTCGCACGAAAGATGCTGACAAGGGCTGGCCACCTACTGTTGTACGGAAGAAGCTGACAAGGCCTGACCAGCTACTGTCGTTCGAAAAAAGATGACAAGGGCTGACCAACTACTGTCGTACGAAAGAGGTTGACCAGAGCTGACCAAGTACTGTCCACCTACTGTTGTACGAAAGAAGCTGACAAGGGCTGACCAGCTACTGTCGTTCGAAAAAAGATGACAAGGGCTGACCAACTACTGTCGTACGAAAGAGGCTGACCAGAGCTGACCAACTACTGTCGTACGAAAGAGGCTAACCAGAGCTGATTAACTACTGTCGTACGAAAGAGGCTGACCAGAGCTGACCAACTACTGTCGTACGAAAGAGGTTGACCATAGCTGACCAAGTACTGTCCACCTACTGTTGTACGAAAGAAGCTGACAAGGGCTGACCAGCTACTGTCGTTCGAAAAAAGATGACAAGGGCTGACCAACTACTGTCGTACGAAAGAGGTTGACCAGAGCTGACCAAGTACTGTCGTACGAAACAAGCTGACAAGGCCTGACCAACTACTGTCGTACGAAACAAGCTGACAAGGCCTGACCAACTACTGTCGTACGAAAGAGGCTGACCAGAGCTGACCAACTACTGTCGTACGAAAAAGGCTGACCAGATCTGACCAACTACTGTCGTACGAAAGAGGCTGACCAGAGCTGGCCAACTACTGTCGTACGAAAGAGGCTGACCAGAGCTGACCAACTACTGTTGTACGAAAGAGGCTGACCAGAGCTGACCAACTACTGTCGTACGAATTCATTCCCATTCCTTGGTAGTCGAGGGGTTTTTAGCTACTGTTGTCGTGTGCTGGCTAAGTGTGTTTATTCCACCGACAACATAAAAACAACATATTGCATAAACCGGGGATTCGACCAACTGCGCTCTTGGAAACTTGCGTCGTAATTCACCCCAAAATAAAAATACATCTGTTTTTTTAGCACGGATATGAGGTAGTGACGTCCCAGAATAGTTCACTTTTTAAATTGTTGGGAGCGTCAAACATTCTGCGAGAATTGACGAGATTGTCTGCTTCCTCCTCTACTTAGTACCCCCGTCTTAACAGTTAATTTCTTGGGTTAAGGGTTAGGTTAGGGTTAAGATCTTTTCTGCACTTCTTTCTATTTCTAAGCCTTAATTTATTCTAGCTGACAGTGAGCTGGCTTGCTAAGACTGGGATTACACCGTGCCATAGTTCAAAACCACGGACGGACAGAAAAGAAAATCCGGGTGTGGTTCGTTCCATGCTCCTCCAGTCAACCCAGCTGTAAATAGGTACCTGACGTATAAGTTGTGAAAGGTCTAAACAGCAAGGACGGGAACTGGACACCACACATCACATAGGCTGTGGCTTAGTCTATGAAGAGCTATCCTCATCCGAGACGGCAATTGCTGACATGTGACCCACCTTTAACGTACTAATTTATTTAAAATAAGATTATATCGACCTGTCCTTCCCTTAACCCACAAAGAAATGTCCTGTTACAGTCATTAGCTGTTAAATACGTACGATGAAAACACAGGGAACTCTGTTTTGGGTGAATTAAGACGCAAGTACCTCCTTCCTGTTGCGCAGGAAGACTAACGTCTCTGGTCAGGCAAAATATGCTGATCAGACATGTTAGTCAGGGAAAATATGCTGATCAGACATGTTAGTCAGGGAAAATATGCTGATCAGACATGTTAGTCAGGGTCAGTCAGGGAAAATATGCTGATCAGACATATTAGTCAGTCAGGGAAAATATGCTGATCAGACATGTTAGTCAAGGATAGTCAGGCAAAATATGCTGATCAGATATGTTAGTCAGTGTCAGTCAGGGAAAATATGCTGATCAGACATGTTAGTCAGGGTCAGTCAGGGAAAATATGCTGATCAGACATGCTAGTCAGGGTCAGTCACGGAAAATATGCTGATCAGATATGTTAGTCAGTGTCAGTCAGGGAAAATATGCTGATCAGACATGTTAGTCAAGGATAGTCAGGCAAAATATGCTGATCAGACATGTTAGTCAGGGAAAAATCTGCTGATCAGACATGTTAGTCAGTGTCAGTCAGGCAAAATATGCTGATCAGACATGTTAGTCAGTGTCAGTCAGGGAAAATATGCTGATCAGACATGTTAGTCAAGGATAGTCAGGCAAAATTTGCTGATCAGACATGTTAGTCAGGGTCAGTCAGGGAAAATATGCTGGCCAAGACCCTAATCTCGGCTTCTCGTAGCCCTGCCTGGAAATTGTGTGGCAGCCTGGCTAACGAGGTGAGGGATCGACGTGATCTCCGTAGCAGTGAGCGACACGCAGATGAAGCTAAGCATAGCACAACCGCCTAGAGGACCCCTGGTTCACCTTCACCAGCACGCTCGGGATGTGATGAAAGCTACTGCAACCTGCAACTTAACATCCTATTCACAGGGCGCACAAAAGAGTAAACCTACTCATTGTGGGCATTTGAAATAACACCCCCCCCCCCCCCGAACCTTTCCCTCCCTGTCAGTAGACAGACATGGAAACCATCGAAGGGCAATGGGACGTAAGAGCCAAATCATGGGCAAAGGAAGTTGCTTCGTCAATGTCCATTTAATGGCAGCGACGTCACCGAGGCAGGCTGCGAATTGCCAGTCGTCGGCTAATGGTAGTTCGTCATCGCCAACATGACATAATTTGCAACAAAACTCTTCGTCCCGATTGCTAGCTGCATAAACCTGGCAACAACACGCGAGGCACACACCCGACACAAACTCTCCATCATACAACCGGACACACACACACCCGACACAAACTCTCCATCATACAACCGGACACACACACACACCCGACACAAACTCTCCATCACACAACCAGATACATACACACACACACACACAGACAAGGAGCGCACGATCAACTACATCAATAAGCTCGTGCAAGCAGCACAGCCCAGTCCCGATAGCCGGCAGCCACTGACGTGTTTGCACTGGAAAGACTTTGACCCAGTGACCGATTGACCTTGCGGGACAGCGTGCCACCACCAGGACAATTGCGTGCTGCGTTTTTAGAGTGGAAGGGTTCGCCTGTACTATTTGTCGCTGCTGTCTGATAGCGATAACACGATCAGTTACACAGCATGGATAACACAGCATGGTTAACACGATCAGTTACACAGCATGGATAACACGATCAGTTACACAGCATGGATAACACAGCCAGTTACACAGCATGGATAACACAGCCAGTTTCACAGCATGGATAACACAGCCAGTTACACAGCATGGATAACACGATCAGTTACACAGCATGGATAACACAGCATGGTTAACACGATCAGTTACACAGCATGGATAACACGATCAGTTACACAGCATGGATAACACAGCCAGTTACACAGCATGGATAACACAGCCAGTTTCACAGCATGGATAACACAGCCAGTTACACAGCATGGATAACACGATCAGTTACACAGCATGGATAACACGGCCAGTTACACAGCATGGATACCACGACCAGTTACACAGCATGGATAACACGGTCAGTTACACAGCATGGATAACACGGTCAGTTACACAGCATGGATAACACGACCAGTTACACAGCATGGATAACACGATCAGTTACACGGCATGGATAACACGGCCAGTTACACAGCATGGATACCACGACCAGTTACACAGCATGGATAACACGGTCAGTTACACAGCATGGATAACACGGTCAGTTACACAGCATGGATAACACGGTCAGTTACACAGCATGGATAACACAACCAGTTACACAGCATGGATAACACGATCAGTTACACGGCATGGATAACACGGCCAGTTACACAGCATGGATACCACGACCAGTTACACAGCATGGATAACACGGTCAGTTACACAGCATGGATAACACAACCAGTTACACAGCATGGATAATACGGTCAGTTACACAGCATGGATAACACAACCAGTTACACAGCATGGATAACACAACCAGTTACACAGCATGGATAACACGGTCAGTTACACAGCATGGATAACACGACCAGTTACACAGCATGGATAACACGGTCAGTTACGAAACTAAACAACAGCTTTCAAACACTTGCAGATACCCCTATAATGCATTGGGCCAAAGGACAGAAGCTCATAGACTGCTGGAATCAATTAACTACCAACCTGCCCAAGTAGGCCTCGGAGCCTTTGCTACCGGCATCTCAGTACAAATAGCTCAGAAGATGAACAAACAAAACATAACGAGGCTGTCAGTTCCCCACAAACAATCCTGTTTAACCGTTTTAAATAAAAATAGTAACCCTTTTTCAGCCTTGTCTGACTATAGGTTGATACGACCATGGAGTAGCAACTCTTTACTGAGTTTTGGGTTTCCCTTATCCTTGCGGTGTTGTCTCTTCACTTCCCTGTGTTGTCTCTTCACTTCCCTATGTCGTCTCTTCACTTCCCCGTGTTGTCTCTTCACTTCCCTGTGTTGTCTCTTCACTTCCCTGTGATGTCTCTTTACTTCCCAGTGTTGCATGATATTTTTTCGCCCAGTCTGAGGTGGCTCTTCAGATTGCTTCTCCATTTGGATCGGTATGCAGCTATGTCTTACCAAGATGTCAGACCCACATCAGTGCCTTTATGTCCCGCTTACCTGCGTCTTTGAACCTCAGCTGTAATCGGCCAGTTGACCATGCAAAATATCTTTTTGGGATGCGACCGTCTTCCATGCGACGAACATGACCAAGCTATCGCAGTCTTGGTTGTCGAAGGGTGTACATACTTGGTAGACTAGTAGGAGAATGTACCTCACCATTTGTCACCATGTCTCTCCTTGAGACGTCAAGGATTGATCTCAGACGCCATGGGTAAAAGGTGATGCTTCTTTGTTCTTGTCTGGCATATGTTGTCCACGTTTCGCTGCCATATAGGAGGGTACTGACGATAAAGACATTGTAAACCGTGGCCTTTGTCTTTGCTTTAAATTTGGGTTTTTCCCCGACAAATGTTGTGAGACGAGGAAATATGGTAGCAGCCCCGCCAATGCGATTGCGTATTTCGGGGTCTAGGGAGATCATATCGCTGATGAGGGACCCTAGGTAGATAAACTGGCCCACAGCTGCCAGATCGTAGTTACTTACTTAACGTGTCCAAGCACCACGTCCTACAACATGCATCCAATATCCAGCGACATGGATGATCTTTTTATTTGTCTCCAGCATGTTGCACATATTGCATGTTCCCTGGAGGTTGGGGAAGGTCATCGGTTGGTCTGGATCATGTATTGCGCCATAGTCACATGTCTCATCATCTGTGTATCCATATCTCTTCATGTTCCTCTTGCACTGTGATAAACCAGTTCGGAGTCTGTTCAGCGACTTCCATGTTGTGTATGGTAGATAGTGTCCGGGGGCAGGTTTCTCCCGAAATTCTATCTCTGGGGCCAGCATCAATTCGTGCCACATCTCTCGATACGACGATTTTCAGGGTCTGTTGTTGTAGATAGGGATGGTTGGGGTGGTATCTACGTCTTGTCCCAGAACATTTGTTTTATTCAGGTGTATTGAGTCCCTGCCAGTTATTTTTTAATGTCGCTGTAATAGAAGTCCAGAAGACATATTTCTTTTTTTTTCTGTATAGGGTAGGGAGCCGGTGACCCACATGGGGCAAATTCGAGACAGCTACATTATCAACATGACGTTATAATAGCAGCCGACGGAAACCTGAGGGGACTGCCAGGAGACGAGACGGCGTATTACGCAAGGAAAAGGTTTGACTTGCCGATTCAGCACAAATATTCGTTCCTCTCGACTCGGTGGCGGGTCGGTGAGGTCGCCATGTACCGACTCTCTGATAGGCGCCGCGTGACGTGAGTAGAGAGTGTGAGAGTGAGGACGAGAGAGGGAGGGATCATGTGAGAAGGTTGTTGAACTGACACAGTATACAAGGTGTGCGTTATGCGTTCCGATTGGTATTATAACATGTTCAATAAGTTAGTTCGTAACAGGATTAGGTTCTGGCCAGCAACCAGGTCATCAAGGTGGTGAACACGTTGTGATATAATCAAAAGAGCTCAACATGTTTCCTCAAAATGAAGCGAAAATACAAACATTCATCGGGCTGGAAAAAAAACGTATCCGACCTTAGACTGGAGAAAAAAAAAATTACTTTCCTATTTGGTCAAGGGGATAATGTCTGGTCAGGTAAAGGGAATGTCTGGTCAGGTAAAGGGAATAATGTCTGGTCAGGTAAAGAGAATGTCTGGTCAGGTAAAGAGAATATCTGGTCAGGTAAAGGGAATGTCTGGTCAGGTAAAGGGAATGTCTGGTCAGGTAAAGGGAATAATGTCTGGTCAGGTAAAGAGAATATCTGGTCAGGTAAAGGGAATAATGTCTGCTCAGGTAAAGGGAATAATGTCTGCTCAGGTAAAGGGAATAATGCCTGCTCAGGTAAAGGGAATAATGTCTGCTCAGGTAAAGGGAATAATGTCTGGTCGGGTAAAGGGAATAATGTCTGGTCGGGTAAAGGGAATAATGTCTGGTCAGGTAAAGAGAATGTCTGGTCAGTTAAAGGGAATAATGTCTGGTGATGTGAAGGGAATAATGTCTTGTCAGGTAAAGGGAATAACGTCTGGTCAGGTAAAGGGACTAACGTCTGGTCAGGTAAAGGGAATGTCTGGTCAGGTAAAGGGAATAATGTCTGATCAGGTAAAGGGAATAATGTCTGGTCAGGTAAAACAGTGATCAGACATGTTAGTCAGGGTCAGGTAAACCACTGATCAGACATGTTAGTCAGGGTCAGGTAAAACATACTGATTAGACAAGTTAGGGTAAAATAAAACATACTGATCAGACATTTCTAGTCAGGGCCAGGCAAAACATACTGATCAGACATGTTAGTCAGGGTCAGGCAAAATATACTGATCAGACACGTTAGTCAGGTTCAGGTAAAACATGAACCGAATTATCCAACGACACGGCAGATCTGAAGATCATCAGGCAACATAGACAGAAAGGCAACCTACGAGAATACCACTTCATTCTCAATCATTCACGACTAACCGTCCAACTTTCTCGATTGTTTCTGGATTTCTTCTTCTTGATGGCCTTGCAGATAGTTCGTTGCTCTTAATTGAGATAAGTCTTAGTCGACCTATATTTCTACAAGGGTGATTGCTCTTGTGCATGTACAAACTCTTATACTAACTTAACCGACGTTATACTGGTTTATAAGACTGCAGTTTTTGTATACAACCAGTTTATTGGTGGGTGGTTTAAACGATGTGAGAGTCCATAGTCTCAAACACTAGAGCCATGTAGACCCGCACCTAGTTAGGCACCATCTATATTTCGCTGTTAACAAACCACCTGGAGGAACTAGAATTTAGAATTGTATCCGGGCAGCCTACGCTAAGCATACTCATTTCGATTTCTAACTGCCAAGGGATTTCTAACGTGCCCGACACTGACACGGGAGTACGATCTCGCTATCCCGAGATCAGGGGTAGTTTGACCAGAAGATTAACGTGAAGAAAATCCTGGTCTCCGGCACACACGGACGACATCTTACCCCGATACCAGCGAGTCCTCCAAATGTGAGTTGATGGCAGCCGATAGGTGCATTACTCTGGTTAGGTCTGTGCTCAAGCAGTGCTGCGTTTTTGATTGTGTGGCGGTACCCGCTCAGTTTTCAGTTGGTTCTGTCACAGGCCAAGCACGACTGTACAGTGGATAGATTGTCACAGGCCGGATACGGCTGTACAGTGATAGCTTGTCAGAGGCCAGACAC